>JAPKLX010000049.1:464055-648712 GCA_026898415.1 Leonotis leonurus
TTTTATAATATATCATACATAAATGATCAAATTAATTATAATTATATGCCTAAATCTAGTTAATTAGTTATATGAAAATACAATAATATAGTTAGTTAATATATTGTAATTAATTATATGATATTAGTGGTTTATCTCATAAATTATGTTATTAAAAAATAATACTTTATGTTTTTTATATGTTAGACCTTGTTTAAGGTGATTTTCATTATAAATAAATTCTGGTATATCGCAAAAAAAAGGTATATCGAATTAAGGTAAGATATACCGAAAGTAAATAAATTTTGGTATACCGTGTAAGAAAAATATACCGAAGTAAGGTAAGGTATACCGAAAATAAGGTAAGGTATAGGTATGTAAAAATGTCATACCGAAAGTAAGGTATATCGAACTAAGGTATACCGAAAAGTATGGTAAAGTAACGGTATGAAATTTTTCATACCGAAGGTAAAAGTAAGGTATAAGGTATGACAATTTTAGTAAGGTATACCGTACCGCGACACCCCTAATCTTATGTGTATATATATATTACTTTTGTCAAATCTTTAAAGTGTATTCATTTGCTGTACAACAACGCTTCCAATTTATTAAACTTTGATATTTCAAGATATGACATGCTAGCTTATTAATATATAAACATAGATCCAGTCAATTTGCCCAACTTTCACATATAGAATGTCATCTAAATAAAGCTTGATGAATTAACAAATATTGTACACTTTATTTTGTATACATTAAGTGAACCAATTCTTAAGGGATCATGCTATATTACTCTCTCTATATATATCAATAACATGACGCGTAAGACCATCTACATTGGGAACATTATTAGAAAAGTCACAACAAAATGACAAAAGATATTAATTTAAAAATAAATGAAAAATGATGACTTTCAACTTGAAAAGTCATTCAATGACTCTCAATTTTTATAATGTCACGACCATGTGACAAGATGAAGGTTGATTTGTGTAAGTAGAGGTAAGACAAATGAACAATTTAATTGAGGGTTTGGTCCAGTGGCGGAGCCAAGCCCCAAAGTTACGAGGGGTAAAATTGTTGCCCCTAATTTTCTTAATTTTTAGTATGACAAAATCTTAATAATTTTTGTAAATTTATATATAATTTTTATAAAATTTAATATAATTAGTACTAAATAAAAAAATTTAAGTGCTTAAACATGGCTCCGCCAGTGATTGGGTCAACAAAAGGTCACCTAGTCCGAGTGAAATAAATGTTGAGTACTGTGAATGTCTAATAATAAAGTAATGACAAAATGTATTTAAAGTCCAAACATGATGGTAATGATTTTGGTACAACAATTTTAAAAATGCATAATTATTATAACTAATACTATTATTATGTACACATTACTATCAAAATATTTGTGTAATTAAACGAATGACGTCCACTTTTAAAAATCATAGCTATTCCAAAGCATGATATTGGAAAATATCTTGCTATATTTACTCAAACAAGCATGAATTCTATACTTGCATATTGAATCATTGTTTTGTTAAAATGAATGATTGAGATCTTTTCTCATTTATTATATGATACAAAGCATATAAGAAATCATTTCTTATATGATTCAATTCTTATATATATATATTTCTCAGGTAAAAAGTGACTTTTGCATATAAAATAGGAAGTAATCATGTCCATTTATTGCATTAGATCTAATGGTCTAGATTTAATCCTGAAATTTAAAAAAAATGGTTATTAGGCTTGTTGCATCGCAAATTTGCAATGTAAAAGGCTAATATAGTCAAAATGAATGTGGCGGCATTAATTTGAAAAATCTTCTCTCACCTAATTGTTTAATTGTGGTAATTGAAAAATCTTATTCCCTCTCCCAAAAAATCTTCCACATTCACACTTACCTAATTATCAATGCAATAATGTAACTGAAGTAATGCAAAACTGTAGTCTGGTTCAATGCAAATTGTCGTGTTATCAATGCAACAACGTAATTAAAACAAACCTATCTGCCATGAATTCACCACCCCTTCCATCAATTCTTTCTCAATGAAAATTATCAATATAATTATCAATGCAACAATGTAACTGAAGTAATTCATGTACGGGGTAATTGAACTCAAATGATAATATATACTGTTCAATTTTGTAATGCAAAATTGTAGTCTGGTTCAATGCATAATTGTTGTGTTATCAATGCAACAATATAATTAAAACAAAGTAGCGACCCCACCACCAACAGAGGCGCTGAGTCGACGACAATCTATCCTCCTCCTCGCCAGAGCAAAATCGTCGTGGCCATTAATAACCCATTTCTATTAATTCTCTTTTTTTTTCTCTCTTTAATATAACCACTATACCTTATGATTGATTATTTTCTCTATTCAGTTTAATTACATAAATGTCTTTATCATAATATTTTTGGATTATTTTAATATATTTAAAAATTAATAAATTTGAATAGATCATAACTGTTGATCTACTAAAATAAATGGCTGAGATCACTTCCTATTTTATACCCAAAAATCACTTTGTATATGAACTGTATCCTCTATATATATATATATTCCAAACACATAAAATATGTGAACTTTTCTATAATATATTGGACTAGATCATAAAATACAAAATGACATGGCAACAAATCAATTGGCATATATATATCCTCTATGAGTCACTACACAATTGCAAAATAAATTATTCTCAGTCATCCAACTTTGATGGATTGATATCATAATATCATTATATAATGAATGTTTAGAAAGTGGGATAAAGTGAGATAGATCATATTATTATTTATTAAAGGCATGCAGGAAAATTTCACTCAGTGGTATGCTATACCATACCTAGTAATTAATTAGGAGGTCATAATCCTTCAACTTTGGCTACCTTCTCCTATAAAAACATACTCCATTATATCCTAATTAATTAACCGTTTATTCGCATGCATTTTCATAAAATATAGTATTACTATTACATACTCAGCTCAGCTTGTCTAGCTATATTATCTCCTCACCTTTAATTATTGTGCATCTGTCATTAAATTATGAACTTTGTCGCCCACCAAATCATATATATGCACGTTTTTCATTCATATCTACTAACCTGAGATTAATTAATATATATTCTACAAATTTTATTTTATTCTAAAAGTAGACACTAGACATATAGATATATATATAAAAAATTTAACAAAACAAAATAAGATGAGTGAAGTAGTTAATTAATTACTGATATTGCATGCAATGCAATGATGCCTCTCTCTATAAATAGGTGAGAGAGTATGCATGTGTTTCCATTATTACCAATCTTAGCTTCATCATATTAATTAAGCAGAGCAGAGCAGAGCTAGCTATCTGAGTATTAAGCATTAATGGCAGCTTCTGTTATTGTTTCAACCAACAATGTCGATGTTAGGAATCTTCGCCCTCCCATCATCTCTTACAAACCAAGCATGTGGGGTGACATTTTCTCTACCTTTTCTTTCGATCCTCAGGTATTTATATATACATTCATCTACTTAATTTTGATCTTTATAACTATATATATACACACATATTTGAATCAATGCATCCATCCACTACAGTTGCAGGAGAAGTACAGTGAGGAAATAGAAGCATTGAAGAAACAAGTAGGAAGCATGCTAATGGCTGCCACTTCTACCAAACTCATCACCACATTCATCGATAATCTCGAACGTTTCGGACTTGCTTATCATTTTCAGACGGAAATCGAACATAAACTCAAACAAGTTTACGAGTCCCTCGTGGCTGAAGAAGAAGAAGAAGGAGATCTCGACTTGTTCACTACTGCACTTCGATTTCGTTTGCTCAGACAACACCAGTATCATGTTTCTTGCAGTATGTCAAGTTTAATTAATTTACTCATTCCTATCACTCAACTATCATCACTCAACTTATACATATATGTTAATGAAACAGACGTTTTCGACAAATTTGTTGGAGAAGACGGGAAATGGCAAGTAGGAAAGCTTGACATCGAAGACATCTTAAGTTTGTACGAGGCAGCTCATGTCCGAATCTGCGACGAAAACATACTAGATGAAGCTGTGGAATTCACAACCCATCACTTGAAGCGTATGTTACCAACACTGGAGCCCTCTTCCATTAAAGAGAAAGTGCAGCAGTCTCTCAAGCACTCCATCCACAGAAGTCTTGCGATCTTGACCGTTCGTTTCTATATCTCGATCCACGAAGGAGATGGATCAACGGACGAAGTGGTTATGAAGTTGGCCAAATTGAACTTCAATTACTTGCAGAACATGTACAGGAACGAACTAGCCGAACTCACAAGGTAATGCAAATACTAAAATATTTATGCAAGTGTTATCAATAGTGATAATGTGTTATATATTAATGTTATAAATGAATTAGGTGGTGGGACAAATTCGATCTAAAAAACAAGTTACCATTTTCAAGAGACAGAATAGTAGAGTGTTATCTCTGGGGCACTGCGTTTCGATCAGAACCTCAATACTCTTATGTAAGAGCAACTGTCGCCAAAACCATGCAAATGCTTTCGGTCGTGGATGATACCTATGATAACTATGCTACACTCGAAGAAGACGATCTTTTTACTCTTATTTTGGAGAGGTACCTACCTACACAACACTATTTATATATCTATATCTCTTTAACTAATAAATATTAATCGTCAGTATATATTTCTTAATTTATTTAAGGTGGAGTTTGGATGAGATTGATGTGCTCCCCGACTTCATGAAAGTTGTTTATAGATTTATTATGAGTGTAGTAGAAGACTATGAAGCTGAAGCAGAAAAGCAACGAAAATCTTTTGCAGTTCCTTACTACAGAGAAGCAGTAAGACCTGTATATATTTTTCAATATTTAATTTATTTCAAAGTTTAATTTGGATGATTAACAAATGCATGCATGTATGTATATATAAATTGATCAGATAAAACAGATGGGTAGGGCCTACAACATAGAGCAGAAGTGGATCATGGAACGCCAAATGCCTCCATTCGAAGAGTTCATGACGAATTCAGTTTTCACAAGCTGCATATATCCCATGTTCATAGCTTTTGTGCCTGGGATGAAGTCTGTTAGTGAACAAGATGTTCAATGGCTACTCAGCGAGCCAAAGATCGTGATATCCACTGCTAAAATGGGTCGAACCATCGAGGACTTGGGCAGCTATGAAGTAAGTTGTTCAAGTGTAGTGTTTTATATTTATATATTGCTTTACTAAATGTGGTGATTGCATGCAAATGCAGCGTGAGAATAGGGAAGGATCATTGGCGACAGTGGTGGATTGCTACATGAAAGACAAAGGAGTATCAAAGGAAGAGACACTTTGTAGATTTGAGGAATTGGTTGAGATTGGATGGAAGGATGTAACTGCAGAGTGGGCTAAAGGAAAAGGCAGCTCAGTACCTAAGGAAATGGTAGAACAACTTCTCAACTATGGTAGAGCAGCTGAGATTACTTACAACAACAATGAAGATGGCTACACTGACCCAGAGAAGCACTTGGGCCCACTTGTTGCCTCTCTCTTGCTCAATCCTATCCCCATATGATTTATGTGCATGCATGGTATTACTATTTGGAGTGTGCTTGTTTCATGTAATAATGATGGCTATCTTTCATTTCTATGATCGAGTCATCTCTTTTTTAGTTTAATTTTCTAGTGTGATTGTTGTTACTACCAATAATGATCTCACCATGATACGTGGATTAATGGTGTGCTTAGTGGAACTTTGTACAATACATTATATTTATAAACAACTTTTATGTCAGCATCACTGAACTATTTATATCCATGCATTATTATATTATATTCATGGACTAGATTGACTATACATATTTGTGTTGAGAACTAACTTATTATTTGATAAATAAAGAGGTGGAGATTATACAAAAGATTTAGATGCTCACAATCAAATGAAACTCAGAAAGTCCATCGGGAGCAGCTAGCGGCAATCTGAGGAGGACGAAGTTGTGTGCGAGATAGATCAGAGAAAGAAAGCTACACGGATGGCCTACCTCATGGCGGCGGTAGGGTAGGGGTGGGGCGACAGCGGTGATATATATGAGAGAGAGAGAGAGAGATGACAGAGAGTGATAGAGTAGTGAGATAGACTCTTACCTCAAGGAGTGGTCGACAGCGCGCGGTAGCATGGCAACTGATTTGAGTAAGAAGATGCTAATTTTATTTAGTTAATAATTAATGGACTAACTGCGGATTAACGACAGAGACACATCCGTCGTCATATGGTGCAGAATGACACTCTAATTTGTCGTCAAATCCATCATTAAGAAGGTGATTGGTAGGAAGGAATGAATGATGAAATGGAATGAGCATTCCTTACTTCATTCCATTTCTTTGTTTGGTTCTTTTTATGATTGGGATTAGTCATTCATCTCAAACTCCAAGGTATTAGTCATTCTTAATCATTATATAATTGTTAATTTCACTATAAACCACACTTCTCCCCTATAAAAAAAATTGATTTTTTTATAATATGTACAAAACCATTTTTTTAATAAAAAAAAATATTATTAGATATATTCATTGAATGATATAATATATTTTAAACTTGTGGATATTATTTATTTATTATGAAAAGTAAATTATTTTATAATTTAAAATTTTCAATCTAATTTAAATTTTATTACTTTATAAATTTTAATAATGATCATTAAAATTGAGTATACACGTTTTAGTAAGTTTGAGCAAAATTAACCGAATTCAAATAACCAAACTCAAATATTTTATGAACAACATTAAACCATAAATCTGAATGTTCGCTCGTACATTATAAAATTATATACTGAAACATTTTGATTTGAATTATTTTTGTCCATAAAAAAACAAAGAAAAAATAGAAAAATTCGATAATCAAAAGAACAAAAAAATATGAATAACAAACTTATATGAAATATTAAAAAAATATTTCGTATTACAATATAAATATGATTTATTCATTCACTTCATTTGTAGCTATCAATTATTATAAGAATGAAGTAACAAATTGTCATTCTATTTCATGTTTATTCCTTGTACACCCCAAGCATGTAAATGACTTATCATTTTCATTCTATTCTCCCCTTCATTTCATTCCACACTTCATATTCATACATTATTTCATTCCATCCAACCAATCACCTCCTAAGTATTTTATCGTTAAACGTTTCATTGTTAAACTTTTACTAGGTATTGCACCGGTGCTATGCACGGGTTTATAATATAGATACTTAAAGAAATCAAAAATATTGTAATCCAATTTTATTTGGTGGTTTTAAAATCGTAATCGATAGTACTCTTCTCAATTGTGACTATGCCGGGAACAATTCGGTTACATAACTATTTAAACATATGTGTATATTGATAAAAATTCATAATAAATATATTTGATTCATTATTATTTGTCGTTATATTTTGTTGTGAAATTCTAATTTTTTTATATAATAATAAATATTTGACAGAATTTTATGTAACAGCGAATTAATAGAGCTGGTAAATTAATAGAGTTCCTAAATGGAATGACCATTTGTATTCCATTCTATGTTTCACTAATAAATTTAGTATTTAATTAATATTTATAATAATATATTAAAATTAATATTTTTTAAAAAACTATACTCCTTTCGTCCCACTTATTTAAATTCATTTACTTTTCACATTGATATTAATATTTAGTTGTAATATTTTTTGAAGAACATGATTTGTGCTTTATAATTTGCTAAATAAATAAATGTGTCTAAATAAGTGAGACAACTCAAAAGGAAAAATGTGTTTAAATAAGTGGGACAAAGTCAATATATGTTAGTGTTGAATTTATCAACAATACAAATTGATTATAATTATTAGTATTAAATATTAAAAAAAATTATATACACTGATCAAATATGACAAGTTTTTAGTACTAAATAAAAGATTAAACTTAGATGTAAGAAAATAAAATTAGGAAAACATATTAGATAACATTGAAATTTTATAGTAAAAATAGATTGAGACACTATGTCTAATTTATCTTCATGCATAATATTAAAACATATTATAAAGAGTATTCAACTTTATAATTAGGAACATTATAATTTAGTAAAATATATTATATGTATAAGAATATGTATACATATAATTATTTTCAATTTACTAATGTGTTAGTATAATTTTTTATATTAAATTTATATTTTATATAACATATATCAAATTAAATGTATTGTCGAGATCTTTAATTTAATATGCATAATATTGCAAATATTTTTACGAAGAAAATAAATAATTTTAGGAGAAATGTGTTATAGGAGAGAGAAAATAATCTATAAAGTTTTAAAAATTAATGAGCTAAACGCTAAACATAAACCAGATTCAGTTGTACATGTATATTATGATTTGTTCAATACTCAAGTTATCTTGTTGCTCTATTGGTTCACAATATAGCCTTTATTATGAAAGGTATAGTGATCAAATTCTATTAAGGTTTATTTTTAAATTTAATAATTGTAGTATTATATTTGCCATTGAAATTGAAGTTATTTACAAAATTGTCACTCAAATTGATTTCAATTGGAATGCTTCCTGTTTTATATATATATAGATTGCATGGCGATCAATAGTTATCTTTGAACTCTAGAGATGATAAAAGAACTATCCAATCCTAATGGAATATGTATGGGGAATAATATTATTATTGAGACGAGTACGAGTTTGTGCATTCAGGTACGGGCGATATATCCACGTTCTGATTAATATATTTTTAAAAATATAACTTTAATATATGACTTTTCAAAATTATTTAAGAATAAAATAAAGATTATTGATGCAGTTTTCAACTTTTCAATTTTTTTATAAACTAACTTTTTTATATCTTATAGAAGTGTTATATATAAGTGTGCGTGTGAGGTATTGGTAATGAAGTTAATATTAGGGAGTATTATTATTGGACGATATGTAATTGAGATAAGATTATTAATGCCGTCATACGATATATTTAAGGGGTGCCAGTCGTGTGACGTGGCTATTCGATATTTTAAAAATCATTTTGGGCCTTTGGCTTTCACTTTGCTGGGCCTGGCCCAAAAACCATCAGCTGTTTCTTTTTATTTTTCCGTTTCGTTTCGACCTTTAAGATGTTTATTATATTTAAACTAAAGAAATTAAACACTGACAAAAAATAAAAAGAAAAAACTAATAATGGGACGAAAATGGAAAAGAGGTGATACATTTCTTCCTATCTTCATTGTTCATATCTAAAAACAACTTCATCCCAAAACTTGATGATACATATAGTCAAAACTGTAAATAGATAAGTTACACATTCTTCCTTTTTTCATTAGAAGCCTCTCAACTGGTCCAGTTCCTAATTAGCACAGTCAGACCACAACACAACAAGCTTCTACAGCTCATCCTTCACATCATCCGTGGAGATTGTAATGTCTTGTTTGGCATCAGAATCCTCCGAAGCCGGAGTCGAAGTAGGCTTTTGCAGCTTGAAAGGGATAGAAGCATGCTTCTTGATGAACTTGTAGAATGCCACCACTGTACGATCCGAATCTACTGGAATCTGCCATGAGTACCAAACACAACAACTATATTTAGTACAAGATCAAAGAAATGAAGAACAACGAAAGAGAACATAGATTTGGAACGTGACTTACAGGATCAGCACTCTTCTTTCCTGCTGGGAAAAAGAGGATGGTGGGGTATCCATCAGCCTGCAAATCACAAAAGCAATGAAAGATATGTCAAAATTTGCTTTCACAGTCATAAAAAATCAAGATTGTTAATAATTTGAGGTAAAAACAACAGTGGAGGGATAAATCAATGTCTTTCAAAGTTAGGTTTCCAGTGACAGAATACCTTGGCACTGGGGTGTTCGTTCGTGGTACCATCCATTTTTGCCACGATTACAGATTCAATACCCCGTAAGTGCTGAGCAAGCTTATTGTATGTTGGTTCAAGAGCTTGGCAATGGCCGCACCATGGTGCGTAAATCTATGTATTGTGTATAGAAAAATGATGTCAGTGAACTAAAAAATCGTCAGTGAGAAGATATCATGCTGCGATCAAGGTCATTTTGGCTACCTCAAGAAGAACGTCCTTAGAGTCATCTAAAACAATATCGTCGAAGTTGTTCCCAACAATTATTTTTACATCTCCATCATTCTGTAACATGGAATATTGGAGAAATAAGATGTTCAGCACATTAAAATGATTAGCATTATCAATTTAAGAGAGCCAATCATGACTTACCTTCTCGGGAATCGGATCTGATTTATAGAATGGTTTGAGCCTGTCTTCCAAGAAAGCCTCCCCAAATATCTAATGAAATGAGCAGAGTGGCATCATCAGCAAGGATGACATTATTGTAAACTCATATGTAGGATAACATGGAATATGACAAAACCACTGAGAAAAAGAAGCTGTTACAAAAAAGAAATGCAAAAATGTCATTTTTACCTTGATTTTCTCAAGAGTAACTTCCCCATCAAACACATATTTTTTAGCTTCATCACTTCCAACATAGCCCAAAACCTACATGAGAATTACGGACAATTTATAATTATCGGACTGATGTTTCGGTCATGTACGTTATACAGAAAAATGTGTTTACATGTTCAGAATGGAAGTTGAATTAACTTACTTTTGGAGCATCTCCAGTGATTCCGAAATAATCTGCTACGGGCTTCCCTTCTTCTTCATTGGCAATATCCACATATACAAATATAAGCTGCAATGATATAGACTAGGTTATGAAAAGATAAAACATAATAGTATCTGTAAAATCAGTTAATGCCATGATCTTGTAAGAAAAAAAAAATCCTCTCAACAAGCTACTTGGAGCATAGTGTCTGTATAAAAGGCACCAATTACAATACCTTTCCTTTGAAGAGGTTAGCAGCTTCTTGAAATGATTGAAAGGCCTCTTGTGAGTTATTAGATGTGGCAAAAAGCAAAACCTGAGTTTGCAATGTAAGAGCTCAGTTAAGTATCAGCGGCAACATAAAACCATGCAAATGAGTGAGTTCTAAAATACAGTTAACAGAAAGGAAAGAAGGCTTTTGAAAGAAGTGTCAATGCACAATCTATTTTGAAATACAATCATGTGACTCACCTGTTTCTTTATTGAACTCTCAAATATGAGTGAAGCACTTTCTCTGCTAAAAGTGATCACTAAAGGAAGTTTGTTGTCAGAAACAAACTTAGCTATTTCAGACCTTTTGAATTGACCATCTGCACAAAGAATCGAGTGTATGACTTCAATCTGAGTATAGACTAGCAGAAGGCTAAGAAAACTGGTGTAAAAGCAGTTACTAACCAAAATGAGTCACTTTCACAGCCTCTTTCTTTAATAAAACTATTGCAGGGCGCTTAACTTCAGCATCCAACTTAAACATCTTCGCCACTTTAGGATTTTCAGTTTGGTAAAAGTTAACATCATCGTCAAGCTTTGATGCAGCTGCATACTCTTCACTGTCAGGACCCTGTCGCAATCAATAGGAAATCATGTTTAGAATACTCCTGTATCATTTGAAAGCCTCCACTATTCTACACCTGAAAATTTACTAATTCAGTTCACGAGAGATTAAAGCATGGAATTTCATCTCCAAAGGAGGTTTGTAACGCTTTGAGAGTTTGAGATATACATGGCGACTCTTGAACGAATGACGACCAATGAATCGTATGAGTTACAAATATCATAAGAAAAATGACAGCTTTGCCATCAATATATAATAGAGAAATCTACAATACAAACATGAGTGATCTAAAACGAGCATAATCGAACCAATAATGAATAAATAGATTTATATGATAGACCACACTAAGTAGTCAGCTAGTAAGTAGCTTACCACCAATGAGTCCAGGAAGGCCAACACAACCTTATCCTCTGCCGTTAATATTCGCTCTGCATCGTCCGTTGTAGTTATGTTGGTGACACCAGGTCCAGTTTTCTTCTTGATCCAGTTAACTAAAGCATCCCTGTACCAAGATCAACACTTTATTTTAAACCTTTTGAGAAAAAGAAGAACCACAGTAATAAAAAAATTCATATTGAACTCCCTAACTAAACATCAAGCAACCGTTTCAAGCTGGCATTGTTATAAAGAACAAAATGAAGTAGGAACGCATCATCATAACAACTAAACAAAATCTATTTGGCAGCAAGGAATTGGATTCGTGAAAGTGGATCTACATTGCAGAACTTCATTCACTGATCCACTCTAAGGCCTAATTAGATGTCTAAAAATAGGAGCAAAAATGAAATCTTCTTAACATCAGCCGTTGATTTCTGAGCAGTTCATAATTGAGGATTGGGATCAACAAATAACGAAGCATCCTTAACCAAGATATCCAAAGAGAGTTAAAAGTAAACAAACTAAAGTAAGAAAATCAAAATAGAAAGAGAAGACTCACTTTGTACGTTGACCAGAGTAAGTTTGATGCTCCCCATCAACAAAAAAGTAAACAGTCGGAAATCCCTCAACTTCATAAGTCCCAGCGAGCTCGTTCTCCTCCGTCGCATCTACCTTAGCAAGCTTCACATTCGCCGCCTTAAGCTCGGTGGCGGCGGCGGCGTACTCCGGCGCCAAAGACTTGCAGTGCCCGCACCACGGCGCGTAGAACTCCACCATCACATACTTGTTATCCTCGATGAAACTACTGAAATTGCGGTCTGTCAAAACCACAACGTCACTCTCGTCAAAAGTGGCGACTTCATCATCACCCCCGTGATTGAAGTCGGAAGGAACATCATAATTCTCGAAATCCTCCTCATCTTCGGCTTCGGAAAAGTCGCTGTCGGAATTGTGGTGGTGGGTGGGCTCGGCGTCGGCGGATTCTGGTTCCTCTAAGAAGCTGAGATCTTCGTCGTCGTCTTCAGCGGTGGAGGAGGCGAGAATGGGGGTGGAAAGCAGGGAGAAGAGGAGGAGGAGAGAGAGAAATATGAATGAGAATGAGAGAGTGAGTCTAGTCGTCGCCATTGCTAAAGACTTTGGATCGTATTCGTAGTAGATCTCGCCACACTTTTATGCACTGCCCGCGGTGGAGTGAATGGAGAGCGTCCAAGCAAATCCCAATACTACGCCGTTTCGGCTGTCTTTCCTTTCTTTTCTTTTTCCTTTTCTTTTTCTTTTTTCTTTTTCTCTTTTTTCGAAATCTGTATTATCACAGAAATTAAGACAGGAAAGAAAGATCAGAATGTCCTCTATCTATGACTATATATGATGGGATTGCAATTTCTGTACTTGGGATCTCCAAATGATAACTTTTTACCATATCAAATCGATCGTTAAGTTCATTTTTAAAAATTAGTAGAAAATGCATGATACATCCAGTAATCCAGAACCTGATCTTGTTGAACTTGGTTGGTGCAATGGTGCTTGCATGCTTGTTTATTCCTCAATTCAATTGTGTGATCGATCTGCTTTTCCTTTACAATCAAGGACGCAGGATTGATGTTGATGAATTAATTAAACACATGCAATATTGTCGTCTAGCTAGCCAATTCATGTTATGCAATTATCAGTTACTGATCGCTGCTATATGTTCTCATCACCCACCCAAACTACAATGTAGTAGTGTAATGAACCAAATAAGGGAGAGAGATAGATAGTGTCCCAAAACAAAGTCCAAGGCCAACAAGTTACATATCTTTATATATATGTAATGCAGAGACAGAGAGAGCCATGCTCATACACACTGAACATTCATGCAGTGCACTTTATACATCAGGTTGAAGACTATATTTGGCTCTCTCTGCATTGACTTGTCGCTTGAATATTACATAATAAATTCCTGCTGTGAAGAGGACAGCAAAAATGAAGGCTACAGGAATCCCAGGTAGAGGCAGCGAAGCACCATTAATTCCTCTCTCAGGTAGAGGCAGCGAAGCACAGCCCCCTGAATCGCAGAGGTTAGTACTGCTCGGCCGTTGTGGTTTTGGGTGCAAGTATTCATACATTTCAGGGGAGAGCACGATAGGGCTATTATGGTCCTCCACTCCACTTATGGACACTGCCAGGAACAAAAGAATGGCACACATGAAAGAGGAGGCCATTTTCTGAGGTATATATGTTTCTGCATGGATTTAATTTGTGCTTTATATAGGCTGCATTAATGCTATTCAATCATAATTTGTTGCTTGCACCCCAATTTTTAATCATGCATCATATAAACTACATAATTTTCTTGATATATATATATATATGTTTTTTCAGTAACTAATATATATAGGGCATTGGTTCCTCAAAGGCCACGTGTGGTTCAAGGGCACATTCTATTCTAGGTAATAAATGGGTAGAAGTGAATTTGTAAATCTAGTGCACTGCCATCATTAATTTATAAGTTTTATATTATACAAACAAATCGCAGCATCAATGACTGGTATTAAAGAGAAAAAGGAAAAGTTATCGAGGTTTTAGCTTGAAGAAGCAGTAAAGGTTGATAAAATGCCAAATTAGGATGAATTGATAGCTAGGTGCACCTCACCTCACTTATAAGTTGTAATTCCAATTCCCTTCGATCGAGATCACCTGTCCACAAAAATTATCACAAACTAGTTGCAAAAATTATTATTATTCCATTATCCACGAATCCCCAAGCTACATATTACCACTTTTGTGCTTCATGTTGATTACATTTAATTTCTATAAATATATATAGTGGCTGAATCATAATTTGTTATCCATCATCACACTTATATCGTAATCATTCATTTGGTCAAGACAAGACAAATCACAAAAGCTTCTTTTAATGTATAATCAAGTTTGGACGAGCAAGATTGATTTATATTGGGTTGATCCATCTCAAGATTGATGAGGACATAACATTTGTATATATACTGCCGCCACGTAATTAACAAATTAATTAGAATTTATCATTATTCTAGCATGATAAATACTCCATGTATATAAATAAACCACTTTAAATCATAATGTGACAAAACCACAACAAAATTAAGTTTACTTAATTGGCATTGGCATAGTAGTAGACTAGTAGTTGATGTTATGAATATGGGCTGAAATCTAGAGGTATCAATACAGTTACAACTGAACATGTGCATTATTTAACTTTTTTGTTTTTTAGGCCCAATAATAACTAAGAAAATCCAAATGCTTATAAATTACAACTGTTCTGTTTGATTGATTATGTGATTCTTTGGGATATGATCAGTTTAATTTGAAGATTTTAAAAATATATTATCCTCTACTAATTAGTATAGATTAGGACCGACCATATCGTCACGCTAGCTTGTCATTATTATTAAATGAGTAAATTAAACAGATTATGATTTGGTTTTCATTAGATGAAGAAAATAAAAGTCACTGATTCTCATAATCCAGAAGTTAGTGAAACATAACTTAATAAGCAAGAACTTAACATGAAAAAAGAAGTTAGGAAGAAATATTCATTGAAGATGAAAGAAGAAAAGGAAAGAACAAAGCATGGATACATAGAAGCAAAAAGAAAAAAATTACAAGAGATCAGAAAATGAAGAAAAACAACAAGAAGATCTAGTGATATCTACAATTTTGATGGAATTTTCTCCTCCAATAACTTTATTAAATAGCTCATATTGAATCCCTGCATGCTCATGCATTGCTTCTGAAAGATCCCAGAGCTTTAATGGCTCCTGCCCTCAATATGAATTGGTGGTAGAACGCAGCGATTGCAGCTCCGACGAATGGTCCAACCCAGAATATCCACTATTTCAATATTTTAACCAACAAAAAAATTAATGCATGATTACGTATATAGTTAATTTGTAATTTATTAGTAAAATTAGTCAAATCAAAAATATGAAATAGAAAAAAGATTTACCTGGTCATCCCAGGCCTTGTCCTTGTTGTAGATGACGGCGGCGCCGAAACTCCGGGCAGGGTTGATGCCGGTGCCGGTGATGGGGATGGTAGCCAAGTGTACCATGAACACCGCGAATCCGATTGGAAGTGGGGCCAACACCTTCATCCAATTTTAGTACCAAATTCATTAATAAACTTTTGGGGTATAATTATAATAATAGTAGTTACTTAGTTATAATGCAAAAATATTCATATTACTACATTTTAGATATGTAAATTATTTCCAATAATAACAATAATATGCACGCAAAGTATGCTCTAGATTAATTAATTAAGTTTAGGTTACCTGCTCCTTAATTAATCCTTATTAGTTATACAAAAAGCAGCTAATTAATTAGGTGTAAAGAAAGCACCACCACAGACAACAAAAACTAATTAACCTAATCCATGCGTTTCCCTCATAATTTAAAACCTGAGGTCAACGAAAACCGTATAGCTCACACGTATCACGTGTTAAATTTCTGTTAGCAATATGTGTTTACCGGAACATGAGAGTCTCTGGCACTTCTCTTGGGATCAGTGGCGGAGAACACAGTGTAAACCAACACGAACGTGCCGATAATCTCAGCCCCTAAGCCAACGCCCGTATTATAGCCGTCGGCTAGCTCGTTGGCGCCGCCGCCGTATTTGTTATAGTACGATTTCTGGAAAGCTTTCACCAAACCCACGCCGCAGATCGCCCCCAAACTCTGCGCCACCATGTACAAAACCGCCCTAATTAGCGAAACCTTCCTCGCCAGAAACAATCCGAACGTCACCGCCGGGTTAATATGTCCTCCTGCAAACCACAGTCGACACTAATTACAGATCTAATTCGTTGGAGACGAAAAAAATCAATCGCGATCGGATTCGAATTTTCGATTTACTCACCGGAGATTCCTGCGGTGCAGTAGACGAGGATGAAGATCATGCCACCAAACGCCCAGGCGATTCCGAGGATACCGACGCCGCCGCAGTCGTCGCCGCCGTCTTTGGTGTCGCTCTGGTGCTTATAGCCAATTACCGTGAGAACGGTGACGTAGAGGAAGAGGAGCGTGGCGATGAACTCGGCGATGACCGCTCTGTAGAAGGACCACTTGGTTAGCTCGTCGAAGTCAATGAGCGGAGCCGGCGGCGGATCGTGGTAGTCCTTGGCTGGCTCCGCTGCATATTCAACGTCCTTCGTCATGGATTTGGATCGCTCAGTGAAGGCAGAAAAGTGCGTGTAGTGTGTGAAAATGAAGAAGAAGATGATGATGATGAATGGAGTAGGGAGTGATGAGTGAGGAGGAAGAGAAGAGTTGGGTATTTATGGAGGGAGATTTTAATTTAATTCAATTTTAAACGTTTTGAATAATTTGCCGTCCTTATAAATTAATTAGTTGCAAAATACTTAATTAAGTAGTAGAAAATTTGAAGCCGACAATTACAGAGAAATGGATGATTTTCTTCGCCAGCACAGCACTGCACTGCATGCAAGGGTGTTAATCATCATCAAATTTCAAACCTATAATTAACTAGTCTTCATTATCTTAATAATTTTAATTATAAACATCACATACAACAACAGTTTTCGCTACAGAATGAGGAATTAATATTCAAAATTTTATAAAATTACATCAATAATTAATTATAAGTTACGAGTCTTAGTCTATTGTATATCAAGTAATCTTGAATTAATTTAATTTCAGTTAACTGAATACCCCAATTGTATCTTGCTATTAGTCTTCATGTCAAAATGATGGTACTAATATTTTAGTAATTTGTTATAATTACATTAAATTTTAAAAATTGTGCATGGATATAAAACTACTATATATCTATGCTTTATTATTTTAATTTTTTCTTGATAAGTCAAGGCAGAAATTATGAGAATATGAATAAAAGTGTGTTGTCTCTTTTTATTTATTAAGAGAAAAGTCATTACTATAGGCTCAAAACGATAGACAAAAGAGAAGCGCCATTAATGTATAATTAATTAAAGTGTTGATATAAAAACTAAAGCCCTATTTGTGCGTTATAAGACTATGGATTTGGTGGACTAAAGAGTATCTATATAAGATTAAATTAAAGGACACAAATTCGCCTAATACTTTTTCAAATGAGTTCGTTAATTAGTTAAAAACTACATCTCATGCAAAATTTGAATGATTAATAATTCTTCAAAGTGTCAATGTGTTTATATAAAGTGTAATAAACACACACACACACACAGCAATAAAAAAGATCATGCAAGTCATGTTGTTATTATCTTAATTAGCTTTAATTTTTAATTAATTGCCAGATAAATTTATCTGTTTGTACCAAAGAGGTTTTTCAACCACTTACATGCATGTGCTAGCTGGTATTATATATAATTGATATCTCATAGTCGTAATAACATTATTATGCTGCCATCTAATAATTAAACAGCTAAGTTTCAGTTCAACGATCAATAATCAATTATATTAAGATTGCAATCTTTACAAACTTGAAATTGATTAGAAGCAAAAACATATATATTGTTCCATTCTAGTCTTGTTTACTATAGTCAATCAGGTTTAAATAGATATTTTATGACACAAAATCCATGATCACGATTAGTTTTGTAGGGTTCAAAATTTAGTTACTACTATAACATAATATAACTTTCGTTATGCCAATTACTAATATTTAAATGTAAACACGTAAATTTAAAAAAGTAATTTTTTATGTTTTAGGAAAGTATGAGTTAATATTTTAAAAGTAAATATCATTCTTTTCCATCGAAAATGCTCACCCGCCCGCGGCGGGCGGGGTTAATGCGCCCACGAATGATGTGGCATGCCATGTAGATATATATTAAATTCTTAATATTTTTTTATTAATTATCACTTTCCGACTAGGGTTCATTGGTTAGGGTATAGTTTAATACTATACAATAAAAATTAATAATAAAAAATAAATTTAACAAATAAATGAAAATATAGTAACTCACATGTTGATGTGGCAATGACGTGGCATTGCCACATCAGCTGCGGGCACATTAAGATGTGCCCGCCGCGGGCGGGGTGGAGCATTACTCTCTTTTCCATATAAACAAAAATAAAATACTACTACTATAAAAATGCGAAACACAAAATGGATTTAGATTTAACTAAATGTAAGAAGTCAGTATCAATACGTACGTGTATACGTAAATACATGTGAATACAATATATAATATATAATACATAAATATTTAAAATATATTGGTGGAGAATAATGACCGACCATGTCTTTAATAAATTATTTATAGCCACTCATTTTGTTTATGATAGTGATAATGGTTCATTAATTAATGACTCCAACAAAACTGAAAGCTGTACTTATTTGTTTTCTTGTTAAATCATTATCATTATTAGTCTTAAACTCATTTTCATTGTTAAAACTGCAACACCTGTCCACTAATTCTCAAGTCCTTGAGTCCACATCATCATTAAATTTGCCAAAAAAAATTTGATTGGTTTTATTAACATTAATGTTCTAAATTTTAAATATATATAAAATTAAAATTAAAATTCTGAAGTTATATTTTGAAATTCAGCTATATGACAAGCTAGATAACACTCAACCTAGTTTTTGTGTCTAGGCAGCGAACTATGACTAACTATTGCCTTTTGGAAAACTAATAAAGTGAAATCGAAGTGAATATAAACACTAGTAGCCAATAGCCATAACACCATTCCAGTGAAAGGGAGATATCAATTATCATGCTCAAATTAATACCCTTCTGTGTCCTTTTTTTAAAAGTCCAATGCTACTTGTATATCATTTAAAAATTATGACTAAAATTTATTATACAACTTCTAGAATAAAATATTAGTGATACCAAAGATTGCGTACTGGCTATTTTGCCTATTTTGCTGTATGCAAATGTTAGGGACTTGGCAGGATATGAGATTAGGAACTTTGGAGAATGGTGGGATTAATTCTACAGAAGGTGGAGGAAGGGAGATGGATATTGTTGTTATGAAGGGAAAGGGTTTTATTATTAATTTTGTTATTGTTCTTATAGTTATTGTTGGGTCTAATGTGGTGGGATGTACTACTTTATAAACAAGAAACTTGAAGTATTTTGACTATGAATGAATTATCAATTATCTTATCTTCTCCCTCAAGTCTTCTTTTTCTTTCTCTCACAAGTTCTATCACCAACACTGTTACATTGGAAATACATTACAATAATATTTATAATAGTACGGGTCCTCTACAATTGGTATCTCAGAGCAAGCTATGGCTGAATCTACTTGATTCAAGGATGTTCTCGAAGCTCAAAAGAAGGTGGATTAGGCATTGCAAGCGGAATCCATGAAACAGGAAGCAGATGAAATGAAGCTGCAAGAGAAAATTGATGGTATGAGTACTAAAATGCATGAAAAATTTGAACATCTTACAAATACTCTAGTTGAAATGCAATTACAATTGTTGAACCACAGAGGAGAGAGACTGGGTAATCCAGATTCTATTATGGGTCCTAAGTCAGCTGGTAATACATCGGGCTATCAGGGTAGTGGAGTTCACATTCGAGGTTTGAAGTTCCACAGCATGTTTTACACACCCCAAGCCCAAAACTTGAGTGGCCAAAATTTGATGGGTCTTATCCTAGAGCTTAAATAAAAGAACAGGAACAAGAACAGGTAGTGTATTGCAAAATTTACACTCACCGAGTTGCAAACAAATTACATATGTTGTTTTGAACAATAAAATAAGACCATATTCGGTATTTAAAATACGATACGTATCTCATGATAATTACCCTATACTTATGATAAATATAGAATAACTATCATGAAATTAATATTGTATCTTAAATATCAAATGTAGCCTAAATATATCAACCCAGCTTAAAAATAAGATCGCAGCTTATGAGTTGCGGCTGAAAGTGAAATAATTCATTGGTCGTTTCTGAGAAACAAGCCATATTGATTGCTTTTTAAAACATACAAAATCGATGCTTTAACACGAACCACTCTCATTACAAAGCCTTTGAAAGCAAATTCAAAAATCAAACATAAGCAAAAAATGTTACATTCCAAATTATTTGACAAAATTATTGAATCTCGAGCAAAAAAAAGTGTTCATTCCATCTATAAAAATCTCGCACATTTTTACGCTTCTATTTTTAATAATTATAATCATATTATTGGACTCACATAGGTTTTTTGGAACCTCATTCCACTCATAACATATTTAAGTTATTTATCAATCAACCAATAACATCCGTATCACTCACATACATATATTAATTAACAAATATTGTGGAACCCTTAAACCACCCTCAACGCATTCAAATCATTCGTTGAAACCTGTGATGAATCAAAGTAAGCAAGTTTTTCGTTAACTAATGGAGTATTTAATATACTAGTAGAACTTTTGTATACATTCAACCAAAATCATGGATATGGATGGGCATGTAAATCGCCAAGGGCAACCTCTGAGCAACTATTAGAAACTACAATGAACTGATCAATAACAGGAAATATCCAAGTCAGGTGACACCCGAATAATATGCAATGGATAGGAAGGAAATACGTAGAGGAATATATCCTATAATATTCAAAAGCAAAATCCTATTTTTAAATGCATTCATGGCAAAATCCAATGATTACAAGCAAAATTGAGAAATATCAATTTGATATGGTAATAATTAAAATGTTACAAAAAATATAGAAATACAATTAGAGGATTTGTTTCCTGAAGAACAAAACAATGGAATCAGATCATTGCTGTATAGAAGGTGATTTAGCACCAATTGCTTATAATCAACTACGGTTCATAGGAAAAAATGGTGAAAGTACATAACTGGGCATAAAACCAAATTCGCCAAAAAAATAAAGCATGCCCCAAATATCACTAATTCATGATGATGAAAGAAATCTCATCATGGACACTTCCAAATATATTAACAACGTTGAAATGTTCACCTGAAACGGAACCCAACTCAATCTTTTAGGGAAACTAATGAATAGAGATGGCAATTTACCGCGGGTATCAGAGGGAAACTAATGATAATGAACCACAAAAATTTATAGAGACTTGTTACATCATATGATCCTAAAGGTACTAGATGTTATGCATTGTGAATTCAATCTATCAACCAATATAAACATCAAGTAGTACTTAATGAGCATAAAACAAGTTGAATAGATAAAAAGCAACTGCTTGTAGCCAACAATTACATTTTCTATCTAAAAAGGTGATACAACACAGATTTTGGTTTAGTACTCTCTTTGCAACAAAAACAAGTATATTTGGACTGATGCACTACATATGAAAAAATTAGCATTACTATAAAGGACATGGATCGACCTTTCAGCTATACTTAACAAGCAAGTAACTCACAAATGAAAGTATGAAACATAATCTGAGAAAAATAAGAGCATACCAGAGTGACTAACTACATTATACTGATATAGCAATATTAATAACAGCATGTTTGCCTTAAATGTCGCCGTTTGGCATCAATAGATAACTCAGAATAAAAACTTAATCCTCAAAACCGCGGGTAATCAAAGCATATAAATAACAAAAGTAATATAAAACTGGAATTTAAATTCCGAACTAAACCTCCGGATCAATCTAGCGGCACTTCCACATCTCCATCGGTAATCTCCTGCTGCAAATCCTTGGGGTCTTTCCCATCCACGGTGCACCCCACAGAGACGCACGTGCCTAGAATCTCCTTCACGGTGCCAGACAAATCCTTGGCCATGGAGCGCGAGCTCATTACCTTCGCGATCTCGATGACATCGTCGAGCGAGATGTTGCCGTTATGCTTGATGTTCTTCGTCTTCTTACGGTCGCGCTCAGGCTCCTTGAGCGCCTTGATGACCAAGGCTGCGGCGGAGGGGACGACGGTTACTTTAGCCTGACGGTTTTGCACGGTGAGCTTCACGGTGACACGGAGGCCCTTCCAATCCTTAGCGGTTTCCTTCGCGATATCTTCACCAATTTTCTTGGGAGAGAGACCAAGCGGACCGATCTTAGGGGCGAGGGAACTGGCGGCGCCAACTTCTCCACCGGTGACGCGAACGTAAACGTCGACGACCTGCGAGGGATCGAACTTCGGCGGCATCGTTGGCGTTGGCTAGGGTTTTGAGAGAAGGGAAATGGAGTGCAATCTGCAAGAGGGAGAGATGAAAGTAGGGTTTAACCGTTTTAGAACTGTTTTAAAACCACCAAAAGGCCCAATTTGTTTAATGGGCCTTATTATTTAAATTATTTTTAATCTCAGTATATGGGCCAATAAGAAAGAATAAAAACAACTTCATGTAGATAATACACATTTGATTACTGAATTTATTTTGCAAATTATGATATTTTTCCATCAAGTTGTCCCATGATATAAAATACACTCACTTTATTCCATTATTCTTTAGTCCAATAATTAATAAAGCACTCATAATTTTGATCAAAATGAATCAAAAATAATGAAACCGGGAAGTATAGTTTCACAACAATAATGTAAGGAACCAATATATTGTATACATGGACATATTTACTATGTGGCTGCACCGAACAAGCTCAAAATTTTCAATTATACATATGTATATTTTTAAGGTTCAATATAACATTATTCCATTCAAAATTTTCAATTACATATATGTAGTATATTTTTTCTACAAAATTTTTATTTTTCAACTCATCCGAAATATAAATCATCAATCCGCCCCTAATTGTATATGCACTACATCCCCAACTTGTGAGCTCAACTTATTATTAAAGTCAACACTTTTATTTATACTTCTTTTTTCTTTCACTTCATGCCTATTGATGTTCCAAAAGTACCTTTTCGGACTCCTAGAGAGGAAGATGCAGCTTGGGTTGACGTATAGCGCTACTTGTCAGATATATTGGTTCGTATGGGATTTCCCGGTTCTCTCCCCCGATCGATATATCCTCTGTTTCGCCCAAGAAAGAAAAATGGAATCATCGAAAAATTGGAGCGTGAACTGCAATTAAATGCATTATTTGGGGGAATTCATAGAATTTTATCAATTAGACTAATTTATGGTTAGCTTTGGATGCACAAAAAAATGAAGTATCCAGACTCCGTTTAGAAAAACTCAATCGGTAATATATCTTTATTACTACGTGTATGTTTCATTATTATTAAATTATTCTGACAAAAGATTGTTCACACTTTTAATAATATATATATATATATATATATATATATATATATATATAGGATAAGGGATGATGGGATTATTTGGATTATATAATCATGTGTTTTGTTTGATTGACTATAATGTTTGATAAATTATGTGATTATAATTAAAATATAGAAAAATACATAAATTGTCATTTATAGAGATATGTTGGTGTGTGTTTACTTGTACTTTTGTAAATAACAAAATTGATGAGGATAATTTTGTAAATTTGTATTTTGAAATGATGTTTGCTTAATAATCAAGCATAATCAAGTAAGTTTGGATTGATTAATAATCAAGAAATTTCTTGATTATATGCGGACCAGATAATCTATTCCGGACCAAATCAAGCAAACCAAACACTTAATTATACTTGATTATTTTATCAATCGCACCTAATCAAAACTAATCAAGCAAATTAAACAGCCGTAAATATATTATTGGCTAATGTAAAGTTGGCGTTAGAAGTGGGGAAAATATAATAGAGGTGTTGAAAATACATGACATGATAGCGTTCATTATTTAATTTCCACTACAAATTTATTTAAAATTTAGAAACCACATATTTTATGTGGAGTTGTCCAATCTTGGAAAAAGCTAAAAATAATTGCAGGAAAAGGAAAACACTTAGAAAATTGCAAGTTGCAAGAAACTTTAAAGTCATGCATCAAGATCAAGTCAAGACTTTCTGCACTTGCCATTTTCCATAAAACAAATTTTGCATAAATCATCCTCAACATAGACAAAAACACTCAATTTAAAGTTCTTGATTTTGACTTCACCCACTTATATACTCCAATTCCATTTGGATCTGAAAAGCCTTTTTAATAAAAATAAATTAATTTAAGTATCTTATATATTGTGTATTAAATGAGGTTTTGATCTCATTTAATATATTATATTTAATTGAATTGTATATAGTGATTTAAGGAGTTTATTTAGAAAAAAACAAAAAACAAATGAGTCGATTAACAAATTCATTAATGCGCGAAAATGATAAATTAATTGAGAAAGGGAGTAATGGAAAAAAGGGTCGGAGTTGAGCTCTATTAAATTTATTTTTATTTTAATTAACACATATATAATTAATTGTATTTGGTATTTCCACTATCACAAAGTACGTTGATGGTAATTAATACTCCATTTGATCTGTCAAAACTGATTTATTTCTTTTTTACACATTAAATAAGAAGAAGTGATGTAAAAAAAATGACATGTCCACACTTTTTAAATAATTATTTTTTATTATTTTCAAAAAATAAATTAATATTAGTTAAATAATTTGAAAAAGAAAATAAAACGTTTTAGCATAACAAGAAGAGTACTAGTAATCTTTAAGAGAATATATTTTCTCTTTTCTCTGTAACATGGTGCGAGAGGAATTAATGTACTCCAATCGTCCTGCTAAAATTGATTACATTTTTTTTTCGTAACGTTTTATTTAAAGTGATTACGTTTTTAAAAAGAAAAATATTTTATCTTTAAAATATTAATTTTCTTTTTTTTAAACATAATACTTCATTTTCTTAAATTTCATGTCGAACTTTATGTCGAACCTTTAGGGCGGCTTTTAGGGATATGAGAGAGCAATAGATATGTGGCATAATTAAATCACTTATACAGATAATCTCTATACTAATCATCATGTTACGAAAGAGAAAAAAAAAAAACATCTCTTATGGTAATCTTACTTTGCACATGGAAATTATATACCATATGATTCTCATATTAATCACTAAGGTTGTCAATTTTCAACACGATACGATAACCTGACACGAACTGTTATAATATTGATCTTTATTGGGTTAGGGTTCTTACTAGATTAACCCAATAAGAACCTGAAATATTCGGATTGGGTTCAAATTGGATTCGGGTTACCTGAAATATATAAATGTATTATTTAAAATTATTGTTATTAATAATATATATTTATATAATCCGGTTAGATCAGGTCATTATTGAGTTGTTATCAGGTTAGGTTGTTACACGAGTGGTTCGGGAGCCCCTTAGATTCGTACCCTCAAGGCGAATATAAAATACTAATGACATTATTATTCCAAGACTCATGAGTTTTACATAGCACCATTGCATCACAACTTAGAGCCAAGAACAATAATCACATTTTTATCAAGATCACCGTACAAATTAAGGGGACCGTAAATTTATACCTTTAAGCATTTCTGATGTAAAAGATCATTAATATAAAAGGCAAGTACAAAGTATACTTTGTATAAAATGATTAGAGAGAATATATTTGTCAAGACATTATCTTGAAGGCTTTTGGGAGAGGGAACAAGTATTTTAGCTAGAAAACATAAGGATAAAGAGATAGGTCTTATTTATTTTTCAATGTGTGTTTTCACGGTTATAACAACTCTATATATAGGGTTTGTAGCCTTAACTCACATATCTATCTCTATTACAAACATACAAAAGGAGAGGAAACATGTTTCCTATCTAAATAAGTGTAATACACATATTTCATGAAAGTATGACACATGTCTTTAGATTACATAAGAGTAGGACACGTGTTACATGAAAATTTGCATGAGTGACACATAAAGGATGAGGTGTCTTCTTGGAGACTTGTTATATTTGCATGTGAGACACCTAAGTGTTTAGGTGGCATCTTCTTTGTCTTTTGGAATTTGTAACTTGTAGAAGTTATGCAAGATGCTCTGTTCCTTTTTCCCATGCTTTGTCTTTATTAGGCTCCTTTGTTGCTTTATGTTCTTTACTTGTTCCTTCTTGAAGAGTGATAGAGGAGGATGATGTCTTCTCTATTGGCTCAAGAATAAGTGACGTGTAGGTCAAATCTTCAAACTCTTCAAATGGAGTCGTTTTGTTGGCACAACATAAATGCACATAAATCCCCCTCTTCACCAAGAAATTTCTCAGAACGTGTCCAACAATTATCTTCCATTTACGACACATAGGAATAGGGTAGAGTCCTCCATTTTGATTGGAATAAGGGCGATGACATACGAGTACCAGGTGTGGATATGAGATTTGACCTTCAACCTCAATCAACTCCTTATATAAAAGATGTAACCATTCTTCCACAAAGTTATACCATGTAAAAAATGTTCATAGAATAGTAGTATCATTCTCACTATCACAAAAGAATGTTATCATGGCTTCTATGTCAAGTTCAAGATCATGATAATAAAGAGAGGATAAACACCATAGATACCAAAAATGGTTTTCAGTAACAATGGTATCTAGGTTGACTTGTATTACCACTAGAAAAGGTTTGACTACATTAAAACATACCCGTTCAAATGGTGCTTTTACATCTAAGACGTATAGGGAGAAGTATTTGAACAAGTAATCTTTAGAAAATAGTCGAATAGACTTGACGGAGTCAAAAGGTATATTGGAAGGAGGAAATGTGAGGTCTGGAGGTTTTAATGATTTTGGAGGATTTTCAATAAATGAATTTTTCCATTTTCCTCCTACAATGACGTAAGACCTTTTTAACCTTTTATTGACCATGAAGATGACTAGAAGGACCTTAGAAGAAGATATCAGGTGAAAAAATTGTTTTCTAGAAAGATAATCAGTAACAACATTCTCTTTACCTTTGATGTGTTGAACCTCAAATTGGTACTATGGACATACTTCCGAAAGAGATGTGGGATACTCATCATGAGTATTTCTACGCAGCCGATGGCCAAACATTCCATACTCCATTGATTTCCAAGCACCCAATTGGAATCCAACTCTTTCCAGAATGTATTGTCTCGATCAAGGTGATTGGAAGCAAACTCAACGGCCATGATCTCTTGATGGGTTTTGATAAGTTCTTCAAAGCTCAACATTTGCAGATACTGCCCCGTGGAGTAAAATATAAAAGAAGATTCCAATAATATGCTTCAGTGCAAAAGTCATTTTCATTGCAAGAAACGTCGGAGGATTATCATCAACTCTCCAACGAGCTATCCAAATGTTGCGTTGATTCGCATGCTGAGTTCAAACATCTTTTTCCTCTTTGGAAGAATCCGCAGTTTTTCATACAACTGCCGTTCAAAAAGAATGAGGATATCAACTCCACTAAAGCTACACATCCTGCAATGAATCCCGACGAATTGGCATTAGCCCGACAAGAGTGTAACCAACTCCTAGCTCTCGGCCTCATCGAGTCAACCAAATCCAACTGGGCATGTCAAATATTTTATGTCAACAACCGAGCTGAGCAAATTAGAGGGAAGAAGAGGTTAGTCATTGACTACAAACCCTTGAATTTCTATCTCCTTGGTGATAAATTCTCTCTTCCTAGAACCCAAATGCTTTTTGCTCACATATCCATAGCTCGAATCTTTTCCAAATTTGATCTTAAGTTAGGAATTGATCCTAAAGATAGTTTCAAAACTGCCTTTTGTATTCCTTCAGCCCAATATCAATGGACGGTTATGCCATTTGGTCTAAAGGTAGCTCATTCTCTCTTCCAAAAAGTCATGAGCAAAATCTTTGAACTCATACTGTACTCTACCCTTGTCTACATTGATGATATACTGCTCTGTTCTCCAACCAAAGCAGATCATTATATCTTACTCAAAAAGTTCATTGCCATAGTTCAAGAGTATGGAGTAATGTTGTCTGAAAAAAGAGTACTATAGGCCAAACCAACATAGATTTTCTGGGAATGAAAATATTCGAAAGAACTTTTCAACCAGGCCCACATATTGCCGAAGAGTTGCAAATGTTTCCCGAAGAAAAGCTATCTATCAAACAAATTCAACAGTTCCTTGAAATTGTGAATTATGTTAAAGATTTCATCACAAACAACTCTCGCCATATCTGTCAACTGTCTAAGCTCATCAAAAAAGATGTGCCTCCTTGGGGAAGAAGCTAAACTGATGCAGTGAAACATGTGTCACTCATGCTAATTTTCATGTAACATGTGTCCTAATCTTATGTAATCTAAAGACATGTGTCATACTTTCATGAAATATGTGTATTACACTTATTTAGATAGGAAACACGTGTCCTCTCCTTTTCTATGTTTGTAATAGAGATAAATATGTGAGTTAAGGCTACAAACCCTATATTTATAGTTGTTATAACCGTGAAAACACACATTGAAAAATAAATAAGACCTATATCTTTATCCTTATGTTTTCTAGCTAAAATACTTATTCCCTCTCCCAAAAACCTTCAAGATAATGTTTTGGCAAATATATTCTCTCTAATCCTTTTATACAAAGTATGCTATGTACTCTTCTTTTATATTAAGGATCTTGTACATCAGAAATGTTTAAAGGTATAAATCTACGGTCCCCTTGATTTGTACGGTGATCTTGATAAAAATGTTATTATTGTTCTTGTCTAAGTTTTGATGCAATGGTGCTATGTTAACTCATGAGCCTTGGAATAATAATGTCATTAGTATCTTATATTCGCTTTGATGGTATAAATCTAAGGGGCTCCCGGACGTTAACCTGAAAAAATAACATGTCAATTTGGGTTCGGGTTCGAATTTATTATATTCTTAACAAGTGGGATTCAGATTTGGTCTTAACAGGTTATATCGTTATCATGTCAACCTAATAACATCTCAACCCGACCAATTGACACCCATCTATATATAAATGAAAAATCACAATTAAGCACAAGGGGATAATATAAATGAAAAATCATTAGAAATCTTAGGGAATAAAGCAGGCAGTATTAGGTACTTCAACACCAGCAAATTTTCCCAAGAGAATACAAAGTGAGTATGTGGAGGGTGATTACATTGTTATTCAATTACTGTTTACTTTCTTTTATTCCGGTAATAAATAAATAGTTTTAATATTGCATCGTGGATTATATATTTATGATTTGTTTGGTATCAGCATGATATCTCATCTTATGTTAATTATTTTATAATTATCCAAATTATTTCATTCGTCCCGTTAAAAATGACTTGTTTTCTTCTTTTGGTTGTTCCACTATTATTTTTCAAAATGACAAAAAATTATTTTTTAAATTGTGTGAATATCATTACTTTTTCAACTTTTACACTACTCATAATTCTATGCGCAAAAAATAAAAATAAGTCGCTAATAGGGAAACAGAGTAACTAACATGAGATATTATTTAGCCATGAAAGAAAGCCAAAAGTGCATAACATTTCATAGCATATCTGAAACAAGTCAATAAAAATATTTGTCACATATACGATCAGACAGAGTGTGAGAAGACACATATAAATCTTAATTCAATACAACCACGTAAACGCAACCCGAACTAATTTGATATGTTTCCATCTGTCATAATATAATATACGTAAAGAGAGAGGTCAAATACTTTAGTTAGAAAGTAATAATACGAGTGCACGTCTTGGTCTAAGGATTGAAGATTAATGTTCGGTGTCAAATATCTTGAATTCGGATTAGCAATTGCATATATTGATCAATTTAAAACTTAAATAACACTTGGCAAAGTATTAGCAAAAACTAAATGCTAGTTATATTATTTTGTAGTTATGGAGTTTAAACATAAGATGCAATCTTGATGAAGGTGGAACTGCATGACAGTGCTATAATTTACATGGTTCCCTGATTTTTTTTCCTTATATATTGATAATATTAGCTAATATAATAGTTAAATGTTTTTATGTATAATATATGTGTACTAATTCATATGAGAATCAAAGCTAGTGTCAGAATTGAATAGGAATTACTTAGGACATTGATTTATTTAATAATATACCACTAGTTACGAGTACAAAAAAAGAATAATATGTGTGAGCAGCATGCATATCCATAGTGACTTTGAAGTTATTTTTGGAAGATTATGAACTTGAAATCAAAATAAAATTAAACGTACCAATTTGGTAGGTTATATTTTTCAGAGTAGATTAGTTATAATAATGTGCTTGAATTTAATAACAGGTCGGAGAAAAACAAAACTATCAAACACATGTTTTTAAGAGCAATCAATTATCCTAATTTGCCAAAATATAAATATGACTACTACCACACGAGACCTGCCCATTACGAGGATAAAATTTGTTATCATATAAAATAATTAGAGAGGATGAAAATTGTTGTATAATAGTATAAAACTTCACAGGTAGTGGGACTTTATGTCATCTCTTTATCTCTTAGAATATAGTATGTTATTAATTAAGCACTACATATATTAGCATTATCATGCCCTATCAGTAGGTTAGTTCACATTTCACAACATAAATAAGTACCCCTATAGGACCCTTAATCCCACATTGTCTCCCTTTACAAGATACACCTTAATTTTGGATATGTAATTTAATTATTAAGTCGAATCACTAAAGTTATTATACCTTTAATTAATTAAATTAAAGCAAATACAATTATTATTATTTGCAAATACTTTGCAAGTCTGACCTGCAGGCTGCAGCTACAACAATTGCTACAATCCACCGTCTTTATATACTCTCTCCGTCCCAACTAGCTTGAGACATTTCTTTTCGGCACGAAAATTAAGGAGTTAAGAAGTGTATGTTTAAAGTATAAAGTGATGATATAAATATATATTATTTAAACTTTTGTGTGTGATAAAGACTTCCTAAAAAGAAAATGACTCAAGTTAGTTGAGATGGTCCAAAAAGAAATACGACTCAAGTTAGTTAGGACGGATGGAGTAAAAAGAAAATGACTCAAGTTAGTTGAGATGGTCCAAAAAGAAATACGACTCAAGTTAGTTAGGACGGATGGAGTATGTGATTGTATATACTTATGTGAAATTTTCATCATTAATTAATTAATTATTGAAAATTTCTTATAAGTATATGAAAAATAAACAAACATATTAATTTTATAATTTATGAATGCCGTGCGCTTTTGTACGCAAATTGAGGTGTAAAATATGATTAAAGCACTGAGTGGGGGATATATCATCAACAATAGTGCTATCTATATATGAAATAAAGAAATACCTATGGAAGTAGTGATTAAAAGGCAATATCAAGAATAGGTTACTTTATCATACTCTTTACTTTCTTAATTAGTTAGCGGTAGGGAAGTAAATGAGCTGACACAGCTCGCGAGCTACTCGAAATTGACTCGAGAAAAATTCGAAATCGACTTGATGTTTATCGAGCTCAAGCTACTTGAGTACATATCGAGCCTAAATTCGAGTTCAACGATACTCGGTTCGATAGGCTCGCGAGCCTAATCGAACTTAGGTCATGATTATACATTTACACTTTATATTGTTAAACGAGCCTACACGAGCTTAAACGAGTCTAAACAAGCTTATTCGAGATAAATTCAAATTATACCAATATTAATCGAGCCTAATCGAGTTGAGCTTGAGCTTATTGAGTTTTTTATCGAGTCGACCTCAAGTTTAAAAAATTAAAACTCGATCGAGTCAAGTCAAGCTCGACCTTGACACCTATGAACCGAGCTCAAGCTTGAGCAAGCTAATACTCGACTCGGCTTATTTACACCCGTAGTTAGCAGTCCGTCTCCATTATATTCCATTTAACGTTCAACATTACAAAATTCCTCACATACCCTTTTACTCATTGTTCTGAATATTACCCACTTTCCTATAATTCATAAATTTCATATTCTATATTCATATTTATTAATCCGAAAATAAAATGCGTGGATATCCAGTACCATTATTATTTTACCTCTGATAATATTTTAAAATTATTAATTACATTAAATTTAATTTATATTATTCATCTAGATCTCGAATTTGATACCTGTAATCTCAGATGTTGCTGGTTCAACAAACGCACGCATATTTAATTATTTTTTCGTAATATCAAACCGTTCGAAGCCCTTTAAAATCAAGTCAATTAATTGTAAGTTTCCATATTTAAAAGCTGTGTAAATGTATATTGCAAAAATATACTCGTATTTTTTCTGATTATTTTAATAAGAGGAATTAGCAGTTGGAAAAGAAAGGGAATTTTATCCGAAAAACGAAAGGAGCATCGATTTCCGAATAGAGTTAAATGTGGGGAGGAAAAGGACAAAAGGGGAAATGATAGACTGACACGGGAACTCACCGTTTGTCGCGCGTGTATAAGAGGCCCCGCTTCACGTGCCATCACGCTTCGAACCAGTGGTGCGCCCACGTGGCCTTAGTCGACCATCTTATGCACACGTGTATCATTTTCATATTGGGACCTGTACCAGCCAGGTGAATTGCACTCCCTAACGTCGCGACAAACTTCAAAGCCTCTTGTAATGAGACAAATTGTGCCATTCCCAAAGTACCCCCCACGGTCCTTCCTTTGTCCTCGCTTCCAAACTCGAACGTGCACGCTTCATATTATTGTGCATTCCGTTTTATTCTCAATTTCTCATAAATAAAAAATAAAGTAATACTCCTACCGTCAAACTTATAACGATACAATTTCTTTTTTTATTTGTCACATGGATCTTAGTACATTACTAAAAATGAGTTCATATAAGTGTAAATAATTAAGACATAATCTTATTAATTTACATTTAATTAATTAAAATTTGAATTTATAATCAAATATTTAAAACATTTAATTAATATAAATTTTATAAAAAATTAAAATATTTATTATTACATACTTAATCATTTGTATTAAATTCCATGCAAAAAAAAAATGTCATTATAAGTTATTATAAGTTGGACCGAGAAGTAGTATTTTTGCTTTTGTTTATGGAAATAATAATATATGGAGTATAACATAACGACTTGATATTATTTAAATTTTACAATAATATCTCATGTCTTGTATATTCATGTGTACTCATGAATGTTCGCTTAAATTTAACTTAATCCATGCCCATCATGTGTTGACATTTCTCTTAAAGTCTTATTTAGTTTCAGTAACTAAGAGTCTAAGACCCAAGACTGAGAATAATCCGTTAGTAACTCAACACACGCACTTACGCGCGCGCGCGCACACATATATATATATATATATATATATATATATATATCTTAGCTAATCCATTATTTTTAATTTAAACATGGAATAACTTATCTTAAAAGTTATTTAGGCTATTTAAAGACTAAGAATAATAAAAGAAGGACAATTTACATGAGCTCTGCTAGCTAGCTACATGAGGGTAAATAATTAAATGAGTTGGAGACATGTTGTGGCAGAGTTCGCTTGTGAAATGCATGTCACGTCTGACCAGAGCTATCAAGCTTTGAAGAGTAGAACTCGACTAATTCGTTTTGGGCTTTTTCTAGTTGGATAAGCTCATACCCAATTAACGGGCCTATATTTTGTTGAGGTATGCGGGTCTAATGTAGTGCAAATTGCATGAGTGACGAGGACTGACATGCGTTAGACTTTGTCTCTCTTGTTCCTTTTAAAGCTGACATGCGAATGAAAAAGATCTTAACAATCAAGTGTTCCTCTGCACATGTGACATTACTCTATTGGATAGGATTTCAACATGTATTATGAAGTTATCAATGTAATGTTACTACTTTATCCTTATATCTAACACTATATATATCTTATCCATTTTCATTCTTGAGGTATACATTCTAGACACTTGTTCACAATACACACGCAATCATTACATTCTACTCTCGAGTCTACAACGTGCTGACTGAGGGTCGGAGACTCTCTCCAAAGAACTCCAACCATTCTCTGGTCTTGCTTTGCAGACTCTGCCGGCGAGATAAAGACTCAGCTACTTACGACTGTTTTTCATCACAATATTTAAAGTATGATCTTCAAACTTTTTGAAACTTCTTTTTCTTATTATTTGGCGTGGATTAATTAATAATCCAACAAAACGATGTCATGGAAATAGTACCATGACAGTACAATATTTAATTAAATAAGTAGCTAGTCCAAAGGGAAGATAAAGTTACAATCTGTATCATATGTATAATCGTAATTTCTAAATTAATTGCATATATATAGGCATAATTATGATATTGAATGTATACAAAATCGTAAAACTAGTATAGGATTTATAGTTTTTAATTATCAGAGATAAAAGTCTATACTTTTAATACAAAACGGAGTGTGGTTGAAGAAACATAATGCAAAACTTGTACTCTAAAATTTAATACGATTAAAGATGTGCTATCTTGTGGTCTTTACATGTCCCTATCTAAATTGGTATTATTTTTCCCTCGTACAGTGTCATTAAAATATAGATGCTCACCACAATTAAAATTTAAATAATTTTTTAAACAAAGTGCAAGTAGGATGCAAATAGTTTACAATTGGATATAAATAAGTTGAAATTAAATATAAATTAGTAATCTTTATAATATCATATAACAAGATTTGGTATTTTTTTTTAAAAATTTCTAAGACATTTCAAGTAAGTAACACGGAATGTATTGCTCACTACAACTTCCAAGTAGAGGTGAAGATTTCGAACCGTAACCGAACAGTCGATTCACGGTTCTAAATTTTCGGAATCGGAATAGAATCGTAATTGTGGCGGTTCACGGTTTTGAATCAAATTATGTAGGACGGTTTCAGTTACGGTTTCAAACCGTCGGTTACGATTTCGAACCGTCTAAAAAACTAATGCTAATATATTTAAATTTTTAAAATTTTGATTATATACCAATGCATATCACCATTTAATTTTGTATCACATAATTACCTTTTTAATGTAATATTATAATTACTAGATATATATTTATTTTAATTTAGTGCTAATTATATATAATATCCATATAATAATATATTAATAATGAAATAAAAAAATATTTTGATGTGTTATTAGATCATGAATACTAAAATTGAACAACACATTAAACATAAATACATTAATGAAATGAAATAAAATAAAATGTTAATCTTCATAAATATAACAATATAAGATGAACACTAATAAAAAGTTAATTATTTTAAGTTATAATATTAGAGTTTAATTAAGTTCTCATCTAGTTAAGTTTTATTTTATTTAATTAGTAATGTATTCATAAATTTTAATGTGTTATTATGAATTATAAAAAGATTATTATAAAAAATTACTCTTATTAGAGAAATAAATTAAATTTAATAATAAAATTGTGATACGGTTCCAAATTAACGGTTATGGTTCAGAACTGTCGGTTCACAATTCTAAAATTTTGGAACCGTAATCGAACCGTCGTCTACACGGTTACGGTTCGAAATCGAACCGTCGGGTATGATTTCTGAAACTGCCGGTTACGATCCGGTTACGATTCGGTTCCGGCGGTTCTGATTCCTTTGAATAGCTATGCTTCTATGTCTACAACCCCTATCATTTTGTGGGTGGGTTTAAGATTGAGTTATAAGGAATTTAGTTTTCTATAGTTATCATTATACACAATGTGGTCAAATCATGAGAACAAGTTTGTTGGAGCGATAAAAGGATGGACATAACTATTTTAATTTGTTATGTTTCTGCTTAATATAATTCTTTGTAAGTTTTCATTTTCCTGTTATTTTGGATGGGGTTATATGTTGATTCACAATAATGTGAATTAGTTTTTTGAGAATATATATATAGTTGATGAACTACCAATATCTTAATATGACCATTAAACTGGAAAATAAGAGATTGTTTGATCATATCAAGATCAACTTTGCTTTTCTAGCTCAATTAACTTTTGTTGTATCTAATTGTTTGTTTAGAGGCAGTTGCTTTCTAAATGGTGTTTATTAGGACACAAACAATTTTTTAATTAATAAATCTGAATTAAATATTTGTTATAAATTTGATTATGAACATACGAAAAGTTCAATGCTTCTGCATTGCCATTGAGGCTGATTGTAGAATTAGTCTACAAGTATAATTTATACAGAAATATTGGTATATTACTACGGTATAATCAATTTTTCGCAAATATGATTCACTTTGTGTCCTTTCAAGTTCCATGTTCTATAAATAAGTTTTACTATAATTTTTAGTTTTAATTTTATATATTTAATTTAATTTTATGTTTTATACTATTAATTAAAAATATATAAATATTTTTTTACGTTTAGTCTCATTTTAAATAATTAGAATATTTTCTCATCTTTTAAATATATTTTTTTAATATGAACTAAAAATATATACCGTAATTTATATTTGCATACACAACACACAATGACACAATGTGAATATGACATTTGTAAGGCATGGAAACTAGTAAGCAGGACAAGTGGCTGTATGCGGAGCTCCTCAGTTTGAGTAATACTATGAAAATTAATTACTTCACAATGAAGTAACTTATAAATCTCATAAAACTAAATATAATCATCCTTGTTGGATAAAATAAGACCGACGTGGCAATTCTTTGGATTTCGGAGAATGGGCAAAATGGTAATTTACAAACTCTGTAACTGCGAATAAATTAAAAATAAATAAATGTAAGAGGATTTTTGTGAGAGAGTATTGGGCGAACCTTATCCGTTCCAAGTTCAACCCTTTATAAAAGAAGATCAAAACCTCCATTTTCAACTATCCAAATTGGCAGAACAATCTCTCTCTCTCTCTCTCTCTCTCTCTCCTTTTCAGTTTCACACTTCAACGAGACAACCACACGAGCTTCTAGTGAGAAGAATTCGTTACCCCAACAAATTCGCAAAAGAGAGAGAGCGAGTGAGTGAGGGAGAAGAATTATCCATATAGAATTTTGTCAGCTTGTATGGCTGCATCCAAAAGCTACTGCGCCGGAGCTAACTACAGATTCCTATCCAACGATCAGTCTTTCACTAACGATCCGATGATCTTCGAGCTCGACGAGTCCGACATCTGGAACGCCGCAGCGGCGCAGTCGCAGTCGCCGGAGATTCGCAAATCGAGCTCCAGACTCTCCAGGAAATCATCTTCCGCCGCGGTGGCGGGGAGCAGGCGAGGGTGCGGTCCGTCGTCGCTTCCGGTGAACGTCCCTGACTGGTCGAAGATACTGAAGGAAGAGTACAGAGAGAATCGCCGGAGAGAGAACGATGACGATTACGATGAGAACGACAGCGAGGAAAGCGGTGATTGGATTCCGCCGCACGAGTTTTTGGCGCGGCAAATGGCGAGGAATAGGATCTCCTCCTTCTCGGTGCACGAAGGGATCGGAAGGACTCTCAAGGGGAGAGATCTCAGCCGGGTTAGAAACGCCATTTGGCAGAAAACTGGGTTCGAAGATTGATTCAATTTTAGTTTTTCTTTACTTTTTTATTCCGAAAAGAAGAGCCTCATTTTGACCTGACCCGAGGCCACTGGCTGGATTGATTGCTTGTTTGCTAGGCACTGTATTCCTAACATTTTGAGATCATCGGACATAAAAATCGAATTTTGGATTCAAATATGAATATCAAAAATATTAATAATTCTTGATTACTTCCAATTTCATGTTTAAAAAAACTAGATATTTATACAATTATTTTGTATTTTTCAGTTTATTGGATTGAAAAGTTTAAGACAAACTGGTGGGGCATAGAAAATTGATAGAATTAGGAAAAAGAGGGGCTGAACTGAACTTAAAGCGCGTTTCTTTGCAAAAGGATAAAAACGATGCCACCTTATTAACGGTGTTTCTATTTTTAATTAATTAGTAACAAAATAAAATAGAAGTCGTTGGATTCCCAAATAAAAGACAAAGTCCATGTCCAAAGATTGGTAGCAGCCACTGTTAAATTTAAATTTAAATGTAATAACTTCCGCTCACAGTTATTTATATCTATTTTTTGTTTATACACAGTGCATATATTTCAAATTATTGCAATTCTTCCTATAATAAACACAGTACAATTTATTCGGACACTGAAAATCGATTATTAGATTAGTTATGACTAATAAATTCCAGGTTCAAACTTCAAACCTAACGTTATCTATCTGTACTCCAATTTGTTATCCTCATTTAGTTACTTGGGGCGTAACCCATTACCACAAAATTGTACAGTCAACTATTGCATAAGTAAACTGTTTAAGTATTAAAACTTCATCAAAATATTGATCCAAATTAAAGTCATCCAATAATTGCACTTGAAATGCTTGAAATTGGGGAACCACATGTAATCAAATGTATGGTTCCGCGAAAGCGAGGCATGCCCTTATTCTACTTTAGTTATTCCTTAACTTCTTCTATAATTAATTACACATTAATCTTAAAGCTATTATATTTGATAGCATTACAATTGACCACAGTAATTTGAAAAAGGATAACAGAAATCGAACGTCGACTAGCGGAAAATAATATCCAATTATTGGAATTTTTAGAAGCAAAAGAAAAAACAAAAAGAGACATCTCGTGATGAAATGGTGTTCGCCAATGAGGGAAAAGCATAATTCTGAAAATAAATAAAGCTAAAATTGGAAATCCTCGTTTTTAGCTGGTCCTGATCCTGAATAGAAATTGCTTGCTGCAGGAAGCGATATCATCGTTATTTTATAATAAAAACAAAATAAAAGGGGACAATCTGTGTTTGCAATGGTGATTGTGGGAGGAGTCAGGAGAGGATGACAGCCGTTGGATTTGTAAGAGGATGGATGGGAAGGGGACCCACGAACGGGATGTTTACTGACTGTAATAATCGGATAAAGGTGGCGTTTTGTATGGGATTGGCCGTCGCTATCTCACTTTATTGTGATAGGGAATTTGAGTGTCGACATTAACGCCGTCACTCTTTGGGATGGCAATTGACCCGCGGATACCCGAAACCCGCGGGTATCCGTCCAATTGTTCGTGAGTGTGGTGAGCATTTCGTACCCGCAGGTACATTCGTGGTTGAAAACTAGTACCCGTTTAGTTCGCGGGTACAGAAATGGTTTGACAATACCCGTACCCGCGAAACCCGTTTACCCGCGAATTACCCGCGAAGCCTACCCACGAACCCGTGAAACCTACCCATCTAATAACTTATTTTATTATTTTATTTATAAATTAGAATTAGAAAAAAACCCTAATTATGGATTTGTTGTGATATGTTATGTATTTGTTGTGATATGTTTGATTTAAAGAATGGAAGCACTGTTTTCATATTTTTTGATATATTTGGTTTCGCGGGTCGCGGGTGGCGGATCTCTTCATTTCGCGGGTTCGCGGGTAGTACGCGGGTGGCGGGTGGCGGATACCCGATGGGTGGCGGGTTCGCGGGTATCCGCCAACCCGCAGGTCGCGGGTATGGTGGGGATCTCATACCCGCGGGTACGTTCGTGGTTGAAAACTAGTACCCGTTTAGTTCGCGGGTACGGAAATGGTTTGGCCATATCCGCGCCCGGTGTCATCCCTTCACTCTTGACGTCAACTATTTGTTTCATGCTCTAGAGTCGTACAATCGTCCACTTATTTATTACATGTCCACAAAACTATTTTTATTTTGGAAATTTTCATTTATAATAAGTAATTAAGATCAACACTCAACTCAATACGTATAATTATTTAAATATAATTGGACAACAAATTTCACTCATTACAACTATTTTCACAAAATTAAAATAAATTATTAAAATTAGTATCGAGTTAAGGTATTAAAAATTTTGGTGGACAGAGACAATAGTTTATCATCTATTTAAATCGTTCATAAAAAGTGTATAGTTATACGAAACATATAATATTATAAATTATATATATATATAATATTTTTGTGGGTTTATTTCTCCACTATAAATATGTTTTTTTATTTATCTTACAATTCGTGTCGATTATTGTTCAACCTAAAACGTATGTCTAAGTTCTCAGTTAAACAAGAAAATACTCAATTAATATGCCTCCGATTATAACCGAAATTGTTTGGATCTTGATCTGACACAAAGATCGTTTCTCGACCTCACTCTACGTCTAACAAATTGTAACGGTGATCAATCGACACAATTCAATAAACACGAATCCCAACAACAAGCATGAATTAATAATAACATAAACGATCGAATAAGAAGTTCAACAACTAGTGGAGATCAACTACTCAGTCCAATACATAATCATAAACTAAGAGCTCACAACAAGAACTTACTAATGACTACACTATGAGAACGAGCAAACAACCTCCACCTAAATCCGTCTTCCCAAGTTGAATTACGAGTAAAACATTAAAACAAGAGTTCTAAGATACAAGTTTCGAGTTTTTCTTTGAGAGAATTGTAAGTTTCTTTCACAATGGCCTGGAAAAGGCTTTTAAAACCCGCAAGTAACTGCCAGTCAGCGGCCACTGAGAAGCTAGCGGTCACTGGCTATGCCTCTGACGCGCGAAGGCTACAGGGCCAGCGGTCGCTGGCCTCTGCTCTATGAAAATCTCTGCCGCTCTACCCCAGCGGGCGCTGGGTTATGTGTTTGCTCCTTCACATCGGTTTTTCTTCTCGTGTATTATTTGATTCTTCCCGCTTCACCCGGCTTTGCACTTGCAATGCTCAAGACATCATTTCTAGCTCCAATCTTTCCTCATTCTACCACCCTACATCAACATACGAAAAACACAACGACCGATGTAAAAACGAACGAAAAAGATACGAAATCAACATAACCTAAAGTCTAAACATGACTAAACCACAACTAAAAATGTAACAAAAACACAATAAACAATTATCTCATAATACAATTTTTGTGGCCGTAGTTAGCACTTTTTCCATCAAATAAAGATGCTTGCTTTTTGACTGAGCACGAATTTTAATGTAGTATTTTGAATGTATATATATGAAAGTGTGTAAAAAGTGTAATTTGGGTGTTTGTGAAATATTGTTCAAAGAATATAATTTGAGTATAGTGGTAAAAAAAGTTAAAATGATAAATTTAAGTGTAATAACCGATTATTGATGGACTAATGATTATTATTGTTGTTCTACTTTGACTAAAACTGTGTGAACTGTGTCAAAGTAGAACAACAATAATGGGAGGGAGAAAGTATGATATAAGGTAAAGGAGTTTGATGAAGACATGTTAGTTATAAGATGAACGTCTATGCTACATACGACTGTATCAAATACCACCAACACAACCAACCTAAATTTTAAAATTTTTTCTACGAATAAATTTACAAGGTCAAAAAATAATGTAAATTTATGAAAAACTATAGAGCACAATTATTTTCAGGGGGAAATAAGTGTTTTACACTTTCTTTCTTTTTTGCATTTTGTTGATGGTTCAAAAATTGGATTGCAAAGAAAAAGTACGAGAGTATATGTCAAATATTTATTTAAAGAAATATAAACTTTTGTTAACAAGTTTATTTATGATGCATTCTTGTGGTTTTAACTTTATTATTTTCTACCTCCATCAGTGATAATATTTTTTTTATTTTGATTCGTCTATTTATATTGTTAATACTTAAAATTTGTTATTTATATTAAATGGATCAATTTATTTTGATATACATAATTAAATTAAAAATAATAAATTTTATAAAACTCATACTCCATTTAATGCTAATTTAAAAATAATAATAAATGAGACACAGACTATACTTACTAAATTTGTATGAATTTAAAATATTATATTAGAACCCATGTCATATCATAGATTGAGAGAGTAGATAATTGGTTTTATTAATAAAAAATCGATTTTTTTTTCTGGAAGTTTTATATTTGTAAAGAACTGTTATGTATATTTCGTTCTTTTATATATATATATATCGTGGATAAGATGCACTGAAATGTTATACTAGTTATTAATGTATAAATAAGATAGTAAATTGAAGCATCATTACATAACCCCACAGTTGATAATATATTTGGACTTCCTTGCATGTGCTGGTGGGGCCACAAAATTATTATAGCATCAAATAATGTTCGATAATGAAATGTCAACAGTTATATCAGTTTATACAAATTCAAAGTTAGTTTAATTTGGAATAGGTCGATCAAGTAATATAAATATGCGAATTTTATTTGAAAAGCATAGTAAATTTGTTGGCCTATAGGATTATTAGTGCTTTGTTGGAATTATAATTCGTCTTATGATTTCTATTTGGGAACTTGAAATGTGCATGAGATGTAATCGAAGTGGGTAGTCCGACCCAATCTGAGTTGAATTGCGGCGGATCCGGTGGGAAAGCCTAGCCGGGCTGGGCCAACATAACTAGACTAAATACGAAGCGTAAATGGGCCTAAGGCCCTCAAGGTGCCTCCAATGGTAAATTAGCATGGCTTTGAGCCACCTAATCCCCTGGCCTGGCTCCAATCATTAAGCCCACCACCCTGCTACTGGTCAAAATATTGTCCCTCCTTCCTTCACCGTCACACCTGACGCCACCACTCAGCTTCCTAATTTCTCCTTTTCGGAGTAGGGTTTTCGTTCCTTAAACACCCGCTTTTTTGAATATTTACCTAATCAGCGTTTCACATTGATTGTGCTTTCACTCCGTCTTTCACAATGCCTTCTGATTCGGATTCTCCGCCACCGAATTCCTCCTCCGATAGAGATGATCGGGACCCCAATTCTGATCCGACCTCGGTACCAGAATCAGAACCGGAGCCGGAGCTAGAGGCGGAGCCTAATAAGAATACGGACTTGATTGACCAATCGCTTGATGCTCTCGAGAATCAATTGGCCTCAATCTCAATGTCCTCGCGTTCCCCAACGGCGACGCTTGAAGAGGAAGAGGAAGAGGAAGAGGAAGAGGAAGAGGAAGAGAAAGAGGAAGTAGAAGAGGAGTACGCGGAGTCACGGGAGCAGCCAAATACAATAAATGGATCGTTGAGTGATAAAATTGGAGCTGAAGGAGATGCTAATTCTGTGGAGGATCAGCATTTCGAGAGTAATTCGAAGGCAGTGTCTTCGGGAATTAATGGTGAAGACAACTCCTTCATGGAACGGCTTGCGGATGAGCTTGAGCGGCCGTTGAGTGTGAGCAGTAGCGGCTATGCTGGTGAGATGGGGAGCACCAGCGACGGAGATGGAATCATTGATGATGACGAAGATGATAGTGAAATTCGCGGGGTCGAAAATGATGGGGTCCCGGGGTCCCAGAGTGAGTGGGTATCTGGGAAACGGCACGCCGATGAGGTTAGCTGGAATTTTAGCAGCTTTCTGCATATCATATTGATTATGGGGTTTGTGCAAGCAGTTATAATAGCTTTCGTATTTAGATAAGCCTGTTACGACAGGTTTAATGTTTAAATGCCCTTACTATCTGTGATTAATTAATGAACTGCATGGGTTTTATGATACATGCTCATATATTTTTCATTAATTAATGAACCCCAGGATGATGCTTCGGTTTCTTGGAGGAAAAGGAAGAAACACTTCTTTATACTGAGTCACTCTGGGAAACCCATATATTCGAGGTAGGTGTCTATTTGTATATTTTAATACTTTGATTCTGTGAAAGGAAACCATGTACTTCTGTCAGTCTGAATTGTACAAAAATCAGTTAGTTTTTTCTTTTGGCCTATCCTTTTCGTATATAGTTTCATATGGTTAACAATTTCCTGTCTGGTCGTGTCACTGATTTGTAGATATGGGGATGAATACAAGCTAGCTGGATTCTCTGCAACATTACAAGCGATCATTTCCTTTGTTGAAAATGGGTGTGCTACTTGTGATAGTTATCTGTTCTTGTCTGCATTGTTCTTTACCACCTTGCTGATTCAATATCTTACTTTGTTGAATGCTCTTCAGGGGAGACCGGGTCAATTTGGTGAGAGCTGGTAAACACCAGGTTAATATCACCTTCTCATTGAACTTAGAGGCCTTCTAAATACATGAAGTTGCATTGATTTATTTATCTGTAACTCATATTGGTTGGTCGTTACTTCTTCAGTTCTTCGAAGAAATATTTTATGATCCCCAGATTGTAGCGTATCTGATCTAAGAATTAGCTGGTAATGTAGATTGGATCTCCTCTTCTATGAAAGTCATACCAACTAATGTGAGGTTTTATATATCAGGTTGTTTTCCTTGTGAAAGGGCCAATTTACTTGGTCTGCATAAGTTGCACCGAAGAACCTTATGAATCATTGAAGGGTCAGCTGGAACTGCTGTATGGTCAGGTATCTTATCCCGTATACACTGAAAATTTGATGGTTCTCATTTCTCAAGTAAAATGAATTTTAAATGTTCCGCAGTTACTTATGTGGGGTCTTGCTGTTCATATATTAATTTCTGCATGCAGATGATATTAATCCTGACTAAGTCCGTGAATCGTTGTTTTGAGAAGAACCCAAAATTTGATATGACATCGCTGCTTGGGGGAACTGATGCTGTCTTCTCGTCTCTTATTCATTCTTTGAGTTGGTACTTCTTTAAACTAGATAGTATGTTAAATTAATCTAGATTGTCATAAGCCTTTCCATCTCATTTTCATTTTTTGATTTAGTAATATCAGTGCGCACCTTGTTGTTTATGTTCCTTTCTGCAACTTAAGTGTTAGTAGCATCCCATAATTGTAGGTTTTTTTTATTGGCATTAACTGTTGTTCCAATTGTAGGAATCCTGCCACTTTTCTTCATGCCTTCTCATGTCTTCCCCTTGCTTATGCAACTCGTCAAGCTGCAGCTTCCATCTTACTAGATGTAGCTGGTTCAGGAGTCCTATTTGCACTCTTGATGTGCAAACATAAGGTAATGGGACATCTTTGGCTTTTTTAGGATGGTCTTATTGCACCAGGTAGAGGCATAGTGCAGCTGCATAAGGGGTAGAGTTGGGATATTATGGACAATTGTGTTGAAATTTACTTGCATATTACTAAAAAGATATACCTTCAATATGATGTGTCCACTCTTTTAATTGTCCGTCCTAAAACAAGACCTGTTTCTTAACGTCATAGCCTTTTTTATTTATGGATTATATTTTTTGCAATGTTAATTTGCTGCTCAACTCCTCATAGTATGTCCATCATGGCTCAAACTTTCTGTTAGGTGTAAATGGTAATTCCATTCATTGAGCCAATAAATGAAAAATATGTTTAGGGTTGGTTATCTTTTCAAGCAGTAAAATTGTGCAATATAAGCTATATCTTCGTTTGGCTGTAATTAAGTTACAGAAGGACTAATATCACAGATTGAAATGCAATGCAGGTTATCAGTCTTGTTAGTGCCCAAAAAGCATCTCTTCATCCTGATGATATTCTGTTACTCTCCAATTTTATCATTTCTTCTGAATCTTTCAGGTATGTTTTCTTGTGCAACACCTGATCAAATGAATCAAGATGTAGAAATGTGATTTCATTAGGTTTGTTAATTATGTCACAAGTGTTTGCATGTGCACATGGGAATGGGATACTGTCTATTGTCTGCATGAAAGAATTTGGCTTTTATGGTAAAGAAGATTATATTTGCATAAAGAAGTAGTAAATAAAATTCAAATATTGAAGTATATGGAGATGAACTCCAGATACCATGGCCTCAAAATGTGAATCTTGTAGAGAGAGCACTAGCAGGTCCTTCATTTCCTACCATGATACTGTGTTGAACAATATTAAGGTCGCATATACTTTGTTCAAGTTCTCAAATCCACACTTAGCTAACTTTCATAAGTTTCTTCTTATTAAATATATTCATTTTTCCACATAGCCTTATCAATTTTTGCCGAAATTGGATATTGAACACAGTGAACTGTTTGAGGATATTCATTTTGCATGCTTTTCAATTTTGTGCAGGACATCAGAATCGTTCTCACCAATTTGCCTGCCAAGATACAATCCCATGGCATTTCTTTATGCTTATGTGCATTACTTTGATGTAAGTGATACTTTATTTGTACAAAATCAAAATGTATGAAATAATGCTAGCACATATTAATACTACATTCTCAAACAATGGAATCTAGTTAGATTGTGAGGTGATGCAGTGAGTCAAAATCCGAGAATTTTTTAGTAGCGATTTACTTTGTATTTAATGTAAACTACTTCAATTTGTAAAAATGATGATGAAAATTTTGAATCTAATTACAGATTGATACATACTTGGTTTTACTCACTACAAGTTCTGATGCCTTCTATCATTTAAAAGACAGCAGGTAATGTTTACATCTTAATGTCTAACCTTAGTATTCAGATGGCTCTCTAATGTTTATATGATTATGGCTGTCCATGGTACTTGATTTGGTCTTTGTTGAATGGAAACAACTGGTGCATCATATAGGATACGGATTGAGACGGTACTCTTGAACTCAAATGTACTGACCGAAGTTCAAAGATCATTGGTTGGTGGTGGCATGCATATTGAGGATTTACTTGTTGAGTCCACATCACGTACTGGTGCCGCGTCTTCTCATTTAGGTCAACCAAGACCTGGACTAGGTTCCCCAGGGAGTTCGGCTGACAGATCTCTCGGCATTGGTGGTCCAGCTGGACTATGGCATTTCATGTACAGAAGTATTTATCTTGACCAATATGTGTCATCTGAGTTTTGTACGCCAATAAACAGCTTGAGACAGCAAAAAAGGTGAATCTGGCTATTTAAGTCTCAACTATCTACTCTGCTATGTTCAATGGATTTTTGCGGGATGATACTAAAATGGATCTGCATTCTCTTTCCTTTTCAGGTTGTATAGGGCATATCAGAGACTTAATTCATCCATGCACGAAAAAGGAATAGGGCCTCACAAAACCCAGTTTAGAAGAGATGAAGATTATGGTAGATCCTTCGTATTCTATCGTGTTGTTCTCTGCATGCATTGCATGACAGCTTTTGAATACTTATTGTTAAAATTGTTCTTCCCACCCAGCAGTACATGATAGCTAGTGAAGAACTTTATTCTGATTCTTTCCACATATCCAATGATGCAGCATGCAATTGTAGTAGTTGATTCTATTATGTGACTAAGTTATGTAGCCTTTTATATATTTTTATAAGATGACTAAGAATGCATTGGCATAGATTGCAACTTCACAAGTATTGCCTCTTGAGTTGTTAGAGGGAAGGGGAATGCACATAATTATATAATTCTCTCATTTTATTTCAAGCTCTATGTGCATAACCTACAGTTAAATTACAATGTTATTGATGTTCCTAACTATTATTTTCGTATCACAGTGCTACTTTGCTGGGTCACACAAGATTTCGAACTTTATGCAGCTTTTGATCCCCTCGCAGACAAGGTTTGATAACGGATACATATATGCCATACTTATTATAATATCTGATTTCAGTTCTCGCCTCTTTTAATTGCCCTAGAGTCATTCTAAGCTACTCTTATTTTGTGCTAATTGTGTATCCTTTTTTTTTTTATCTTCTCAATACCTCCATGTGTTCCATTGAAAGACTAGCGGAACATTTGGTAGGCAAAACGATTCACAAATGTTTGAAATGCTTGACCCTGGTTTACTATCTTTGGCACTTTGCAGGCTCTTGCAATAAAAGTATGCAACCGGGTTTGTCAATGGGTGAAAGATGTGGAAAATGAAATATTCTTACTGGGAGCAAGCCCCTTTTCATGGTGATCCCCACAACTATTATGTACACTGCCATGTATTGTAGTCTCTTTGTTTTGTTCCATTATAACGGTTAAAAATCCTCTATCCAAATTTGCCTAATTTTTCTTTGGCCTAAATTTGTTGTGCATGGTGTGTGCCGCTTGTTTAAGCTAGAATGCACACTGCCATGTAATGAACGCTTATACCCACATTAACGGCGTAGGATTATTCAAATTCTTGTACCCTGATACTTAATATATGTTCCCACTGATTATAGACTGCTAATTCTAGTTGATTTCTGCTTAAATGGGAGATGAAGCATCAGATTTGGAACATTGGAGAAACTAAAGGATAGACAAGTGGGTGGGATCATTAGATAAATCAACATTATTACTACCTCACTTTCAAGTGAAAAGATGGATATATCCCCTTTTATAATTGATAAAGATTCTTCTATCTTTGGTGCGGTCTTTTCGCCCACAAAACAAAATGATGGCTCTCCCACTATTATTATTAATTTATTAATAGTGATTTTGGGACCAAATTGTGGATTTTCACCGCAGTAAGTATTTTGTGCTAATATTTTAAACAAATTGAAAAAGAAGATATTCACTATTATCATCGGGAGTGGAGAACTATAATCAATTCTCTTTTATATTTTCCGCAGGAGTCATGAAATTAAAGAAGAATAAAACAGTTCAAATGAATTATGATTTCTTTGCATTCCGTTTTATTCCAAATTTCCAACTTTCGAAGAGTTTATCCAGATGGATATATAAGTTTAGGTTTAAAATGCTTTAAAGTATCAAATTGAAATTAATAGTTGCTTCAAGGATACAAAGTAATGTAGGTATACAATGTCAGCATTTTATTTATTTTGCCAAATTACGGTTGATTAAAATCATATATTATAATCATGTAAGAAAGGAAAATAATAATAATAAAAATCTTCGAATAACAAAAAAGTTTAGCTAGCAACGGACCAAATCATATGATAATATGCCACGTGATTAAATTACAATCATATTTGCGGTTATCCAAGACGTTGACTTTTTCATGACAGTCTGACTTTTCTTTCTTTTTTTTATTTTAATTTTTCTCTGTTTTCAAGTACAATTGTGGCTTCAATATGAAGGAAGTTCAATTTAGTAAGCTGACTTCAAATCTATACTTCTTCCAAAAAGTTAAATAGCTCATTTTAGTAGAGCTGTAAATTTATGTACACGAGTTATAATTATTTATGCGAATTATATATAAGGAATCATAGTCCATCAAATTGTTGACATTGAACATGTAATATCTCTCAACTATCATATTGGACCAAGACTTCCAATTGAATAAGTATGAGTAAAGGATCCATGGCTAAATATCTAATCTTTTCATGTAATCCGAAATAGTTATTGATTTAATGGCGCAATAAGTTCAATTATGAGTAGATAACATTATCTTTGATTATATGTGGGATGGTTAGCTCTCCAATATTAGTTGAGTATATTTTTCAGTAGAGAGTCCATAATTTTATTTGCAACTAACTATACTTGCATTGGGACAATTTATTTCTGAACTTAAAGGACTAACTGCACTGTCCTAAATGAGATAATTTTATGGTTGGTTGTAGTTATAAATCAACTGGTTACACTGAAACAAACATACTCCTCAAAACAAAGATATATTACCAAATTCGAGATGCAAATGCCTAATTAGCACTTGGTGCAACAAAGTACTTGTTGAAGTAACTAGATTTGATAGACACAAAATCAATAAAATCATATATCCTACTAAATGTTCTCATTGTTATATTTGTAAGCCTTAATACGGAGTAGTCCAATATAGTGTGATATATAATGTTTAAGGAAGGGGGCTTTCTTAGAACCGTAATATTATCGATAAAACCACTCAGCCACTTGTTAAATGCACAACTTAACGTGCTCGCAATTGATGTGACATGTCATCTAGATAAATAATGTATTTTTCAACAAAAGTTTATTAATTATTATTTTCCAATTAAAATTTATTGATTGTGTTATAATTTAATATTTATTTTTATAAAATAATAAAAATATAATAATTTATATGCTTATATAACGGTATTGTCATATTCGTTATATAAATGTTAAATTATATCCGCCACCGAATTGTGCTAATATTAATGATTACTTGGTTATTGGTGTGTTGTAGTAAGAAGTGGAGTACAAAAATAGGGAACAGTATTAATTAACGAATAAATAATTAAGTAATGAATAGATGGTAGTTTTAATTTGGCGTAGAAAATAGGTGCACATGTATGGAGTATTATATATGTATAATAAATAGGCGGAAGAGAAAAATATAAAAGAAGAAAAAGGGGAAATGTCGACTCTTATAACCAACCAACAACCCATAAATTAATTTGATCTCCTCTCTCTCTCTCTCTTTCTCTTTCTCTTTCTCTATTTACTTACTGCATTCATTCGTCTTCAAAATTAAAATCAACATTTCCTCCTAATTCCCAAACCAATTTGAATTCCGAGAGAGAGATGTACAAGAACCAGCTGCAGGAGCTAGCGCAGAGGAGCTGCTTCAGCCTGCCTTCGTACACCTGCGTAAGGGAGGGTCCAGACCACGCGCCGCGCTTCAAGGCCATCGTCAACTTCAACGCCGAAAACTTCGAGAGCCCCCACTACTGCTCCACTCTCCGCCAGGCCGAGCACTCCGCCGCCGAGTCCGCCCTCGCCTCCCTCTCCTCCCGCCATTCCATCGCCGCCCGCATCCTCGTAAGTGAAGTCACTGTGTGTGCGTGTGGACTATTAAATGACCGGACTGCCCCTGCGGCGGTGGTTAATGAATAGAATAATTTATTTACACATTTTGGTGCAAAGTCAAGAGGTTAGACTAGAGAGATTAATCGAAGCAAGCCGGTGGGTTGTGGGTCTCGCCTAGTCGCCAGGGCACTTCCGTCATTTCACTTGTTTCAATATCAATCCATATCAACTTAGCTGCTTCTTATTCGTCGTCCTCGTTTCGTTAATAATACCATACTATTTGCTACGCCTATATACACACTATACAAACCTCTCTCTACTAGAGAATGCAGATGATAATATATAATTTCCACAAATAAATCTGCCCTTTTCAATATTTATCAATCGTCATTTCCACAAGTCAATTTACACCACTATAATTAATTAATTACTCCTAGCTATTCACTAGTAAATTTCAATTCTCATGTGCAGTGCTGTGCACCTAATATATGTTCAATTATTTTATTAACATACAGTAGGGTTAATCTTGTTAATATTAGGACCACATGAGTAGTGAGTGCTGTTTTAGGCAGTTGCGGGGGAGTTACATTCTTGTATTTAATGTTTTGATTTTTTTTGGCTTTGAATGATTGCCAGTATTGTTGACTATCATTATCTTACATCGTCGCCACCCCAATTGCTTTCATTTTGTAGACCACCTTTAATTATATCATTACTATAGACATATGTGAGATTCAAATACGCGTAGCCCAACACTGACTACCATGTGACATGACACGTGTGTCATCACTCCAAATAAATTGTAGAAGCTCATCATATTCTAGATATTTAACTATTTGGTTAGATAATAATAAAATCATCAAGCGTGTTGTGAGGTTGGCAATAGGCATCAAGATAGACTTAGTTAGTTCTCTAGATTTATAAATATTCTTTATTTATTTATAGATAAAGAAAGATAGTAATAGTAGTAGTAGTTATTGTTGTTTAGGAATTATGATAGATAGCACATGGAAGAAATAAATGCATTAGCAAATGGTACAATTTATGGTGTTGTCTTTCTCAATTTAATGTGCTTAACTACAGCGCTCTGCATCATGTCATGCATGTGCCCCTCTCTCCACCTCTTTCCCTTTATTTACTCTCCAATTTATATATATAATTACCTATTAAACCATAGGTTAATCATCATTAACAATGATGTACTTCATATTAATGATGAAATATTTCCAAGCCAAACAATCAAGAAATTATTACCAGATAAAACGAATGAGATCATCTCTTATTGCATTAATTAATAAGATCACCACACATGACACTATTAGAGTTCTAAATTTATGATATATATAAAAAAAGACATAATTTATATCTTACACTGTTAATCATGTCATATATCACTATCTTATTAATGCAATATAAGACGTAAGTAATTAAACAATGGAAGATCTTGATTGAGATAGAATGAACACCATTTAAATCAAGTGTGAATGTGCGATTCCCTCAAAGACTGCTTTAATTTTATGTGGAGTATTTGAGTTATTAGTGACCAAGACAAAAGAAAGCAAGCATAGACAGTGCACGTGTGGAAGTCATGTTAATATTAGAGCTATATATCTTTAGGTGAAAGTTAGTATGAGCCAAAGATGACTTCAACTTACAGCTACATGCATTACCATTACCCTCCTATGATATCATTGCTAAATTGGTGCGGTGTTGATGATTAGGACGAGACCGGGGTTTATAAGAACCTGCTGCAGGAGATTGCACAGAGAGTCGGATCTCCGTTGCCGCAATACACAGCCTTCAGGTCCAGTCCAGGCCACCCGCCCGTATTCACCGGAACCGTGGACTTGGCCGGAATCATATTTACCGGCGAACCTGCAAAGAACAAGAAACAAGCTGAGAAGAATGCTGCTCTAGCAGCTTGGCTCTCCCTCAAACTATGTGAGTACGCTGCCTGCTTTCCCTTTGTCAGAACTAAACCCTGATCATTTAGTTCCTTACGTTTTCCCTTAATCAGTGGCACAACAAGAATCGAGAACCCCGTCCGAGCACGAATGCAATGAGGAGCAGGAACAGATACGGATAGCAAGGGCGTTGCAGAACTACCGTTTGAAGGAGAAGATGGTGATGCAGCCTAATATTGGCTCCGTGCCTTTCCAAAATAAATTCTCGTCCCCAACCCCTCGTCCTTTGAGCCCACAACAGCGCCCTACCGCACCAACTTCCAAAATCCTCCCCTTCTTCTCCCACAAAACTCATTCACAAACTAGACCACCTTCTCCGATCAACAACAGCCACAACACCTTACCACCGGAGACTAGGACAGCGCCACACGTGTTTCATACCTTTCCTGCTGTGGGTGCAGCTCCTTACGTTCCATTCAGACAATGTAGGACGCCTTACCATGGCATTGCCCAACCTGTCACAATACGGAGTGCAGTGCCCGTCTTCTCAGCGCCTCCTCCTCGACCCGTGCAACCCCGAGTGGCTCCACCTGTATGCATAAGGCAGGCAGTCCCGGCACTTGCAGCGGCTCCATCCGCAGTACCAGTGAAGAAGGCAGAGGAAATTGAGAACTGCGATGATGTAGATGAGTCCACTGCTGTAAGATGTCTGGAGCAGCTCGAGATATGATGATCATGGCGCCGAAAAATACATTATACAGAGATATTAAGTGGAACTTCCTGTTGCGCTCTTCTTTTCTTTCTGGTCTATTGGCAGCTCTTCACTAAGCATGTTCAAGTTTAATTAATATCCATTAAACAATTAAAATAAGAGGAAAAGGATCATTTTTACTCAAATCAAAAATAAAAAATAAAAAGTCTTCCTTAAATCATGCAAATCACATCTAATGACTTGCTCTTGTCTCTTTCTTTCTGCACCCATCATCAACAATTTTTATTCTTAAATATCATTCTTATTTATCATTTAATACATATAGTGCATAAGAATATATTTTCGGATGCATCAATTTAATATATATAATGTATCACGTCATAGTTCACTCATAAAATTATTTTAACAAATGAATCAACATATATAGTATATTATATGCACATCACTCATCTATTGTATATTTTATACTGTACATCATAAAATATTAAGTACTGTATTAAATTTTTTTAGAAAAAATTCTAATTTACATTAATGCATCAAAATTCCGTGTTATATTATAATTGATCGATATATAATACATCAATCTATTCTTATTAGAATTAAATTATGTATTGATCAATCTTAGACCGTGTACCCTAAATATTAAATCTTAAATCCGAACTCAGGGTTTCAATTTTATGACTAATCGCATGCATTTGTTATTTGTATGTATTATGTGTGTTGGAACCCCGTCCCACATCGACCAATAATGGTCTTTGGCATATGTATATTTGGAGGTTTTCCCCTCCCCCTTATGAGGCCTTTTAAGGGGGAAATATTTGGGGTGTAATTCCTACATGGTATCAGAGCCAGGCAAAGAGCCAGATGTGGGGGATATTTTCACGAGTGTATGGTCACTCGTGCGGGGGCGTGTTGGAACCCCGTCCCACATCGACCAATAATGGTCTTTGGCATATGTATATTTGGAGGTTTCCCCCTCCCCCTTATGAGGCCTTTTAAGGGAGAAATATTTGGGGTGTAATTCCTACAATGTGTGATCAATTAATTAGAGGATTTACATAAGACGACGCACAGACAGTTGCTGCCTTATGGGGTCGGATAATCCCACTAGATTCAAAACCAGTTGAGTTAGCTTATTATATGCATCAAATGAGATTTAAAGATGTTCTGTGGTAATCTTTATGATCAACTTACTATATACAGAATTATGTTGGTGTATATTGGCAGGTATTCACGCACTTGCCTGGTGGGATGTGCATGTCGACGATGGGGCGCCATGCACGTCTCGTTCGAACAAGCGGTGGTTGCGGCGGAAGAGAAGGGTGACGCGGGCCACCCTGCATTGCTGCTTGGCCGTGTTGTTTGTTAACTGGTCATAATTTGTATGAAAACGTTGCTCTCAATTTCATAGACTTTCTTTCTTCGATTGAGGCTTCAAAGAGATAAGAGGAAACGCCATTTGTTTAGTGTTTAATTAATTTATTTATTCAATATTTTTTAACTGCTTACATCAAATTAAATTATAAAGTCGCGTCATGGATGACTCGACCTATTACATAGGGTATTAATCTCCGACCACTATGCTAATATACACACTATTCAATATTTTTGTGATGCTCGAATGCACATATAACAAATTAGAGGTTTATGATAAACAAACGAAATACTGAATTTTGATGTATTCCTAAAAGATCAACGTCGGTTTGTTTATAAATATTTCATCAATTAATAGAAGTTATGTGATAAAATTCTAAATACTAAATATTCCATTTGGTGTGTCATTTTTTCAATTATGTAAGGAAAACTAGGCTTAATCTTTGTGTAGAGAAATCATGAAAAATATTATTGATTAATGATTCAAGCAATACACCACAAGCTCTATATATAGAGCAAGAACGAAGGATCTAGAACCAACTAGAAGAATCAAAGCTAGAAAATATCTATAACTACCTAGCTTACAAAGCAAGAATAACAACTAACAGAAAGCCCTAACTACCACAGAAATATGCAACTGCTTTGCAACAGTCTTCACGTGCATGGTTTATGCCAACGGTTATCTTCACGTGCATGGAGTACTTTAATAAATTAAAATTATATTTTATAAAAAAATTTATTCCTATTAATTTCCTCACAGCATACAATTTATAAATGGATGGAGTACATTTTTTAATCAAATTTAAATTTAAATTTTAAGATTTAATAACTTATATCGAGATAAAATATAATTATTTGTGTTTTAAAGTATTAGCCTTCAGTATCGATACAATCAACTAAATGCGGTCAAAATCATAATGTGTTGCGTAGTCAAATTAAATCTGTCGCTGCAAACAAACATTGTATAGCTTACAAATAAAGTAATAAGAAAACAAACATCGTATAGCTTACAACTAAATTGAATTATACGAATAATTGAAAATATATAAATAATTATTTGGTATAACTAATTAATAAATTAAATTCAAATTACTGGGTGAATTTGCATTTACAACCAATTTAAAATACCCATAAATTAGCTTTTAATAATTTTTAAAAAACTTTTGTTATTACATTTAATTCAAACAATTCTAGAGCGTCGTGTAAAAAAATATACGACTCAAAATAACTAATGGCATACAATAAACAGATTATAAGAGATATAATTTTAATCAGACAACAAAAACTTTGTAAAAAATCACGTGTCTATATATGGCATGGCACGCGCCATATTCTCAACATGCACACAAAAAAAAAAGAAGATAAAAGACAACATATGCGTAATTAAACTATTTAGTATAGTATATTTTAATTGTTTTAACAACTCTCATTAATTAAAATCAAATGACAGTTGTCGTCTTGCTTTTGATTTACTTTTCCTTGCACTTATCAGTTATCACTAGGCTACTTCGTGCCTCAAGTTATGATTTTTGGACCACGACTTTTAGCAATCAACACACAATGAAGTCTCTAAGTTTTTCCTCCCACTTAAATTGATGTTTAATTAAATAACCTAATATTTTAGTAATTAGTACAAAGACTACGTTATCTTCTTACAAACTACAATTTTTTAATGCACGGACAACTAATATAGATTGGTTTATTATTATTATATAATTATAATAATTTAAATTAAAAATAATAAATATCAACTTAAAATATTTTTTTACTTCATAGAACAATTTAATATTAATAATAATACATAATAGATTTTAAAGTTATCTTTTGTAAAATTTATATTGTAAAATAAGATAAAAATAATAATAATTAAATAATCACTACTCATAATTCATAAAAAGAATAAGATGTATAATAACAATTGTAAAAACTATGATGGTATGGTTGAGAAAAATTTTGTTGTTACAAATTAGTACTTTAATTCTATGGCACAATACAATATGTATTATAAATTTAATTGGAATTTTATTGATCCTTATTTTTGCAATGTTATACATATATTTTTATTATAAATTTATATTCTCTCGACTCGTCGAGTGTTTGTATCAACAAAAATTAGTTATATCAATGATCTTTTATGCTTGATAGAAAATAAAATAATAAATATTCTTTATGTCTAAAGTTCCTTCGATCTTTGAGATAATTTACATGTTTGATTACGATGTTCTTGTTCGTACGATACATGTTCTATATTGTTGCTCATTTCTTATGTTACACCACCCAAAAAAAAACACAATATCCCTCACAATCCTTTATATATATGTGTGTAGAAGTATAGAAATATCAATGAGTATTGTTTGTTTAGGTCAATTCAAATTTATTGTAAATTTGTATATATTGACTCCAATTGTGCAGTCACTTGTCATCAATTAATGTTGATATGCACATTCTCCTTCAATTTGAGCAAAGTACCAAAACAAAAAGTAAAAAATTTAATGTGTTGATTTTGTCGTCATTTTATATGTTAGATAATACAAATATTACTTTTATTAAAAATATATAATTTTTTACACATATGCATGGCAACTATTATAAATTAATTTATTATTATATAGTTTAAATAAAAATAAGTCTGATTTTTTCATTCTACTTAAGCATTACTATATTCACTTATAGCTAACTTGTAATCGGCTCATCCAATTGCACCTTAAAATGGACAATTTTCCAGTCATCAAAATCAGATTGTAAAAATCAGTAAGGGGTGTGATAGGATATGGCCCACCAATAAGGCCCAAACAGAAGCCCATTAGCGGCCCAGCCCAAGAGCAGCTCGGCCCAATAGCTCGGCCCATGAGCCCAGTCACCTCGGCCCACTTGGTGTAACCGCCTCTAAGTTATCTATAAATAGTCTCTAAAGCTAGATTAGAGGGGGACAGATTCTGTAACTTAGCTCTCGAGAACTCACAAATAAAGGCTCTCTTCTCTCCGTGGACGTAGATCTAATTAAAGATCGAACCACGTAAATCTTGTGTTATTACTTTCTACTCATCGTACAACTCACCTCGAAATTCAAGACCGAACAGGGTGTGGGTTTACCAAACAAAGAAAAAGTAACATAAAACCCTTAAAATGAATGAGACGATTAGCATAAAAATAATATATTTCTAAATTGAGTAATTACACAATAAACAAAAACACTAACTATAATTCCAATCACACGCCTGAATAAAAAGATATAAGCAATAACATCATGAAAAAAAGGAAAAAAAATAATCAACACCAAAATATTTATTCAATACGTAAAAAAGAGACATAGATGGAGGATGTGAAGTAGTTTGCGAGATTGAAAATTACAGATAGAAGAATCGGCACAACTTGAGGAGAATAATCATTTTTTTTCTCTCTAACTGTCTTGCTGTGATTCTTAATGAATTATAATAATATATCTATATATAATTATATGAAAAAAATAATGAATTAATGCATAGCAACAACTATCATATTCACGAAACTGGTTTAAAATAATTATATCTGAATATATGCTAAATTACAGTAGATAGCAAAAATTAATATAATCGAATTCCGTGCAGCATCTCTAAGAGAAAAAATTAATATATATTTTAAAAAAACAGAAGAAACAAACTGCATATGAATCAAGTACCAAATGCATTTTTGAGCTCTCATGGAGCGCGAAGGGCGCGACCGAGACATACGCAATCCTCCGCCGCGGGGCTTCGGGAATTTCTCCTCTACATTCCTTCCCCAATTTTCCGATGACAGTCGTATTGCTCCAACCACTCCGGCTTCTTGTTGTTTTCTGAATTGCTAATTCTACCTTCCCCATGCGATTGGATTACAACAGATTTTCCTATTGTCACTGAATTTGTGCAGATAATTGCTCATTTGAGTATTTTGAATGCTATGTAAAAAATAATACTGAAGATAGAAGGGGAATTCATGTTTGTTTTTGGCTCGCAATAAAATAAAGATAGGGTCCAGATCGAGAAAATACTCAACAACATGTGGGAAACAAGGCCGGTACTCTTCTATTTCTGTCATTTTGCGTAAACTCTAGGTTCCTGAGAAATGTTCCTGAGGATTTCTTTGAACTCGATCATGGCTTGAGTCTGGAGAGGGAGAACTGGCTGTTGTAGCTATTGACACATATATGACATATGTTACCTTTCCATTATATGGAATCCCTTAGATTAAGGAATTCCCTAATTATAGGGATTAGTCCATATTTATCTCCTAGACTTTGTATATAAATAGAGGATGTATTGCACATTATGGATATACGAAAATTCCCCAAGCATCTACTCTCATATTATGTTCTTTTCTATTTATTTTGACATGGTATCAGAGCGGGTGTAAAAACCTTGCTCGATTCATCATCTACCATGGAGAACGAGTCGAGTTCATCTGGAATATCCATGGACTCACTCGCCGAACTCTTTTCTACTATCCTAAATAAATAGCAGACACTAACCACCGATAATAATCAAATTTCAATTCACAGCACACCACAGAACGCAACATTGGAAGCCTCGGCAGCCTCGGTTAATATCAAACTCACCGGCGATAACTATGGTGTATGGGCTCCGGTCATGGAGATGTTCATCGGGGGAAAGGGACGACTCGACCATATCTACGGTGAGTCGTCCCCACCAGCCTCTACTGACCTCGGCTTTCCCCGGTGGCAACAAAACGACCTCGCCGTCAAGAGTTGGATCGTCAATTCGATGGACCCAACTCTTGTTGCGTTGTTCGTTCGTTACCCGACTGCGAAGGCTATGTGGACTGCGATAGCAACCACGTATTACGATGGGGTCGACAACATCCGAGTATACGAACTCCGACGGGAGGCCCATCGACTACGACAAAACGGTGGATCCCTCGAGACATTTTATATCACTCTGCAGAGCTTGTGGCGTGAAATTGATTTTCGACGCCCAAACCCTATGGAGTGCTGTAACGACATCGAAACGTATCGAAATCTAACAGAAGAGGATAGAGTGTACCAATTCCTCGATGGTCTCGATGACGCGTACGACTCCATCAAACGAGACATTATCAACACAAAGCCATTGCCGAATACCGAAACTGCGTACAATTTGGTCAGGAGAGAAGTTAATCGACTGACAGTAATGAAGAATACAGGAGGAACACATATCACTAATTCGGGCGTGGGACTCATCGCCAGAGCTCGAAAACCACCGAACGTAGAATATGGCACAACCAGAACCCGGTCAGACCTAATATCGGGATCATCCCGGCAAGATAAGACCAAATCGACGGACAAAACGAACGTTCGGTGTAGCCACTGCCAAGGACGAAATTCCAGAGAAATGTGCTTCCAACTACACGGCTACCCGGATTGGTGGCACGAATTACAGAAGAAGAAAGGAGCACAGAAAACACCCAACCCCAACCGGGTGACGGAAGCTATCGCCAAATTAGAGGAAGCGGGAGGCCACCGCGACAATGATGCCAGCACCATGGAGGAGGGCATCGTCGCCGTCGCCAGGAGCCACGGAGGCGACACCGGCAGTGGTGGAGGTGAGACCAAAGGAGAGTCAATTCGGCGAAGGGGGTTAGGGCATGACAGCGGCGATTTGGGGGAAGAAGAATGAGATTCTTTTTCCTCACACATGGGTTTGGGCTGGGGAGAGCGACAATTAGATATCATGGGCCAGGATAGAGAATGGGTTGGTGAGGCCCATTATACGAGAAATAGTTCCGTTCCTAAAACTACGGGCTGGATTCTCGATTCTAGATGCTCCGATCACATGACTTATTCTAAAAATGATATTCTTATACCTCAAAAACCAGAAAAAAATCTTATTTTTAATGCCAATGACATTTCTTATCCAGTCATTGGGGGGGGGGGGGGTTTCTGTAAAATTATCTCCCACACTTTCTCTCAATAAAGTTTTACTTGTGCCGTCCTTATCCCATAAATTACTTTCCATCAGCCAAATTACAAAGGCACTAAATTGTGTTGTTCTGATGTTTCCACATTTTTGCCTTCTACAGGATATTCGTACCAAGGAGATCATTGGGCGTGGTATTGAGAAGGGAGGATTGTATTTTGTCGAGGATACAATTCAAACGGGTTCAGCAAACTTAGTTAGGGGTAAAGATGAAGAACAGATTTGGTTATGGCACAGACGTCTAGGTCATCCGTCTATTGGGTATTTAAAGCAGCTTTTTCCTAATATTCATGTCCAAAATAATGTGTTACCTTGTCAGACATGTATTAAAGCAAAAAGCCATAGGACTCATTATCCCAATAGTTTGAATAAAATTACATCACCTTTTTCCTTGATCCATTCTGATGTATGGGGACCGGCTCCTATTAATTCTCTAGGGGGGCATCGTTGGTTTATTCTATTTATCGATAACTGCACGCGAATGACCTGGGTCTATTTTCTGAAATATAAATGTGATGTGCCCAGTGTTTTTATGACGTTCTATGCCATGATTGAACAACAATTCTCCAGGAAAATACAAGTCTTACGTAGCGATAATGGGGGGGGGGGAATATGTTAATCACGTCCTCAAGGAATTTTTCTCGCCTAAAGGTGTGATCCATGAAACAACATGTGCATATACACCTCAACAGAATGGGGTTGCTGAACGGAAAAATCGTCATCTACTGGAGATGGCTCGAGCACTAATGTTTGAAGCACATGTTCCCCAACCTTATTGGGTCGACGCCATCTCCACCGCAGTTTATCTTATGAATAGAATTCCCTCTCGATTTCTCAACTTCAAAACTCCTTTACACATCTTATCTACTTACTTTACTATACCTTCCTTTCTTATGTTACCTCCCCGTATTTTTGGGTGTACTGTCTATGTTCACATACCAAAAACACACCGCACTAAACTTGATCCGTGTGCTCAGAAATGTATTTTCCTGGGATATGGTGTACATCAAAAAGGGTATAAATGTTACGATCCAGCCGCTCATAAATTCTATGTCACCATGGATGTAGATTTTGTGGAGACCGAATATTACTTCAATCATTTTGCTCATCAGGGGGAGAAGAACAGTGAGGATCATGAATGGTTGATATACCAGCTACGAGAGGGACGTGTTTCTGTACAACAAGAGGACGGAAAAGAGATGACTACAGACCCTATACATGATATACAGTCCTCCATCGCTGCGCAGCCATCTTCTAATACCACGGACATTGCCCAATCTCCTACGAATATCCGAGAGGTAAATATTCCAGAACCAAAAAATCATAATCACATTAATACTACTGGTTACACTTTACCCCCTCGTCATAACAGAGGAGTTCCTCCTCGAAGATATTGCCCAGATGTTGAATGTAGGTCTCAATATCCGGTCACTAATCATGTGAAGACGGAGATGGCTGAACCACTTCAGAAGTTTACAAATGTGCTCTTCTCACATCAAGTTCCCAAAAATTCACATGAAGCACTGCAAAATCCCAAATGGAAAGAAGCAATGGATATTGAGCTCGCAGCACTAGAGAAGAACAAGACATGGGAAGTATGTGATCTTCCGGCAGGGAAGAAACCAGTAGGTTGCAAATGGGTTTTCTCAATCAAGCATAAGGCCGACGGAAACATTGAGAGATATAAAGCAAGGCTTGTGGCTAAAGGCTATACACAGAAGCATGGGATCGACTATGAGGAAAATTTTTCTCCCGTGGCAAAAATATGTAGCATACGAGTGATATTTTCTATAGCTGCTAATCTAGATTGACCTCTACACCAATTCGATGTGAAGAATGTGTTTCTACATGGTGATTTGACCAAAGATATATACATGGAAATACCACCCGGATATTCGAGCGATAATCATCAAGTATGCAGATTACAAAGATCACTGTACGGATTGAAGCAAGCATCCAGGGCATGGTTCGGAAAATTCACCACTGCAATGATGAAATATGGATATCACCAAAGTAACGCCGATGACACACTCTTCTTCAAGCATCAGAAAGGGTTAATGACTCTCCTCATAATCTACGTGGATGACATGATTATTACTGGAAATGATGCAGAAGAAATCAAGACTCTTCAAGATAATCTTTCGAGGGATTTCGAGATGAAGAATCTGGGATGATTGAAATATTACTTAGGCATTGAAGTAATCCGATCTAAGACAGGGATATTCATTTCACAGAGGAAATATATACTGGATTTGCTAGCTGAGGTGGGAATGTTTGATTGTAAGCCTGCTGACACACCTATTGTAAAAAATCACCGACTTGGTATCTTTCTAGACCAAATTCCGACTGACAGGGAGCGATACCAGAAGCTGGTAGGGAAACTTATCTATCTATCACATACGCGACCAGACATCTCATATGCGGTAGGGGTATTGAGTCAGTTTATGCAACGACCCAGCAAAGAGCATATGGACGCTGTAATGAGGGTTCTGAGATACTTGAAGTCATCCCCAGGACGGGGAATTTTATTTGCCAAAAACAAGGGGTTAGAGATCACGGGATACACTGATGCAGACTGGGCAGGGAGTATCAGTGATCGACGCTCCACATCGGGATATTTTATATTTGTTGGAGGCAACTTGGTATCTTGGAAAAGCAAGAAACAGTCAGTCGTGGCATTATCAAGCGCAGAAGCCGAATATCGAGGAATAGTTAAAGGCCTCAAGGAGATGATGTTTATCAAGAGGTTATTATCTGAAATTGGATTTCCAACATCATCTGGAATTCCATTATTTTGTGATAATAAAGCGGCAATCAATATATCTCAAAATCCTGTGCAACATGACCGGACCAAGCACATTGAGATCGATCGACATTTTGTAAAGGAAAATTTGGAGAAGCATCTAATATCTCTTCCATATATTAAGTCAGAAGATCAACTTGCAGACATCTTGACTAAAGCAGTTTGTACATGAGCATTTCATGATGCCTTAGGCAAGTTAGGTATCCTTGACCCGCATACCTAACTTGAGGGGGAGTATTGACACATATATGGCATATGTTACCTTTCCATTATATGGAATCCCTTAGATTAAGGAATTCCCTAATTATAGGGATTAGCCCATATTTATCTCCTAGACTTTGTATATAAATAGATGATGTATTGCACATTATGGATATACGAAAATTCCCCAAGCATCTACTCTCATATTATGTTCTTTTCTATTTATTTTGACAGTAGCTTCCATTCCTCAGCATAATGGAATGACTCGGATAAGCTTTATCGTCGAGAGGGAAATAACCCGGATCACCAGCTAAGGCCCCTAAATGATCGCTAAGACGACATTAGATGAAAAAGGATACGCTCTAAAAGGGGATGGAGTAAGGGATAACATTCGATTAGGACAAGCAAGTATTGAATGTTCTTTCTTCTTCACAAGCTTATCCCCCAAAACCGGCCCTGTTGAGCTAGCATTTTGGATAGTAGAACGGCCTTTTGAAAGAGAATAAGACGTATTGAATACGAGGGGCTGCACGCCCTTCTTACTAGGCTCACAATAGTGAAGTCGAATCCCAAGGAAATCCCTTTATCAAATCGGAGAAAGCCCGGGTGGACCAATGTAGCAGATTATCGACATCTCAGAAGGAGTGTTATTCCGTGAAATAGCTCGAATTTCAAGGAAGAAAATCAAATATGAATTAATCAAAGGTCCAATTGATCGCCACGCCTGTAGGTCAAGGGCACATTGGAACAGTCGGTAGCTACTTAGATTGGCGTGTAGTCGTAGTATTCGGTCCTTACTAAAAAGTAGTATAACTGCTCTAAGTAGAGGGAATTGATGAAGTTGATCGCCTAACTATTACTCTTGAAGCCTAAGCCTTCTGGTCCTAATAGTCTCTTCCATCTACTGAATTCAAAAGGTGACTCGCTGCGTCGAACCTTTTCTTCGCAGTAGGCCTGCGGGTAACAGGTTTTGCACTATTTCCGTTGATACAGGTTTACGCGAGGCTAATTTGATCTTTTCGTGACGCGACCGATTACTACTACTATTACCTAGGGCGGTAGAAGATAAGAAAGGACGAAGCGTCTTCGAATATGGAATTCAAAGGGATCAAATATGAAAAGAAAGTGGCGACGAAACGTATAACTTGTACAAATCTTTCGGACCCATATATATAGGAACATAAAGAGAATCACCTTGATACTAAACCAGATCGAGCCGACATTTGATGGAAGTTGCTAAGTGAGATACCAGATCCAATTTTGCAGCATTGAATTCCTTTGTTCAAGATATTTCCCGAAGGGGGAGACATTCCAACGTTTACCAAGGGTTCTATCGCTATTTCACGGATCACGACTTCCGTGTTCGCGATGGTGGAGGAACTAGATCGGAAAAAAGAGGGATTCTAGTTGTAAGATATCTAATGAAACCGTCAAACGCTTCTTTCTTCCATATTTTGGACCTTACCTCCATAGAACAATATGTTACTGCTGAAACACGGAAGGAACCGGTGGTGGATTGAACTGGGCTCAGTCTTGCGGGCAGCAGACATTGAAAAGCGCTTCTCTCTAATTATGCTTCCGGATCGGAAGATTTTGAGAGAAAAAGGGTTTCAGGTCAAGGGCTCCTTCCATCTCCCCTTCTTCAAACTCCGATTTTTTCTCGTGTAGCTTACAGGTTTCCAGGTCAGCCGAGGCTTCTTCCTCTTCCAACGAGTCTTCAATTCCAGCAAAACAATTGAATGTGCTCGCCCAGGGAGAAAGGCCCTGACCCTGCCAACTAAGAAAAATAAAGAAGAAAAGTGCTTGTGTCAAAAAATGAGCCAAACATACCTCGCGCTCACAACAGGCTGCGTAGAGGCACCTGCTTTACTTAAAGACTGCTGATTCCGAGCTTACGCCCCGCTAAGGCCCACCTGAGATCTCTTTCTTTCGTCTACCCTGACATCGACATCTGGCATGAAGAGGAGAGAACGTGTTAGAACATGCTGATTGACCAGGCAAGAGGTGCCATCTGATTGAGTAGGTAGCGCCTACCAAGCAAAGCTTTCTTGAAGAGGCTGGACTACTTGACAACGGTATATGTTATATATGTAAATCCAATTGGGAATTGGAAAATAGTATTTGGCAAAAGAATTCGGCCGTGGGGCTCTTTTCCCGATTAAACCAATGTGATCATGACATTGAGGTGCTTGTGTCTGATCCAGTTCCTCCACCACTGCGAACCCCAGTTAGATTCAGGCATTGGAGTCATAACAATGCAATGGCATGCTCAGAGATGTTATAAAACAATACTTGATCTGGAACCGACGTGGGGACTTAGGTCGGGGCGCAGCGCAACAATTTTATTCCTTTTTATCAAATCAAATTCAATTAACCTAAGGTTAAGTAAGCATAACCCATTCTCAAACTCTTTCATAAGTCAAGTAGGCAAACCTATAAATCCTTAGTATCACGGCCATAAAAAGCTTGTGGTAAGAATCAAACCAACTAGTTCGATCCAACCCAGCTGACTTAGAGCCCTATTTCACCAGGGATGTGAACCACCCCGGCAAAATAGAAAGGGGAGCCTACTCCTTGGCTTAGGGCCTTTCAAGAGATTAACAACAAGATTTGTGTCACCAAAAACCTTCCCCGATTGACAGAACACTCCTAGGTGGCGCGTTCGTGGAGGCAAACCAGTCAGAGTATGAAGACAAGAATGACCTCTCCTCACCCAGTGTAGCTACTCAATAGGTTCCGGCCCGAGACGTGTTCGTTGACAAAACCGCCGTAGGAATTCCGACTACTTGTTTTTTGGAGTCTCTCTCTGTAGGCGTGCAAAACAAGAGAGCCACTGCTCTTCAGGGCGGTGAGCTTCCAAGCTTCGCTGGTTCTCTCTAGTTACTTCCCCTTCCCGACAAACCCCCTATTTATTTTTTGACATTTGATATAAATCAATAAAAAATAGACGCGTCTCAGGGAACTACAGGTGCGCTTGGGCCCGCCCACTTCCATAGAACAATATTGTGGCAACGTAGACCTAAGTGGTCATATTGAATCCTTGGAAACAATTTACTGTCTGTCCGGCTCAACCCTTTGACCGGTCCATACTTCTACTTCTAGAATCTCATATCATCTAGGACTGCTATAACTCGCATGATATAGACCACAAAAAATATGAAGGTGAACCACAATAAGCACACCAGAATGGATGGTACAAAGTCCTCCAGCTTTTCATACTTTTGGAGAACTTCCAGCTATCAAAGAGACGAAAAGCTACGTGAATATGAAATACATAGTCACACCAAAGAACACGTGTTAGAACATGCTGATTAACTAGGTAAGAGGTGTCATCTACCTGTTCTAAAGTAACGAGGCATTCAGGAAGCGACTAGTTGCTTTTGGCAAAGCTTCTAGAAGGCTGATCACAGACTGTAGCTTGCTGCTGAAAAACGAATAGGCTAGCGCGGCTCATTTCGCTCTTCAAGCTCCCCACCCGGCTTCCTTTTCTATCCGAGAGGAACTGCTCCTTGCTGTCTACTTCGCGAGCCTTCACTCTGCATGCCCCGTACTCTCAAATTGAATATCTCGTGGCACCACATCTTTAGACAAATGGCAGTTTGCGCAAAACGACTCCCGCTAGATAGCCGCCCCTCTCTCTCTTTTTACAGTCTCGTGGACGGACGAAGGTTCTTCCGAACAATTCTAGAAAAGGGTGGCCTATTTCCAATTCTTTTTGCCAGCATATCCAATCGCCAAGGCCAGAACCCCAACCCCAAGGCACCCCACTTTTAAGAGCAAGCCCAATTCACTTGAGTGAGACAGAGGAGAGTGAAATTTCGTGTGTAGGCCCATACAGAGTGAAATCCGTCATTGATAAATATAGTTAGGGAAGCGTAAACTTTCCAACCCGATTAGTGGTCGGCCTTCTAGAAGCTTCGCCAGAAGCGACTAGTCACTTCCCGAAAGAACATGGTGTACATATCCCAGGTGAGCCAAGAGGTGAAGAGTGGGAGTGCATTAAAAGCGGTAATAAATTCATTTTTTTCTTGATATTGATTGATTGGTATTTTTAATGTTTCTATTCGATGTTATTTGACCAATCGGCTTGGACATCAGACCGCCCGGGTCGGCTCATTTTGTCTGTTCGCTCCCCCTATGTGGTCGGCCTTCTTACCAGTTTGCCTCATTAATCTTGATAGGAATTGTCTGATGTCTTTGGTACTGCCGACGTGAAGGTCGGTCGTAGGATTGTTAAGTCGCTTGCACTAGCAGGAATATAGTTGAGTTGGGCTTGCCCCTGGAGACGACCAGCTCATTCACAAGAATTCTTCCATTGAGGCGGCCGTCGATACAAGTTTACGTGAGAGAACTCCAAGGAATATTTTGGTTGCTTTTGGCAGATCACTTACTACTAGGTCCCCTCGCCTAGGGCTGTCAAAATTTATTGAAATAACGGTATACCGTACATGTCATACCGAAAAATACCGAATATAAGGTATGACAGAATTTTTGGAAAGGTATGATACCGTACCGAACTTTTTGGTAAGTTAAAAGTATAAGTTTTCCAAATACCGAGGTATACCGTCATATACCGTACCGTAAAGTATATAATGAAAATATTGGTATATACCATTGCTTTCGTAGATATCAATATATATGTGTATAATTATATGTGCATATATATATATATATTCAATTTTAATTATAATAAAATAGTTTATTTTTAACTAATGAATTATAGTTAATAAATATTAGTGACAAATTACAAAATATGTGAGTTTATTGATAATTAAAAAGATTGAACAAAACATATTTTTTGTTACATAACTAAATAGTCATGATTTAATTATACTAAATTATTTTTTGATACTAGCTTATCATTAATCTAAATAATTATATATCTAATTACAATAAAATAAAGATAATTATATATAAAAGTGTACTTTAAAAAATAGGTGTTTTGTATGATCATATGATTATGTCTACTTGATTTTAAATATTATATAAGTTTTAATATATAATTAATGAAAATATACTTAATTTGTTACTCATATAATATATCATGCATATATGACCAAATTAGTAAGTTTATGATTTATATATTTAAATCTAGTACTTGTATAGCAACATAATAGTATAATGAGTTAATCTCTTAGTAATTAATTATCTGATATTAGTGGTTAATCTCGAAAATTATGTTATTATAAAAATAATATTTAATATATTTTAAAAAATATTGGTTGCTATTTAAGGTGTCGTTCATTATATTTATCTATGCTCATATTTTAAATAAATAAATTTTTATACTGTGAAAGAAAGGTATACCGAAGTAAGGTAAGGTATACCGAAAATAAGGTAAGGTATATGTATATAAAAATGTCATACCGAAAACTAAGAAAATATAACAGTATGAGATTTTCCATACTGAAGGTAAATGTAATGTATAAGGTATGACGATTTTATTAAGGTATACCATACCGTGACACCCCTACCCCGCCCCGGCACAAATTAAGCTTCGCTTCTGATTCTTCACTAAAAAGACTTCAATTGATTCATTTCGCTAGCCAAGCCTTGACCGTTACAGGCAGAGTGTGTGGCCCAGCCCATAAGGGCCATGCGGACTTGGTGTCATCCCCACCTCCCTCCAGTATCTTCACCTTCCTCCGGGCAATATGTTCAGGGTTCCAAATTCAACGATGACAACTAAACACGAGGGTTGCGGGATATGGGGGCGCATCTTATCAGCTACAGACAATGTGATCGCATGCATAGCCTCACCAGACCAAAAAAAGAATGCTAGCGCAACACACTTGACAGTCAATCATGTGTTCCATGTCCGCCCTTCGCCCGAAGTGCAAGGGGTAAACTCGAACTCGGATAGGATTGTGCGTGTCGGGCCCTTCGGGTGTCATATTTTGGCCACTGCGGGACCAAAAGGGCTTATTAGATGGAATTAAAATAGACATGCATATTTGCGGGCATGAAGGAAGAAAGTCCGATGAGATTTGGCCTAGGCGTTGCTGCGTCTTTGTCAAGCAGTTCCATCTGCTCCCCTGCCAGCCTTCGAACATTGCTTACCCTGCAGTCAACTGGTCAAAAGTCCATTCTCTATGATAGATCTTTAATCTCTACCGTGCCAAAAGGCTGTGCCGGTGTCTTCCCCATATCACTTGAGAATCTTCCTATTATATTCTTCTTGCATCAGACTGTTGTTCGCGTAGGTAAATTGAATATTTTGAAGTTGGTAAAGACCCGCCCTCCCTCTCACATTCTTCTCTCTATACCGCCAGCCAACTCTTTTATGTTTCTAAAGGTCCAATGCTTTTGTATTCTAACCAAATATGAATATTATTTAGTTTTTAAGGTGATTTTTCATTACTCTAAAAAAAAGGTGACTTTTCATTAACTGATGCAACTCTTCATAAAAAGAAATTGCTCTTTAGAAAAAAACGGTAAAAACCCTTTTTTTATATAATATATAGATTCCACCTTTATTCATAATCTATCAAAATTTTTATAAATATATGAACTTTGATATTTTCAATTTTTTCTACAAAATCGAATTTTGATCAAACTAAATCTAGTATCAAATTTATTTTTCTAGATCTTGAAATTTAAAATGAAATTAGACTTAAACTTGTAACAAAACTTATACTCTATTTGTCTATCAAATAGTTAATATTGTAACCCGAATCTCAATATTATAAAACATACACTCACAAAATTAAACTAATTTAGTAAAACAGATGGAGTACTATTTTAACGAAAGGATAAAATATTATATAAAGTAACAAATTAATATTCAAACTTGCAGTACATACTATAATTGTCGATTGACATCACAAAATAAGATGATGAATGTTAAATTTTCTCTATATTGTGCTCGAATGCGGATGCGCAGTAGCCTAAATTTATATATGTATTATTCATCCGTCCAACAATGTTTTTAACATATTTTATCTTTGGTTTGTTCACCAATGTTTTTAACACTATAAACTTTTCATTTATAGTCAATGAACTCATATCATTCAATACACACAATTCAATTAGACTCGAACCTAACTCAACACACAAATTTCAATTAAGAAGAATAATAAAAAGTGGGACATAAACTCTATTTCTACATTTTTCCACATAAAATTAAAGCACTATATTAAAATACATGTTGAGTCAAATTGTTAAAAATATTTGTAGATGGGGGAGTATAAATTTATCAACTGGTAAAAAATATAATGTGTCTTAACTAATACAATGTAGAGACAATATCAGGTTTGGTTTAAGCAAATTCTGATTTATTAGTAACAATCAATCGAAGAACACCATACATTGATGGGTGGTGAGGTCCCATATTCACTATCACAAGGTCGTTTCTTGTAATTTGTGTAATTATAAGGAGGTGATTGGTGGGATGGAATGGAATAAGGTAGGAATGGAATGGAGTGTGGAATGGAATGAAGGGGAGAATGGAATGGAAATGAGAAGTCATTCACATGCTTGGAGTGTAGAAGGAATAAGCATGTAATGGAATGACAATTTGTTAATTCATTTTTATAATAATTGATCGCTACAAATAAACTGATGAATAAATCATATTTATATTGTAATACAAAATCATAGTTTTAATATTCCATATAAGATTGTTATTCGTATTTTTTTATTCTTTTGATTATCGAATTTCTCTACTTTTTTCATTATTTTTTCTTTGTTTTTTTATGGACCAAAATAATTCAAATCAAAATGTTTCAGTATAAAATTTTAAAATGTATGAGTGAACATTCAGATATATGGTTCAATGATGTCCATAAAATCAAACGAAATTAAATTAAAAAATTAGATTGGAAAAAAAATAATCCAACTAAGCAAAAAAATTAATTGGACCAAACTAACCAAATTTATTTTGATTTGGTTCTATTTATCCGAATATTCAATAATTCTCATGTACTAACAAAATTAAAAATCTGAAATTTAAAATTATAATCACAACATTTAAGTTGTTAAATCCCACATATATCTTCAATAGTTTTCAATTTTCAAATGATAATAAACTTTACAAGTTTATTGAATTTCAAAATTCAATTTTTGTAAAGCTATAAAAAAATAAAATAAAAATGAAGTAAATAATTTAAATTTAATTTATTACATAATTTTAAATTTAAAAATATACAAAAAATAATAAAAATATATATGATGATATAATTTTATTTAATAAAAGAATATTTTTTAATATTAAAAAATAATTTAGTTTTTGAATATTATATTGATTTGATTTGTTTAAATTCAAGTCAAGTCAAATCAAATTAAAATTTGATTTAAAAATAAAATCGAACCAATGAAATATTTTAGTTTGGTTATTTGAATTCTGTTAATTTTGCTCACACTTACTAAAACGTGTATACTCAATTTTAATGATCATAATTAAAATTTATAATGCAATAAAATCTAAATTAGATTAAAAATTTTAAATTATAAAATAATTTACTTTTCATAATAAATAAATAATATCCACAAGTTTAAAATATATAATTTATACAATGAATATATCTAATACTTTTTTTTTATTATTTTAAAATAGTTTTGTAAATATTATTAAAAATATTAAGATTTTTTTTTGTAGTGGAGAAGTGTGGTTTATAGTGAAATTAACAAATATTTTAATTATTTTTGTCCAAATAAAAAATAAAAATAATTATATAATGATTAGGAATGGCTAATACCTTGGGGTTTGAGATGAATGGTTAATCTCAATTCTAAGGGAATGATGATTCCAAATTGAATCACTATTCCTAATCATAGAAGGAACCAAGCAAAGGAATGAAATGAAGTTAGGAATGCTCATTTCATTCTATCCTCCATTCCTTCATACCAATCACCTCCTAAGTTTTTTCCGTACACATTCCGACGATTGATCGAGCGAATAAGTCAACTTCAAAGTGGATTTGTTGTGCGAAGGGTGGGTTATGACATGTGGCCACCTGCCTTTTAGAAACTTTCACAGTTATATAAAATGTAATTTTTCAAAATTTCCAAAGAAGTCCCGAAATTCCTAATATTATCAAAGTTGGTATATTTTCACAAACTTTAATACTAAAAAATAAAAAAAAATGTAAATTAGTAGTGGTGATTAGCGGGGAAGCCAAAGCATTATAAGTGAAAAAGCAAACAATCAGGTGGGTGCGATCAAGCCTTTCTGCGCCGTTTCTATATTCAAAACACCAATCCCACCCCACGTGACAAGATCGGCAGTTTTCGGACAAACTTGGAATTTTTTTTGTATTTTAAAACTAACTGGACTGTATTGATCTGCTCCGATCCCTCAATACAAATACAGACAACAATATGAACATCAATATTTCTATTGAGATCGCACGTGACCTGCGCTTTTCACGTCCATCTTGCATGCACTGAAAAATTAATTATTTATGAAATTCACATCATCAAAATAAAAGTGAAAAATGTAATTATGGATGGATTGATTTGACGCAATATGTTTAATAAGGGATATTTAGTACAGGGTGCATTACCATTTACAGACATGAAGTAACTATTAATCTACATTGCTTAACCGAGTTATTCCTTCATAATTATACACAAATATGTTTAATGTTGACTAATAATTTTCCAAGAAACTAAATTGTACACTATTGAAGGAGATGTAAATTGTACACATTTAAGTTGGAATCCAATGCCCAATTTTGTTTTAATTGCCAGCCAGTGTCAATTTAGATGGACGATAGACTATTGGAATAGATTACTTTTAGCAATAAAAATAAACGAAAAATAAAAGAAGTACTCTGATTATTTTATCGGTGTGTATGCAATCAGGCAATTTCGTCGGCGTATGTTTCAAATTTATATACATTCACCCAATTAATAAATGAAGGAAAAACCTGAAACAATTGAAAGAGATAGAAAGTCTGCAGCTGCGCTCGATCATTGCGGCTCCTTGCTCCTCTTTCGATCTTCCAAAGTATTAGGGTTTTCTATACCTAGTGCTCCCCAATTCCTCCCGCATCACTCGTTTGAAAATTCCTGCTATTTCCTTAATTTTCGTACCGTGATTCAGTTTCGAGCTCACAGATCGCTCTATTTTCTCTTATCTCTTATCTGTGTCCGTCGATAACCAACACAGCCGCGCAGTCGCCATGTTCTGGAAGCTTACTTCTCTCTCCGCCTCTTCTCCTGTAAGTGCTGAGGGAAAGTTGCTTTTCATTTTGCATCTGTTTTTATCTCTCGAGTTAATCCACGATTAAGAGTTAAATTTTGCGGTTAAAGTATTTTTGAGCTTGGATTTTCCATGTGAGAATTTTTAGTTCATGTTTTGCTGCTTAGGTTAGCTACGAGACCTTTTTTTTTTCTGAAAATTGTTGTGCATTTTGCGATTATAGTGTGTAGTTGGTGGATTAGGTCGGGGAACTGTACAGATGTCTGGTTGTGCTTTTGAGCTACTTATTTTCTGCGACTGTATTTCGCTGCAACTGAACTCCGCAAGTGCTGGATGTGATTTCATAAGAACAAGCTGGAAGTTGCAGCTTTTACCTTCCACTTTTAGTTGAGGAAGCCAATGGAGACGGACGGACAGTTATTTTAGATCTTTCTTACTGTTTTTATTGCTGGATTCAAAGATAGAATGTCATCCAGAGCTTTAGTTTACGGATAACATAACATATAGACATTCTTGTGCATTGGTAATATCTTCGGTTTGCGAATTTATTGCATATTTGATGCTAAGCGATGTTCTGATGTCAGTCATGTTGGGTTCAGGTTGAGGCTGTGCTGGATAAGGAAAATTTTACTTTGGAAGAGTTGTTGGATGAAGAAGAGATAATCCAAGAATGCAAAGCATTGAATAGTCGTCTCATTAATTTGTAAGGATCAATAACTGTTTTTCTTTTTTCCCATTTTTATACTATATAAAGAATTTTTAGGTTCCTCTTATGTGGAAAGAATCACCAGCTGTAGATTCCTTGATTATATGCTTAAATTTTAAAATAATATGATTGCAGTTTGAGGGATAGGGCTCAGGTTGAGCAGCTATTGCACTATATTGTTGAGGAGCCTCCTGAAGATGCAGATAGCAAACGAACATTCAAGTACGACAATGTTTATTCAAATCAACAAGTTTCTTTCTTTTCTTTTTTTTTTCTTTTTTTTTTTCTATTTTCAAGCTTATCATGCTTTATGGAGAATTTCCTTATTTCTAAAATTAGTGTAGGAATGACTATGAATGAACAAAGGAATATGGAAGACAAATTTATATGTTTTCAAACTTTGTTTTCTCTTTGCAGGTTTCCTTTCATTGCCTGTGAAATTTTTACATGTGAAATTGATGTCATCTTGAAGACTTTGGTGGATGAGGAGGATGTAAGATCATGCTATTATACAAGCGAAGAAGTGCATGTTGGTGTCAATTTATGATTGCTCAACTAAATTATCTATTTTGCTGCAGCTTATGAATTTGCTGTTCTCATTTCTGGAACCAAATCGTTATCATAGTGCACTATTGGCTGGGTATTTTAGTAAGGTCTGATCGACTATGATTGCTCAGTATTTTATAATCAGTTAATTGTAGGAAATCACTTGATAAATTGCTTGGTGCATTTCAGGTTGTCGTTTGCTTAATGCTGCGGAAGACTGTTCCTCTAATGAATTATGTTAAGGTGGTCTTTGGAATTCACTAAGCTTGCGATCATTTTTACATTTTCTGTATTAGTGGAGTAAAAGTTCACTAAGTTTGTGGTCATTTTCTTCTCTTACATTTAATCGTATCTGGGTTGGGAGGTCACTTGGATGATATTAAATCCATTAAATACTTTTTAATCAGCTTCTGCTATACTATACCAAGTTTGCTGATTCTTTATCCTGTTCTTGAATTATGAGGTGTATGTGCATTGTTTTAATATCTATTCTTTTCATTGACTGTTAAAATCTGAATAAGCTTATCCTTGACCCTTGTGATATGCATGTAATGTAGAATTTCAAGTCGCTATAATATAGGATATTCTCATGTTTAATTCTTCATGTATGTATTTTTCATAAATGACCGAATCTAAAGGGCTGAATTAAGATGCTATATTACATATTCATTAAATGTAGAGCTGAGAAATGTTTGGGGTTGAGGGGCTTATTCATTGCTTAATTTTGCTGGGCTGCTAAACATATTTATTGGCAAAGAACCAAAAATATAAAAGGTAGCTTCTGATATTTTGTGAAGCATGATATCTTTTAATAATTGGAAGATATATGTCGAATATTGTCTTTTTTACTTTATTGTGTTATTGTTTCCTTTCAGGCTCATCAAGATGTTTTTAGACAGCTGGTTGATTTGATTGGAATCACATCCATAATGGAGGTAGAATATTGTTGTTACGAGCTTTCTGTTTCTCTAGATTCTAGTACATCTCATTGGCTATCTTATTATGACTGTATTTGGGTGACTCTATACTCTTTGTTGGTTCATTTTTTTTTATCAGGTCTTAGTACGACTTGTAGGTGGAGATGACCATCTCTACCCAAATTCTTTGGATGTGATGCAGTGGTTGGCTGATAGCAATTTGTTGGAAATGATTGTTGATAAACTTAATGACTCGGTAAGTGGATGTCTGAACGAACCTGTTGCTTTTTTGCGTAGGAATCATCATAATTCATGTAGTTGTCTAGTTCTAATGGCTAGGTGAATGATGTAATTATACATTTCATTAGCAGTTGAATTGCATACTATTGATCAACAGATTTTCACTGCAAGTACAAATATACACGTTACAGAATTATTTTTGATTTCCCTACCTCTGCTTCTCCACATTTCAAGCAGACGCTACTTAATGCTTTCCCGAACTCGCTATAAATTCATTGTATTGCGATAGCCAAGTTTTGGTTGATGTATTGCTGTTGCCCGATACTGTGTGATTAGGTATTTTTAGGTTCTTATGGTCTTCTATGCATGTGCATGCTGATGGAATTGCCACTATATGATGTTAATACCTATCTACTATTTATCAGGGATTGAGTGTTAAAGTAATATAATGAGGAAGAACTTCATAGGTGTTCATTGCTTGTGCTGTCATGCATCTTGGGAAGATGAAACTATCCTGTGTCCTTCATTCTTAAGTTGTAACTTGGATTTCACTCAGGTTTTTCATTCTTCCAGATCTTAACATGACTTTTTGTAAGATTTAAAATATGGACTTAAGAGGCATAGGTTTTACTAATTCATATTTGTCTGGTTTGGCTTGTAAGTTTGGAGATTGTTTGCCGAGCATTCACTTCATATAATGACTTTGTGTTGTTTGTGCTATCTGAAAACACCATTTTCTATGCCATTCAGAATCCTCCAGAGGTACATGCTAATGCAGCAGAAACATTATGTGCTATAACCAGAAATGTGCCATCACCTCTGGCCACTAAACTGTCCAGTCCAGGGTTTGTAACTCCATCTCATATTGAGTTTTGCTATGGCTATTTGTCTGTATTTTTAAATTATGTATAAATCTGACTAGTTTTGCCTAATGTGCAGCTTCGTTAGTAGAATATTTGGTCATGCACTTGAAGACTCCCATTCTAAATCTTCTCTCGTCCAATCTCTGTCCGTTTGTATCTCTCTATTGGATCCAAAAAGATCAATTCCTTCACCAGTATTTTACTCTTTCAGAAGTCAACATGTGTATGAACCACCGGTGCATGTCAATCCAGATACTGTTGATGCTATGCTCCCAAAACTAGGTATCTAGCTGCAAATTGTTGATAAAATACCTTTCATCTAGCTTATTTGGAATTGGTTTCTGCACTCATGAATATCTAGATTTTTATGAAGTTATCTTATGTGATTCTCTACACGTGGTAATGGTTAAAACTGCATTTTTAAGTCTCATGTTTTCTTGTGTTCAGGGGACCTCCTGGTGCTTTTGGATGTTTCATCTGATGAGAAGGTTTTACCGGTGACATATGGTGAATTGAGGCCTCCTCTTGGGAAGCATCGATTAAAGGCTAGTTAACATTTTAATTGTGGCATTACCCCCTCTTCTTTGCCCATACTTCCCCCCTCACTAGATAAAAAAATTATGAAAAAGTTGTATGATTCTGCTTTTAAGTGCCAGAATTAGTTGAAATAGAAGCTAGTGTAATATAATTGTTAGGGGCCACAAACCACTATTACTGCTACCACACAAGAACTCAGTAAGACTATCGTGATGCCTGGACTCTGGTTCTCAAATTGTATAAACATCAATATAACATCTTATAGATATAATGCTTACAGTTCATTTCAAATGTAGAAAAGAGTCATCTTACTATTAGTATTACCCTACTTCTTTCTTCAACTGTAGTGTTTTTGTGTACCTGATTTCAGGTTGTGGAATTCATTGCCGTGCTGCTAAAAACTGACAATGAAGTGGCAGAGAAGGAATTGGTCAGCTCTGGGACAATTCACAGAGTCCTTGATCTCTTTTTTGAGTAAGAACCACTACATATCTTATTCCTTTTAAGATACACTGTATTGAGCAACAAAGTAAAGAGCGTGTTAATGGAACTTAGTGTCTCCATATTGGAAGGTATGCTTCTTGTGCTTACTCCAATCATCTTATGTTTTATGTGCAGGTATCCATACAATAATGCTTTACATCATCATGTCGAGAGCATCATATATTCATGCTTGGAAAGCAAAAATAATGCTATTGTTGATCATCTTCTCATGGATTGTAATTTGGTAGGCAAGATTCTTCAAGCTGAGAAAAATCCAACACCTGGTGAACTTAATCTGGTAAAATTCTCCCAGTTATTCTGGTTGTTTTTGCATTCCTGTATTTTGTGCAAATTGTTATGTTTACATACACCTGTATGGAGGAAAGATTAGTATACACCTATTCTGATAGAGTGAAGTAACGAGGAAATAAACAAAGGGAAATTTTATTGAAATAATATGAACCGGAAAACGAAAAGAACTCAGAACCGAAGTTCTACCCAAGCCAATAAACTCAGAACCGAAGTTCTGCCCAAGCTGAAGCCGTCAAACAAAATAATTAGGGTTCATAATCCCTAGACTCTAAACAAGGATATATAAATACTAATAATTCAACCCTAAGCCCACGGACAAGCCCGTAGAGTACTAAACCCAATAATTGAAATAACAATACTACTAATAGAAATACTTAATTTAAATATTTAATTAATGGTGTGCGCCGCTGCTCTATCATATTCAAGAACTGGAAAGCTGTGAATCAGAGTACCGTGATTCAGGAAGTTACATAATCTTATTTGTATATGACGCATATGAGCATAACCGTGTGAATTAACTGTATCATTATTTTGGTCTTTTAGAATTTTTACATTCTATTTATGATTGGTAGTAGATGTGCACTAACATGGAACTTCTGCTTACCATCTATTTTTTCTGTTCTTCTGTGAGTTTCTTACTTATATTTTTGGTTACTTATCAAACAAATGCAGCCAACTGTGCCAGCTTCTGGAAGATCAGGACCTCGAGCAGGATACTTTGGGCACTTGACACGTATATCAAACAAATTAACTCAGTTTGGAAACATTGAAATTCAAAAGCATCTTCAGGTTGGTTACAATTTTGGTAATTGTCCAAGATTATTGGCATTTTGCTGCTTAGATGACTTAGATTGATATCCTAGGTAAATAACTCTCATAAATAAGAAACTTGATTATAATGGAGTATTTTACATCGCCGAGATAGTACATAACTAATTTGCTATGTTTGTCAATCTTGATTATCGTATTCGTAGTTTGATATATTTCCTGTTCTTTTCAGGAAAATAGCGAGTGGAATGAGTGGCAGACTACCGTCTTACAGGAACGCAACATAGTTGAGAATGTTTACCGTTGGGCTTGTGGGTAAGCCTTCATTCCTTCCCCTACCCAAGGCCCTGAACAAGTTGTGATGGTTGCTAGTGCATAGTCTGTTTACTTCTCTATTAGTGCAAATTAATAGTCGAAGGTGGAACTTAACAATTAGCACACTTCAGTTTAATCAATTTGTGGAGGTGGCAGAATTGGCCCAATTGGGAGGAAGCTTACAAGTACAATATAATAGAAAAGTTTTGACTTACCCGTCATTCATATTGATTTCAGCAGACTAGTTGTGTGGTGGTGAGGGTGTGGATGGTGTTTAATTTTATCTTTAAATATCTATTTTCTTAGTTACTAATTGTGGGATCCTTTTTTCCCACTGCGCATTAAAGTTTTCTAGGCCCTATAAGACTACATTCCTCAGAATTATAATTTTCTTTTATCTACAGCCGGCCAACTGCACTGCATGACAGGACCAGGGATAGTGACGAAGAAGATGTTCATGACAGGGATTACGATGTTGCAGCCTTGGCAAATAATTTAAGTCAAGCATTTAGATACAGTATATATGATAATGATGATGCTGAGGTAACTGGCAATAATTGGTATCAAGAAACGTGTATTTAACCTTCTCCATGCATGAATTATAAGAAATCTTTCTCCAAGAATCAGACAACTTTATAATTCATCAACAATCAATGACAAACATTTATACAGAGCATATGCAATATCTTTCTCCAAGCATGTATCTATATTATATTGAGGTGTGTATTCCTCATGCAGGGTAATAATGGGTCTCTTGATCGTGATGATGAGGTAATTTGGCATCTTTTTTGTTCGTTCTTTATTTGCAAAATTCGTAACTCACTTCTTTATTCTGAGGAACCACTACATGTTTTTTTGCTATGTTGGTCATTATATTATCTGATAGTTGACCCATGAATTTGATGAAATTCTTAGGATGTTTACTTTGATGACGAGTCTGCAGAAGTTGTTATTTCATCCTTGAGGTTGGGTGATGACCAAGGGAGGTGAGTTATCTTGTTCACTTTTCTAAATAATATTAAGTGCAGAAATTGAGCACCGGGACTTCCTAGTGTATCATTTCTCAGCAGGATCACAAGGGACCAAAATAAAAGTTCTGTTGAACAATGTCAAGAGTTGGGGCATATCTTATCATTGTATGATGTTGCTTAATGTTTTTATGCAGCAGTTTGTTCACAAACGCCAACTGGTTTGCTTTCCAAGATGAGAGATCTGCTGGTAATGAAGTTACCTGCACGTCATCATCTGATGCACTCAATGATCTTAAGTTGAACGGAACATCTAATGTTGGTGACAACAGCAGTGATGATGAGGTAGTTGTAGGAGAGATTGAGGAATTATCAGCAACTAAGACTCCTAGCAATGGCTCAACTATTGCTGCAACAAATCCTTTCAGTGAACTCATTGCGGACGATCCCATTGATGGTGATCCAGTTCCTGTGAACGAGAGAACCTCTAACGACATGGGTTTTTTCCGTTTTGAGACACCAGAAAATGAAGACCCTTTTGAGGACAGATCGATGCCTGAATGGGTAGCATGGGGGGGAGTTTCAGATTTCCAAGTTGGTGGGACTGGCCTCAACCCTTTTGAAGACCAAGCCGACATGTCACACAACAACGTGCATCCAGTCGAGACCACTGATGCTTCGACTAGTGCCACCACTTCAAGTGGAGACTCCATACCAAGTGGGACACCAAGTTCTACTGATTCCGGCTCCGATAAGTCCGAGTCTAATCAGAGAAATGTTGCGACCCCCTCTTTGTTTGAAGAGGATGTAGAGTTTGTTGGTGTGGAGATAGAGGGTACGGAAAAAGCTATGGAGCATGCTCTGAAGGAAGGGATTGTAGGGGAAGCGGGGCCACTAAAACGGTGTATCGTGCCTAAAATACTAGACAAAGAGGAACCAGATGATGGTGGTGCTGGTATGAAGGAATTCAATGACGCTAACTATTGGAGAGTTGATCAGGAGGTTGCAATCTCGGAATGAATTACAACAAACACACTTGGAACATCAATCCGAATGAGTACCAGCCACCAATTTCTGTATCGTCAAGGATTTATGCAACTGATATGTGTACAGTACATTATGCGTTTGTTTAAAATTGGATCGATCACATCATGTTTAATCTGCATAGTTGTGTCTGCTATTATTTTTCACACCTGCTCACAGGGATGGTTCAGTTTTGTCCAAAAGATTGCTTTTGGGGATTCTCCCCTTGCCTTTTCATTAAGACATTCAGATTTGCTCACAACGAAGAGACAATTAGTTATTGTGTAAAATGAAATCTGATCTCGTGTTTTCACTTAGTCATTATATACTCAACCTCGTTGCACCTGGTATATTAGTTGATATGTGTATCTGCATCAAACACGAATCCTTCAAAAAAAAAAGTTATTATTATACATCCACAGTCAATATTCGTTGGTGTCAGTCTTTAAAAGTTGGTATGCTCGTAAAACATAAAATTACGAACAAAGTGGTGATCGGAATTCAGACAGTTTTGATTCTAATGCTGACTTGATTATGCTATGGAAATTTTCTATGAATTCTCAATTAGCTCATGTAAGTCGTGTCGTGCTTCTGAGTAGACACTCTCTTATTTATAACGTGATTTGTTTTCTTCTCCAAGCTTCTAACCGTCTTGAGAGATATTTTGTTAGTGGTTGAAGTTTTCTCTCTCCACCACCTTAAGAATATGAACTAACTCTCTATTATCTACTCCATAACTTTATCTACAGTTGTCACGTGTCCTTTGACTTGTTCAGCACGAGTCCACTACCAGAATGCTTAAACTATCACTGGTGTGACGAAGACTGAAACAGACATCTACAGTCTTCATGTTCATTGCTTGGATCCTTAGTAATGTGGATCACTGGCTTTATTATACATCCACCGCAATTGAAATATTATACATACTGTCACTTTCCTTTGTCTTTACAATAATGATAGTCCACCGATGTGAACATAAATTGGATACATAAACAAGTTATTATTATCTTACTAAACCTTTATGTAGGAGTGTTAATCGGTCCGATACCGGTTAGTCGGAACCAATTAATCGGTACCGAAAAACTTAAAATTTTAGGAACCGAAATCTTTTTTTAGTGGTTAATCGGGTACCGACCAGTAGAACCGTTAAGGTACCGTTTTTTTTTTATTTTTTTAATTTTAAATATTTTATTTTAAAAATATTAATTTAAACAAATAATAATTTAATATAAATTTAATTTGAAAATATTTTATAATATTTAAAATATTTTATAATATATAAAATATTTTTAAATAAATATAAAATATTTTTTATAATATTTAATTTTATTAACCAGTACCGGTTATTTTCAAAACTTGAGAACCGGGAACTGATTAATTTCCCGGAAAACATATACTCGGTAACCGATTTTCGGTTCGGTTACCGATTGACACCCCTACCTTTATGAATCATCATTTATTCTATGCGTCAAAAAAGTAGGAGGCAAATCTATATCTATATATTAAAACAAGGATTGGATTTAATTGAAATCCAATTTGAGTGGCAATTTAGAAATTAATATGAAATTAATGGACTTTTAATTATTTTAATCAAATTTATTTTAAAAATAAACCATAAGAAGTGCGTAGCGAAGGATGCTAAAATTAATGTTCATTCCAACTTCTATTTTATAATTAAATTAAATAAATATAGTAACAGAACATAAATTAATACAATCACATTCAATTCAATTTAATTCCAACTAATACAAAATTATTTTTATATAAATAATAATATAACAATAACAAGTGGCATACACACGTTTCTCAATAAATTATAACACCACATTATTGAACCTTTACATTTATTTATAATTGAAATAAATGCATATTTAATTATTTAAAAATATAACTACCACTATCTTTTGTTTAGACTTTTAACATTCCACCAAATTCTTAAAAATATAACAAAGTAATCAAAAGATTTTCCAAAACAGTTACAAACCTAAATTTCTAAAATAAATGAAAATTCATATATTTAAATAGATCATTGCACGATGTGAATCTCACGAAAAATTTCAGTATCAAAATTTGGCAAATATTACTATGGCTCCATTCTTCAGATTTGTCAATGACTTGGAAGAAGGTCTAAGCAAGTTCCCCATCAAACTTAGAATCAAACACTTATATGAGCAGTCTCCATTTAACAACAAATCTGTAATTGGAACAATGGAGTGTATCATGCACGATCAATTTGTATATTCTCTTCACATCTTCATATATTATTCTTAGAGATATTTTTCAATTTATCTAACATTTCTCTTTACTTGCAGAAAAATTTTGTTCATGGAACAGTGCAAAAGTTACATATTCCTATGTTCAAACCAATACTAAAGGTTGGAAAACTATTTGCAATATCATATTATATTGTTGGAGAAAATACTATGAAGAATAAAACTACAGATTCAAGGCACAAAATACTTTTTTCCAAGAAGACCCGCGCATATGCGAAGTGCTGAAAATTGAGAGTTTTCCTTCAAAGACGTATTCATTCAAAGGATTTGAAGAAATATCCACATTCCAAGACACCTCAACTAGCCTATTATTTGATAATATTATATTCAACTTACTTAAAATTCAAATAATATACCTATTAGTTTTGATTTGCAGATGTAATAGGGGTTGTGGTGGCATCCTATCAACCACAAATAAAGGAACAATATGCAAAAACAATGAAGCTCATGGATATATTACTTGAAGATGAATGGTAATTTACTTCACAACATTTAATTATGTTTTAAAACACATTCATTTTATAACATTAAAATGTATTTGATTGTAGTGGAAAGACACTTTCATGCACACTTTGGAATGACTACGTTGATCAACTAACAAGCATTCTCCAAAAAGATGTTCCAAAACCAATGGTTGTAATTTTACAATTTTGCAAACCTACAACCTACAAAGGTAATATATTATTTGAGACAACTACACTAAATAAAAATTAAATAGTTTTTTGATATATATTTTTTTGACATATTAGGTGAAGCGAAAATTTCAAATGCATATTATGCCACAAAGATAATAACTGACAACAGTTGCCCACACATTCTGGAATTCAAAGAAAAGTAAGATGAATACATTACACATAACTTTTGACAAAAATAAAAATAAAATTTTATTTTACTTTATTATAGGTATTTTTTAGGTGAAAAAATAGATAGAAAAGAAAAAAAGAAAGACATTGAATCTATCAAGATACATGCGAAATATATAATAATGCATACTTTTGTAACTTTCCATAATGTATTTCATTTTTCTTTATGCTTTTTTTAAAATATTATTTCATTAAATAAAAGTGCATTCTAGTATAATAGAAAATGAGTATTATTACTTGTATTTTGTACATGTAAATGATGAAACAAGTTGCCTTCGCGGAATGTGATTGGGGACGCGGTGTTTGAAATCAATGTGAGAAAATATCAAAGAATCATATAGGAAAATATGTAAGACCATATTTTAAAAAATAAACCCCGTAAAACATATAAATAAGGGAGAAAAATTAAGGGGTAAATGCTAAAATACCTATTTTGATAAGTAAAAAATAAAAAATACCCACTTAAAAATAAAAGATAAAAAATACCCACTTTTTACAATAGCATGATGAAATTGATCATGTGTTCATGTTATTCAAATTTAAAATAACTTGAATAACATGATCACATGATGAAATTCATCATGTTATTGTAAAAATAACATGATCACATGATGAAATTTATCATGTTATTGTAAAAAATGGGTATTTTTATCTTTTATTTTTAAGTGGGTATTTTTTATTTTTATTTTATAAAAGTGGGTAATTTTACCTATTACCCCAAAAATTAATATACCCACTTTCACAAATTGCATGTAGAAAATACCCTATATCTCAACACACATGTTAAAAATACCCATTTTGCCTTGAAATTAGTAATCTATATTAAAATTAGAGAAAAGTTAGTCAAATAGGTTGAAAAGTTAGTCAAAAAGGTGTAGGTAGTTAGGAAAATTTATTCTTTCAATAAAAACAAAAATTATGTGTTAGTGGGAAGCAATGACCGTGGACATTGAGGATGGACTGTTCCATTTTTACTCCATAAGGCATATTTGAATTTAAAAAAAAAAAATTACTCTCCCTCTTCCTCCACCCACACACAGACCGCCCCCTCTCTTCCTTCTCCCCCCATAGACCGTTCCATACTTCTCCTCCAAGCTCTATCTCTTTTGGACCGCCGCCCACATTTTTGGCCCGCCGCTGCCTCCCTATTGTTGGAGTTCGTCGCCGTAGATAGCTTGAAGTTGTGTTGGACCGCTGGTGCAGCTGGGAAAGGTTCATTGGCGTCGGAGGTCGTCTGAGTTCACCAGAAGCCATGGGAGACACGGATAAAGAAATTCCAACTCATATACAAGTATATATTGATCTCCTAAACCTAAAAATACATGAACCGCTGGGGACCACTGGAACATGGCCGAGCGGTTCATCAAGGTTCTTCCAGCGGTTCAAAGTTGCGATGCATGTATGTATTTTTTTAACATGTTTTCTGTTATTGAAGATATGATTATGCATGTTTAAATTGATTATTGTTAATTAATTCGAATTGTTCGTTAATTAGAATTGTTCAGTGTATTAGAATTTTAATTAGAATTGTTTATATATGCATTATACTTAATATCTACATTGTTAATTAGAATTGTTAATATGTAAATTGATTATTGTTTAATAACTAGTTTTTTTTAATTGTATTAGAAATTTGTATTAGAACTGTGTATTGGACTTGTTAATTGTATTAGAATTTGATTTAATTGTTAATTTGAATTGTTTATATATGATTGTACTTAATGTATAAATTGATTATTGTTAATTAATTAGAATTGTTAATTGTATTAGAATTTTCATTAGAATTGTTTATATATGAATTATACTTAATATCTACATTGTTATTTAGAATTGTTAATATCTAAATTGATTATTTTTTAATAATTAGATTTTTTTAATTGTTTTAGAAATTTGGATTAGAATTGTGTATTAGAATTTGATTTAATTGTTAAATTGAATTGTTTATATATGATTCTACTTAATATATAAATTCTTAATTACAATTAATCAATTAACTAAAATTAATCAATTATAAGTTAGTTAATCAATTATCAATTAACTAAAATACTAATAAAATAAACAATTCTATTTAATTAATAATAATCAATTTAGATATTAACAATTAACAATTAAGTTAAATTATAATATAATGAACAATCCTAATTAATTAGGAATGATCAATTTAGATATTAACAATTGACAACCAACTAAAATTCTAATAGAATTAACAATTAAAATACAATTATGAATTTTAATTAATGAAAATTAATCAATTTAGATAAAAACAATTAATAATTAACAATTGAGTAAAATTATAATACAATTAACAATCGTAATTAATGAACAATAACGAATATAGATATTAACAATTAACAATTAACTAAAATTATAATAGAAATAACAATTATAATACAATTAAGGGTGATATATGAATACTACCCATTTTTGTAACATAATTCCTATCTTGTAAAACTATATGAAAAGTACCCAAATTATGTGTTGTTGACCATTATGCTCTTTCTTAACATAATTCCTCCATTATCAATATAGTTAAAACTAATTAATACTTCAAATAGTATAAATCATGCATTTCTATCAAGCCCATCATGCTTCCGTATAAATAAATTCTATATTAATACCAACTTTCATACTGTCTTTGACCGATAAGCTGCCGGGTCGTATCCACCGGAAGTTTTAGGGACCACGTCCAACCACCAGGAACACCTTATAGTTTCCAGACGCAGATTCCTTCAACAGCTTATAGCACACCCCTCGTTCGTTTCCTACCCGGGGCGTATAGGTTTTGGTTGGTAAAAATAAGGAAAATATAAATCCAGAAGATGATGAACAAAAAGCCCAAATCTTATTAAGGAATTATAAATATATATTACATACTAATTTAATCTCCTTTAGGGAGGAGACTAACTTGTTTAGCTACCTATGGTAGCGGAAAGAAAAACAACTCGCATAAACTATATAGGAATACAATGTTTATTGTTGGAGAGAAGTAAGGAAAATTTTCGATGATCTAACTCTTCTCCAATGCCTTCTTTATATAGGAGTCTTTAGGCCTCCTTCCTTGATGCATTATTGCCTCGGATACCTTATCCTTCTTGGATCCAGATAAGGTAGACATCTTGTAGTGGTCGGACCCCTTCTTTGAATTTAGTGGTCCGTCTTCATTATTGTTCCACCGATGATTCTTTTTATGGTGGAACGTCTTTTTCTTCCACCCACCATTGTCGTTTTCTTTTTGGTGGGTGCTGCTTTATCACATGCTTTCTTTTACCGAAAGCATCTTCTGCTTTATCCTCACATGGCCTCTTTATTTCTGTCGGCCATCTGCCTTTTTTGGAGGGACCCTCGGAGCTCGTCCCTTCTGAGAAGTCTTCTTCTCCTCATATTCGTTGGCTCGGAACTTCTTTTTATCTAGTTTGGGTAAGAAGCCCTTTCCGAACTCAGGTTCACGTTGGACTGGACAATCCGAACATATCTTGGACTCCCAATGGCCAACATGAGCCATGTTGCAAAATTTTCGATGAGTCTCTTTACTTATCGCCATCTTGTTTTCCCACATAAGAGTTCTTTTCCGCTCAAAAGCCTCTTCTGCGAACTTGGTTGTTTTCCTTGTCATGGTATTTAACAGGAACGATCCATTCATTGAATTTTGAAAGAATTTGAATGGAAACTTGACTTTGTCCATCTCTGTGAGACAGACCCATAATCTCCATGCTTGCCTCGTCGTGATTTGATCATCAGAAATGGAGGCGATCATTGGAACCTCATTAGCTGGTGCCTTGATTTGATTGAAGGCATCCATTCGGGGTCTTCGAAGCCTTATGTAATGAAAGGCCTCATGATTCCCCTTCCCTGCTGGTTCTGGGGCTGCACTTATAAAATAAAGCTCCAGTGTATCACCTCGGCAAAGTTGGTCGTTATTTTCCCAGGTATCATGTACCGCTTCCTGGATCCAATGGGGTAGACCCTTGATTTCTGGAAACGATGGGGACATAGTATAAACTGAGGCAAGTGCCCCGAATTCATACCACTGCTTGACATCATGGGGTTTTGATCCCGGCATCATCCATACCCGTGGATATTTCCCCGAGATATCAACCTTGCTAGTACTTGGATTGATACCTACTCTTGTGAATAATTTCTCCCAGTTCGCCTGATAAGCCTGTTCAGAAGAGGAGAAAATAATCAAGTTAGTATTAGACTCAGATTTGCCTATCATGATGGTTCAGGCGGTGAAGCCCTAGCATCATCTTTTTCTTGGGCCAGTGGTTCAGACTCCACCAGCTTAGAACTTGCTAGAGGGGTATTTGAATCCCCATCTACCGGTTTAGGTGCCGGAACACGAAACTCTGCTTTCTCCAGAGGTTTTCTGGAAGCCCGCAGGATTGGCTTTTCCAATGCCGACCCTAACTGAGTATAGGTCAGCAGACTGGCTCGTATCCTACCAGAGATTTTCGTCTTATCGGTAGATTGAAATTTCTCCATCTGTTCAGCATGGAGAGTGCATTCTTCCCACTCTTCCCAGAGCATTTCCAAATTTTCTCGGAGATGCCTTTGGGCTAGCATGATGGAACTGATCTCAGCTGGCTCCATCTCTCGTCAAAAAATCTGCAAGAATATTTTCATGAGATTTTACTACAACAATATCATAAACATAATATTGACATAAAGCTTGCCATCTAAGTAATCTAACATTTTCAGGCTTTGATTCTATGTTATTTCTTAAGAAAGCTTTAACTTGGATATTATCAACTTTTAAAGTAAATTTCTTTGCTAATAAGAATAAAGGCCATTTCTTAAAAGCCTTCACAACTGCAAAGAATTCCTTCTCGTTGATATGCCATCTGATGGCCTCGCTTTCTGCGAACAAACCACTACAATATCTGCATGGTTCTTCTCCATATGGAGTGATTTTCATTAGGACTGCTGCCCACCAATGATCACTCGCATCTGTATAGAGGACCAGATCATCCTCGTCCTGTGGAATTGAAAGCTTTGGGAGATTGTTACATTCTTCCTTTAGCTTTTTCATTCCCTGTCGATGCTCTTCCGTCCATATAAACGGAACATCTTTCTTTAGTAGATTACTAAAGACCTTCCTGTGTTTCGCAAGATCTTTAATAAACATTCCAGCAAAATTAACAACTCCCAGAAAACTCTGAAGTTGTTTCTTCTCTTTCAATGTTTCTGAAAAATTCTGGACCTTTTGCACAATATGATCCTGCAAAGTTATTCCAGACTCATCGATCTCTATTCCCAAAAATTCCATTTTTTGGGTAGCAATTACTGCTTTCTTTTCAGACAGCACTAATCCTTCCTTGTAACAAGCATCTCCGAATAATTCCAGATGTTTGATATGTTCATCCATATCCTTTGATGTTATCAGTATATCATCAATATAGACAAACATAAACGAAAAATAATCTTTAAAAAGATTATCCATCTTCCTTTGGAAAATTTGGGGAGCATTAGCTAACCCCATTGGCATTACGTTCCAAACAAAATGCCCTTGTGGTGTTGAGAAAGTTGTGAGCTTTTTACTTCTCACTTCCATGCGAATCTGGTAAAACCCTGATTTGCAATCAAACTTCGAGAAGACCTTAGCATTCCTTATGCAGTTAATAAGGTGATCTCTACTTGGGATAAAATATCCATCAAACTCTAGAATATCATTGATCCCTTTGTAATTAATGACAAGTCTAGGTTTACTTCGCTTGATCTCACCATAATTCCTTACCAGAAAACCTGGGCTACTGTAAGGCGAATTAGCTGGCTCGATCAACTTCATATCAAGATGTTCCTTGATAATAAGCCTCATATCCTTCTGATCAATCAAGTTCATCAAGATTGGTCTGAACCTTACGAACTCATGCACCCTTTCCGGCTTCACCTTTAAGGTTGCTTTGAGTTGGTTCCTTTCCCACCAGGCCAAAGGATTCTCATTGTAGCATCTCGTGATCTTCCTTTTGACATGGGACACCTGCATTTCAACCTTAATTTCTTTGTTAGAAATCAACGCTGCCTTAAGGATATGAATTTCCTCATCTTGAAGATCATTCTCACGGATGCAACTAAGCACTACTTCGCTGAACCTCCTTTGATCCTTCATCTTTGGTTGACGAAGTTTTCCTTCATCATTCATATCACCACGCTTGCTGCGAAAAGCTACTGGAATCTGGCGATTAAACGCTTTCCTCAGTCTCTGAACAATAATTTTATGCTCACAATTAGTTGTGAACACTAATCTTTGTCACTCATTGTCCTGCGTGTATCTTTTGAACATCTGTAGGAAATTATTTCCTAACAGAACATCAGCTCCCGTATCATGAAAATAAATTGGTGGAGTTTTAACCTTATACCAAGGTGTTTGTCCCGCTTCTCCAATTAGTATTTCCACTTCTTTTACTCCTTTGGATAAGCGTAAAATCCTTTTAGAGAAATATTTGCCAGCAATTTGAGGTAAAGTATCCTCAACTTCTGCTGGGAAAATTCCCCTTCTTGCTGTGCATATTCCTGCACCTGAATCAATATAGGCCGAGAAGTATTCTGCCTTATATTTTTCATATAACAGTTCCACTGGAATGTATATCGAGAATGGACTTATTATACGATTAGGAGTCGTCTTTCCTCTATCGTAATCATCATTCCCTGGTCCATTTGTTTCCAAGGCTTGAATCTTTCCAAAAAATCCCGCCCTAGAATCAAAATATCTTCTCGTCCTTCTCTACCTTTAACCTCTACCATAAAACCCCCTAGGTCAAGGGTTCCATTGTAGTGGTTCACCTCTGGCTGCTGGAAGTAGTACAAGACACTACATGGAAAGTTATTTTCCCATCTTGTAGTATCAAATCTGGTCGTCATCCCTCTTCATCATTCTAGACATTTCAGATTGACTGAAACTTGAGCTTTCCCTTGGAATTGGGGTTGACCTTCTTGGATAAGTTTCCTCCCAAAAGGTTGAGATATAATTCTATCTCCTTGGAAAGATAATCTCCCTGAGCTTATCTTAAGACTTTGATCATGTCTTATGACAGGATTTTCTTGTATTCGAATGTTGACTTCCCTTTTTTGTGGAATCTCCATTCTATCAGGACCAATAGCTGTGGTCACTTTCTTGAAGATATCAGGTATTTCGATAAACGGCTTTCCCAAGAATAACTCCGTATGATGGGAGTTGGAAAGTGCATACGAAATCTGATATGTTATAGAATAAGGTGTATTTCCTTCATCCAATAACTCCTTCCTCTTGAAGTCCTGATAGAGAGTCAGAGCTTTACTAAAACCCGAGTCGTTGAGATTGTAAGCAATCTTAGGATAGACAATCCCCACAACTTGGCCTGCACAACGATTTCCCGTGATGGTTCCCATCACTGAATCTTGTATGTTTCTGATCCTCCTATCACATATAGCTATGTCGATTGGAGCATTAATTCCTGTGAATATCGTGGATTTGAGTACCAGTTGTATTGCCCCGATATGAATCCATCTCATCTTTTCGGCAATCTCTGGTTTAAGTTTTTCCAAATCCTCACGGATGTCGCTTGCTGGAATCAATTGCATCTCCACTTGATTCCTAGTAAACTCGATTGGCAGTGACATCTCTCGTCTAGTGATTCCGTAGACGATATGATGTTTCCTTCTTCCTAGACTGAAATTCCTCAAAACTTCGTCTAAGTTGCTGGCATTAAAACCTTGATACTTCTGGATATTCAAGATTTTCTTCATGATTTTGTCGATCAGGTTTGGCGAGATCATTGTTCGATTAGAGAATCCAATCCGATCTTCTTTCTCCTGATGACAAGACTCAGCTTCAGTCTGAAGATTCTGTAGATCCATCCGAATCTTCATCCCTGCTAATAATCTCTTCTTGCTCGTATATACTCTCGTCTGAGGGTATATCTTCGAATTGGTACACTTGTACCAAATCCTGGTAATATATGGCATCTTCGATGTCTGGAGTAGACTCGAACCTTTGCATGTCTCTCTGCTCGTTTTCTGGGCAATTTGTTGAAATATGCCATTTTGCTCCGCATGCCCAGCAATTACAATCTTTAAAACTTTCATTAGCTCTAGTCTGAGCTCTTCTAAAAGTTTTCTTTGCTGGAGTTCTTGAACTGGATCCTTGGAACGAACCCCTGCTTCTGGCTGGTCCGCTTCTTTGTCCAGTTTTGTATGATCTAGCCTTCTGTCTAGACCACATCGTCCTTGGCTTCCAAGATCTTCCTCTTGGATTTCTTTCTTTGGAATAGGGTTGGTACCTATTCTTTCGTCTTTTGGTTATTGATGGTTTGCCCCCAATAACAACTGGAAGATCATTATCTTCACAGTTCAGGTGAGCTGCTTTGTTGATTCTTCGCAGCCTCTTCAGGTTTTTCTGAGCAGTGGCTTGTTGACACCACTCTGAAAGCTTTTGATGTACATAAGACATCCTTTTGGCAATGCTGTCACTGCCTTTGGGGATATAATCTCTTATCATCATCTCCTTCCATGGGCTTGGAAATTTTAGGAAGAAAATTTCCTTCGCGATCGTCTCATCAGCTTTTGACTGATGCTGGTAGATCGTAAAGAGCTGAAGAAATTTATTGAGCGCCTTTTGATCCAAGACTGTAAGTCTTAGATTATATAACGCCAATAAATATTTTCTTCTTTTCTCTCTATCGAATCCCTCATAGTATCCTTCTCCGATGAAATGGTCTTTGAAGAGGACACTCATCCTTCGGATAATCTCCGAGTAGGATTTCTCTGCGAAGCATTGATTTTTTACTTCGATGTGGAATCCTTCCCATGAAATTTTTACCACGCCTGCGAGACTAGTTTCAAGAATCTTAACCAGTCCTTCTTTGTTAACGTCGAGAGTAGCTGCTGCGATCTGCATTGCTCCTCCCCACTCGTCGATCACTGATTCTCGATCTTTGAAGCTCACTTCATCAAGATCGAGCATCACTCCATATGGATGGATAGGATCAAGGGTGGCTTTTCCAACCGGTGAATCTTGGATTCTTGGTTGTCGCCGCCTTCTAGTTCTTTCCATCAATATGGCTTCATCGGGTACCATCGAGGTATACGATGGTCCGGCATGGAAATCACGAGCTTCCCTCATGACTTCTTCAGGTGGTGGTGGTGCTTGTTGATTTAAAGGTAACGCTCCATGTGCAGCATTTCCTTCCACCATTTGATGTTGGTTCATCTTGAGATCAACCACCTTCATGTTAGCAAATGATTCTGCTAACTCTTGTAGATCATCAAGTCCGATTCTTTCAAGGTTATTCATGATTTTTCACCTTGAAATAATCGTACATATCTTTCCACTTGAGGATCTTTTCCTTTATCCTTTACTGGTAAATGATATTTTGGTCATTCGGTGAATAGCATCTTGTTCCTTCTTTCTGAACGAGATATGTTCTCTAATTGGCCAACTCGACTCTGAATATCTTTCAAGATGGTTAGAATTTCATCTTGTTGAATAGATATTTTCTTTATCTCCTGGGGTACAGTAATTAGGCGGTTGCCGTAATTTTGTACTGTCTTCTGGATCTCCCTTAAATCGACAGAGAATTTTGATAAGTCGGGGTCGATTTCTCGGAAGACCGGAGTGACCAGAGTGCATTCCCTCCTGTCTGGACTCATTCGAAATGGGTTAGATGACCCATTTCTTTTTGCCTTTCCACCTCTTCTTGAAGAGAATGGCCTACTCGGAGTAGATCTTGGTATCTACTCATCATCACGATGATCTGTAGACTTTCCTCTACAGATACAGGACCATGAGTCCTTTCGTCCAACTTGTCAGCCCAGAAAAGGAATTTTTCTGAGTGAATTCTAGTGGTAATCTCCAATTTTTGGAGAAAAAACCTGTAGCAAAAGCATCTCGGACAAGTGTCCGGATCCATATTTTCTTGGTGTCCCCTCCGTTAGGAAATAATTAAATGCAATAAATAAATATAATTCCTTAATAAACCTAAGGCTCTGATAATTTTTGATGCGCCTGTTAATGCCAAGATTTATCTATAAACATGCAAATAAAATATCAACATGTTCTAATTTCAATGAGTAATATGCTCAAAAAAATTTTCATAAAAAATCCAATCGTGAAAAACAAAAATCCGGTCGGTACATATTCAAAACTCGGTCGGTTTTGGTCTCAAAACCCGGTCAATATTCACCGTCCAGATTTTGATTAAATTTGAAAACCTTCCTTCTTTTAGTCTTTTATTACCATCTTAATATATTTTGAGCATTTTATTAATTGAAATCATTTTGAAATACTAATTATTATTTAACTATACATGTAATAGAGAAATTTGTTTTTAAATAAATATTTTGAATAGATAAACATGGGTAAAATAGTCTTTTTGGGCATTTTTCATAGATTTTTACAAAAGATGGCACTTCTCATTTAAATGTTAGAGAAGAGGGCATTTTTCACAATTATCCCTACAATTAATAATTCTAATTAATGAACAATAATCAATTTAGATATTAACAATTAACCATTAAGTTAAATTATAATACAATGAACAATCCTAATTAATTAGTAATAATAATTCTAATTAATGAACAATAATCAATTTAATTTCAATTGTTAATATTTGAATTGTACTTAATCTCTAAATTGTTTAGAAGTGTTAAGGATAATTATTAATATCTAAATTGATAATTGTTAATTAATTGATTCATTTTGTGTGCATGAAGTAATCTAAACCAAAAGCATATTATAATTATTGATTATTTAACTTATAATTATTGATTGAATGTTGTAGGATTCTCCCCGTCCTTGGTATCGTAGACCAAACTCCATCAACCGTAAATCAAAACCCAATACATATTATAAAATAGCGATTATAGAAGAAATTAGGAGTAGATTGTTGGTTGTGGGTGGGATGCCTCTATTACAACGATTCCAACAAGGGTCGTTTGGTCATTTTATTGGGTGGGGTCCAGGATTCCTTGCTAGTCAGGCTCTGCACAGTATAGTCTGTAGGTCTGTCCACACGCAGCGTGGAATTTGGTTTCATATATGCGGGAGGGATATCGAGTATAGCATTGAAGATCATGCTTTGATTACCGGCTTAAATTTTGGTTATTCAAACTTCGACAGTACTTCCCCGCCCAACCTTAGTACACTGTCTACATTTAGGGTTGCCTGCAATGGGGTGCAGATGTCTGGTGCCGATTTGTTGGGGCGCTTTAGCAATCCCCGAAATAATATAGTTGATCCAGAGGGAGAAATTCACTTTCGCATTGCCCACGTCCTCATGGCATACGTATTTGTATTTGGCCATGATTCTCAAAAGACTGTATTTCCATGGCTCTGGGCTTTGGTAGAGGACCTAGACTCCTTTTATAATTTTTCTTGGGGTGCCTACTCTTATAAAATTCTTAGAAATTATATTAGGAAGATTCTAGACAGTGTGAAATATCATTTCTATGGTCCGGCTTGGGCATTGATGGTGTGGGGACTGGAGGTCATTCCGGGATTTGAGGCGATGTCTGGGAGACAGAGGGAGATTGATTTAGCATATCCTCGATGTGTGAGATGGAACTTTAGGAAGCATCTCGATGTGACATCAGTGGAGGATCTGTACGAGTGTTTTGACACCGATGTAAGTTTTATGATCTTTCATTAATCCTTCTTAAATTTAATTTTATGATTGTTATTTGATTTTAATAAATTTGTTTGTCTTAACTTTGCAGGCTTATAAATTTATGTCTCCCAGATGTTTTCCCTCCTGATCTACGTCTACTCATCATCGGTCTACCCGGCATTCTTATTGCTTTGTTTGGAAAAACCTCAATGGTTGAAATATTGTCCGGAAAATTCCAATTTTGTTTAGGAGGAATTCGAGATATAACACCTTTATACGCATTTACAACCGATGACGTTTTGTAGAAGTGTGCTACAAAATCAATTGCACTTCTTCCAGATTTCCTGCACATATAATAATATTATAATACATTTTCAAAGACATAATCTAAATTCATTCTCAAAGACATAATGAAGAAGTACGTACGTAATTGCCGCAATAGCATGAGAACACGGGATCCCGTCGTACTGAAATTCCATGCATTCACATGTCCACGCTCCAAGGTCTACCAACAATGATCGATTGTTGGTTTCAATTCGGTATCGCTCATCACCTACTAGAAGTGCTCTGTATGTATGAGATCTCTCGATTTGGACCATCATTTTGCGTCTTACCTCTTCTGGAAGTGGATGTCATTCCCTATTGGCAGCCATAAGTCGTTTGCTAAACCAATCTTCACAAATCAGTCTTACTGCCTCCATGCATGCACAAATAGGTAGACGTCGAGCCCATAGAAGTGTACGATTAAAGCTCTCAGCTGTATTGGACGTTAAGAAGCTATACCTTCGAACATGACACATCGACCGAGCCCACTTAGCAGGTCCAATGTTCATTAAGTGATCATAGGCCTGCGCCTTGCCAACTTGAATCATGTTCATTCTTTTCTGAAATTCCGCCTGCTTATATGTGTATGCAGCCTTCTGAAACAACCTCAGTGTTGTTTTACCAAATCTCTTTAAATTGTTACTAAGATGGTAGTAACAAAGGGCATGAGTGGCTTCCGGAAATACAACACTCACTGCATGCTCAATTGACACATGTTAATATGATACATCAATGTTTGAGCCGTACTCCCATATGCTCTTCTTAGTCGTGTCATGAACCATACCCAAGACTCATGATTCTCAATTGGGCCGATTCCATACGCCAACAGATACACCTGCTCATTTGCATCCTTTGTGACTGCAACAAATATAATACCATTATTCTTTCCCTTCAAGTGAGTGCCGTCGACTACTATTACCGGCCTCATGCACAGGCCAAATGCTGATCTACAAGCACCAAAAGCCACAAATACATGACAAAACCTGTTGTCTGCACCAATGTCGATATATGTGATCGTGCCAGGATTTGTCACCTCTAACATATGCAAATAACCGGGCAGCAGTTGGTATGATTCATGATATTTACCATATATCATCTCCACAGCATGGTTTCTACCTCTTAGCGTCATATCGTAGGACACTTGCATACCAAACATAGTCATCAACTCGTTCTGGATAACTTTGGGAGTTATGATTTCATTTGTGTTTCGCATTTTCTATGCAAAATACGCACCGATCACCTTTGAGTGGACATTCCTCAGTCCAATATTTGTGATACCATCCCCGCACGTGTGCTTTCCACAGAACTTTATTACAAGTCACGGCCCTCCATGAGACAAAGCACGCAGCTTGAATGAGCAATTGCTGCTTAACTTGCATTTCCAATACACTCGAGTTGTGTCTGATCTAGTCACTCGATATTCTGCTTTATGTTCAAGATTCCACAAACCACCAATAAGGCTAAGCTGCTCCTTATCATCAAAAATAGATCCTTCAACCAACTCTTCTAGTAACGGATTTTCTTCACAGAACACATATGAAACTGTAACATCAGGAGGTACCATTGGAATTAACCAATTGGTTAAGTATGCTTCTGGGACCGGTATGTCATCATTATCACCCGCACTAGGATACATAAGTTCTAGTAAATTCCGCATACCTCCTTCCTCGTGGATCCATGCAGCAAATTCAGCAAAAATAGACATATTAAAAGTCAATTCAGCTTCTTCCTCAGATTCAGAGCTCTCAGATGATGGAATATAATCATCATCGTCATCATCCTCTTCATCAACATAAAAATCAGCATTTTCTTGTCCATGTCCTTGTTCCTGTTCCTCTTCCTGTCCCGGACCCTGATACTGCTCTTCACCCTGATACTGATCATCACCCTGATACTGATAATCGCTCTGATATTGATCTTCACCCTGACCATGTCCCTGTCCATATCCATATGCCTCATTCAAGTCTGGAATTTCATTGGCTCTGCTCGTCGAACCGAAGTTCATGTTTGCAGGGTAAAATTCATCGAACCAATCCGACGAAGCTGCAAACCTTCTAATATTTTCTAGTTCATCATTCATGTTTGAGCTTTGCGATGGTCCACCCATATCGAATGAAGATTGGTTGATGTAACTAACATATACCGTGGGACTTGCGACGCTCATGCATAAAGCAACCAATTCTGCATCACTTGTCAAACGATATTTCATCATTCGCCCACTTCGAGAAGCCGACAAGTAAAACATTTCGTACTCTGTCCCCGACGACATCAACATGTTGTTAATACAAATTCTAAGATTGTATAACGAAATTCCATTTCTCGAAAGCGGTGCAATCTGCTCTCGTCCACTCACATAAGTACAATCAACCCAATAACCTCCAAATTTGACGTTTATAATTTGACAATCCATCAACTGCAAATTAAAATTACAAATTAGGCATTAATTCATTCGGCAATAAGCTATAATTACTACATAACATATTTTTTCACATTTTAACTATAGATATGCAATCACATATATCATATAAACAATAAACTACATGAACCGCTAGAAGAAGTGTGATGGACCGCCCGGCTACACACGTGGGCGGTCCATGCCACTTCTTCCAGAGGTTCACCCATATATGTTTCAAACATGTATTTTTTTAATACAAAAACAAAAATTTCATGATAAATTAATTAAACATGCAATTAGTACAAGCATACAAACAATAAACATGTCATATATATCTTAAAATTACCTAAAAACAAATAATCAAACGGTAAAATCATAACAAATATCATTTAAAACATGTTTATACATGGATCGCTGGTAAAAGTACCATGGACCGCCCACGTGTACGTGGCACACACGACGGGCGGTCCATGGTACTTTTACCAGCGGTCTATCCATAGAAATTGTGTAGAATAGAAGGTTTGAAAGTGAATTGTGTAGAATATAAAGTGTATAATATAAAGTTTATAAAAGTCTCACTATCATATATATCACCCAACATAAATTGGAATTTTCGTATAAACCAATTGCAATTATGATAGTGAAATATTACACACTTTAAATATGTTGTGTCATATATAGTTGTATTATATAAAGTCAAACTATCATATAATCATGAAGTCAATTATTTTTCAAAAAAATGTGTGTAAGAGTGTGTAAGAGATGCTAACTTCAATGTACTTTTATATATTTAAAAAATGAAATGGATATTTTCAACATGTAGGTAGATATTTTGGATATTTTCATCATACAAATATTGAAAACGGGCATATTTGTGTATTCTCACTCTAAATAAAGTGTAATCTGATTATGTTATCTAGGATGACAAAAGTACCCTTGGAACCAAAAAAAACTAATACTCCCTTTTGCTTTTACTCCGTCTTTAGAACGTATCGGATTCCAAATATGGAATTTCATTAGAATAAATAGGTAGAGTAGGGGTGGTAATTATAAAATCTTTAGTGAAATCAAAATTCTAGGGTTTGCAGACAAAAGCGTAAACATGATTGAGGTAGTGTTGAACGATCGGCTGGGGAAGAAGGTTAGGGTCAAGTGCAACGACGATGACACCATCGGCGACTTGAAGAAGCTTGTGGCGGCGCAGACTGGGACGCGCGCCGACAAGATCAGGATCCAGAAATGGTACAACGTCTACAAGGATCACATCACCCTCAAGGACTACGAGATCCACGACGGCATGGGCCTCGAGCTCTACTACAACTAGCCCCCAATCCCTCCGGTAATTCTCGATTGCACTTTTCTTATCTCTGTCTATCTGCCTTGTTATTTTGATTCAAAATTTTAATGATGATTTTCCTGATTGTGGTTTGCGTGTTTTACTGCGTTGATGTTGTTGGCCTAGTTTATTGGATGCATCATTTATTTTCCGCGCGTGTTTTGCAGTTAAGAGTTTGGAGGTGCATTTGTGGACTGTGTAGTAGCTTAGGTTTAAAACTTTTCCGTTGATTCATAGAATGTGTAATTCCTGTTTCGTGTTTCCTACTCTCTGAAATTGCCTGATCGTATAGCTACCCCTGTCTAATTCGAAGAACGTCCAGCATATGTTAGGAATTAATCACCAAGGAGTTAGTTTGCAAAAAACCTTTTCAAGGCTTGGACGCCTCAAGGCCTAGGCATAGACTGCCACTGATGAACCTAACGCCTTTTCTTGTCCGAGCTTTACGCTTCAAGACCCATTGCAAAGTACATATAGAAGAATTAAAACTCAACCCTAAATGTCAAAATATTAAAAAAAAAATGAAAATCAAACTCTTAACATATTTTGAAACATAACTTGATGGTAGAGGAATAGTATGCACACACATCACTACTCTCATTCTCTCCCTCTATTCCTCCCTTATGTCTACCACAACTCCTATCCACCGGTACCACCGCGTACTGCCGATGAGTTAAACTTAGATTAGATAATATTAAATATATGATGCTTAATTAAGTATTTAAGTAAGATCTTGGTGTTTGATTTTATACATTTAATGACCTTAATTTGATGGATTTTAGATTTTTAAGATTTTAACTTAAAGAATGATTTGTCATTATATATTATGTAACTTTTTATGCTTATATTTTCTCAAGTATGAGACTTACGCTGTTACACCTAGGACTGCCAAGACATAATGCCTCAAGTACACCTTTGCCTTTTACAACATTTATCTCAAATTGAATGTTTAATGTGTGCGACACCTGTGTTAGGTTCGTTTTGCAGTGTAATCTTTGTGAGTTAGCTGATTTTTGTACAATCAACCTCATTATTGAAAGGTTTATCCTAGATATCACTTTGTACTTCTGTTTTTAGTAACCTTTCCTAAATCAAGTACCTTGCATGCCATACAAGTTTTTGTATATCCATAAGAAGAATGCTGGAGTCATGATATACCTTTAGTAGTCATCCGTCCCTTAAACTTATGAAATGGTAGAATTACGTGTGTAAATTCTTACAATCACTCAAATTATTGTTTTTAAAATTGTCCACAATACCACGATTTTGAATCTGTCAACTTTTAACTATAATTTCCATGACTGCTGATGTTTTTATTAACTGGATAAACGTTTCTTACATAGTCGTAGTTACTAAATTTTTACTCGAGCTTGCTAAAAAATTTCTCGAGCAAATTATTATTGCACATTTGTTTTTACTTTATGATGGGGTAAAAGCTCAGATGCTTATTCTCTTTGCTTGTGATGTCTGCAGAATGGATGTGACGTAGGATATGTTTTTCTCTGCCTATCCCCATTTGAAGAATGAACGAAGATGATCATCGTGTATATTTCTCGTGAACTTTTGAGGAGTCAGACTCTTCATAAAAATGTATAAATTGATGACCATATTATGTATTTTATTGTGCGGGTCTTGCACTTGAATACCATGTATTTCTTCAAAGGTTTAAGTGACAAGTTTGGTATTTTCTGGCACGCTAAATATTTGAAATTGGTGTTTTAGATTGTGAAGGGTATTTATTGGCTTAAGCTGGAAATTAAGCTTTCCAATATAATTGAGACTTTACTGAGGAGGGGCTTCATTTGCGCTATTTTGAAGACTTTATAGCCATATAGGAAGTGTGCTGATCTTAGGCATGATCTAATGGGCCTGCTGGAGCTAGGGTTGTGCCAAGCCACCATGCACCATACATTCCAAATTTAGATCCATGACTTGATCTCGTATGTTTATCTCCAACTTGTGTGTCAAATAAGGATGATTTATGGCTCATTGCCCAGGCTGCTCTACATCTTGTCCAATACACTTGTTTTCTTTCCTCAGTTCATATTTCACTCTACCTTGCCATTATTCATATATTCCCTCATATGCTTAACTCTAGGTCCCAAGTTCCCAACTGGTACTTGGCTTCATCACACCATCTTTTACAGAGCAGCATATGCCTAGAAGTTAGTTACTCTATCTCAAGCTACAAGCTCAAATTCCTTGACCATTGCGCAGTTTCTCAACTCATGCCTCTTTTCGCTGAATGCATCCTATTGTGTGTGACTAAGATATGATAGGGAAGAGCATAAGTAAGAAGAATAGTGTAGTAAGTCCAATGAAGAAATTGTTGGATGTGCGAAACTAGCGCATTTAACCTTCTCAATTAGGCGGTGATTATGGGAATTGGTAAGTAGTCCAACTACTTTTGGTAGGGGCTTCTTCCTTCACTCTTTGAGAGTAGACGTAGTTAAATAAAAATGACGACATTACTAGAACTAGATCATCATTATGACTAACTTCTATTATGTGGTATTAGTCTTGGTCCCTTCAATAGAGTATTTATTTTTACATCATTTAGAGGACTGTAACTTATGAAATACACTGTTATTGCTCTGGTATTGGTTTAAAACGCAAATTTGCATTTAATTTAATTTATATAAGATAATTAACTGCTTTCTGCCGATTATGCAACGAGTATGTGTCAATGAATACGAGAAGATCATCGATGCAAACTCATATTTTAAGAGGTCCTTTTTCCTGCTCAGGCCTTACAACAAGTTTAAGATCTAATAATCTTAAAAACTGCAATAACACCAAAAGAAGATTATTCTAATAACAAAATATCTGCACAATATAAGCTAGCATATACTCGTTCATTTGAAAGGGAGGAATAGCATTACGAATAGATATATTGCTGACTTACTATTAATCATCAATTTCACAATTATTCATTAACTTTGTATTAAACGATGAGATAACTTTTCCTGTAAAAATTGAACAAATCAAATTTGATTTGAAACAATTCGACAACCTTTGACCAATAAATTGAGTATGATCCAATTTAACGATTTAATTAATTTATCTTTTTATTTATTTATTTACCAGATAAGCTGATAGATTTGTAGTAGAATGTGGAAGTAGTGTGTATTAAGGAAGGTTAGGGGCGTTTTAAGATGATTAGTTTATGAAATGAAATGAGAAATGAATATTGGGCTGGGCTGGGCTGGGCTGGGCGTACACGTAACGTAAGATTAAGATAGAAAGCGATGGAATGGAACAGAAGAGAAGATAAGAGTGAATTTGTTATAATAATGAAAATGGAGCCCACCGCACGGAGGATAACTGATGTCACCCATATCTTTGTCTCGATTGGTTGTTTTTTTACTTCAGCGGGCCCCACTCTTCCTCCTCTACGGTGTACCGCCTAGAGAACTGTACATGGATCATAATCGACGGTTTCGAAAATTGTAATCGTATCTGTCGGTTGACGGTTCGATTTCGAATTATAACCGTGTTGAAGACAGTACGTTCGGTTACAGTTACAAAAATTCAGAATTGTAACCGTCCATTTAGAACCGTAACTTATTTTTATTATTTAATTCAATTTCTTATATTATAGATAGTCAAGTTCGTACTTACTTTGATATGTTATGATAGTTGCTAGAGATCTTTAGGCTTGAATATATTAACTACAATTCTGATAAAAAAAAAAATTCACTAATCATAATTTTCCCTGAAACAAAAGAACCTTCTTAATTAATTATAATATTTCCTTAATTATGGTACACTCAAAGCCCTGAAAAGTTTAAACCAGTTTAGTGCAGAAAACTCATGATCATTTGAATTAATTAATGCATTCAAGATTTATGAAACAAGAAAAAAGGAATGAAAATTAAAGAGATAAATAAAGTAAATCAAGAATCTTCTGATCTGAATAAATGAGTGGATATTTTGGAATTATGAAAATAGGTTCAAAAGTGCAGCTTCTCACATGCATGCTTGATTTTAGGAGTAGTATTATCTCAAATTCTTGGATCTTGAGCACAAAACCCTAACTTTTGTGGTCAAAGATGTCCTATGAAAACACTTTTATTAATTTGAGAGCCTTTTGTTTTTTATTGATATACTAAAAGTAAATTTTATTAGGTGTTGGTAAGTTCTATTGTTTCAAAGTTTCTTGAATATTATTGGGATGCTAATTAGTTGGTTGGTCAAATTATGTGGATTATTACCATGATATCTAGAGAATAAATTATGATTATGTTTCAGAATCCCAAGTTACACGAGTTCTGAATTCTGATCATGGATAATTCATTTGGGTTAGTTAACCTATACATATAATTAATATTAACATATTATGGGTATATACACTATTATATATGGATAGTCCTACTAAAACTCATCAAAATTATTTAATTGATCCATCAACTATCATAAAAGTTTGTGTGTATATATATATATACCTATAATATTCCTGCTTATTTTACTTTATAAAGATATATCCAACTATCCCATTAATATTGAAGGGATGTTCAATTTTAACGTTCAATATATATATATCAAGCTTTCCGTCTATACTTAGTTTTGAGTTAATGGATTAATAATATCTCTACTAAGTTGAATTGCGTAATTTGATGATTTTGCTTAATTCGTATTATCACAATATCTTACTTTCACTTTTCGCTTAATCAACTTTTAGATATAGATGAATGAATTGTTAGTATAAATCAGAGACTAAAGTAATAAAATAATATAGAGTAAGACATAAGAAGTTGGTTTGTGTGGTTCGAGATGAAAACTCCTACATTTTCGATTCTTGATATGACTCGATGATTTCCTACTAGGTATGAGATGTGTTCTTATAATGATCAACCTTTAAAAAAAAAATTATAAGCATTGAGTCTGATCACTTGTAACTTGAAGACTAAGTCTAACAAAGTGTAGTTCTAACTCTTAAAGAATACTACAAAGTGTTTACAATGATTGTTAAGTATTCTAAGATATTCATAAATGAGAGTTTGAACTTTGAGAGCATTTTTGAATGCTTGAAAGCTTTGAGCAAGCGAGTAACTGGTAACTTTGAAATGTGAAGTGTTTGCCTATTTATAGGACTTAGAGTGAATATTGTAGTTTTAGTATTTTTTTTCATTTTTTGTGTCTGCAACCTAGTCGTTGATGTCTGCTCTAAAATCTTTGCCAAAACTGATAAGATATCACGTGTTAGATTTTGACATTTGTTGAGTACAATCTTTTAGAGTTGAACTCCTACTGGACTTCAGATCTTGAGAATATAGTCTTTAACACTTTCTTTTACATTCCAGGTAATCTTCAATGCAACTTTAAGTATAGACTCCATAGTATGTCATTCATTGCGGCTTCATACTGAAGTCTTTTAGTGTAGTTTGATATTTCTTCACGTCTTGGGGTCCTTCAGTCTTTAATAACCTATAAAATGAATTTCATAATATACGAGTTCGTACAAAACAATAGATAGATTAAACCTAAAGTTTTGAACTTAAACCATCTTTCATGAGAAATTTGGAATATGAATTTAATTTTTATAAATATTTTCTAACAATTTATCCTTTTTTAATGATACTAATTAAAATATAATCCGAAAACATGTAATCTGAATATTTAGACTGAGAAAAATTATCCTTAAAATAAATTTTGGAATATAAATCAAAACCTTTATAAATATTTTACAATAATTTCTAATTTTTTTATGATGTTAAAATCTAATATTAAAATATTTAATATGAATAATTAGAATTAATTTTTCTTATTCCGAATGAATCCTATCTATAAGATGAGATTAGCTAGGAAAATATCTATTATACTAATACCATACATAGCTACATGAATACATCCAATTGTAGACGGGGATGCTATGGAAGTTAGCGATATTATTGAATTAATGTTAGGAACTGAAAACAAAGAAAGAAAATATTGGGACGAATCCCTAAGACTTTGCTTGAAATCATGTTTTTGTTATTGTCTTTGTCCCCTTTTCCTTTTCCCCAACCCCCACTCCTTATTTTCAATCGCATCTCTTTTTCGCTATTGGGAATTGTAGTACTATTTTCTTTCTTTTTTCGCTAAATAATACTCTCTCTGTTCATGAAAATAGTTTACACTTTAACCCGACACGGATTTTAATAATATATGTTGACTTGAATAGAAATGTGTAGTGAGTGAAGTTTGGGTATATATTATTTTAAATTGGATTGTGTGTAGTTAGTGGTGGGTCTCTTTACAATAAATGGAAGGTTTCAATGTAAACCATTTTTGTGGACGTCCCAAAATGGCAAAATGTAAACCATTTTGGTAGACGGAAGGAGTAATAATAGTGCATAGTGTATCCAGTTGTTACCATTAAAACATGGATGGGATCACCAATTCTTTGTTCAAGAAAATTTTTAACGTCATACCTAGGCAGTTGTCATGGCCAAAATAATTTTAAAGTGAAAATGTACAACTTAAACTAAATGGTAATGAAAACTGTTCAAGTAATAGACGATTTAAGTTTGTGAACAAGCTTGTTAACAAAGATCGTGAATTATTCAAAGTTCGGTTCGTTAAATTATATTCAAACTTGTTCGCAAATTTTTCAAATCGAATATATTTAGGTTCGAGTTCGGCTCGAAAAATTATTCGAGCTCGGTTTGTTTAATAAATGAAAGAATTTGAAATAAACTTTTATCGAATCGAATACCAAATAGTTTATGAATAGTTTGGTTCGCTTACGACCATAGTCAATAGTCATAGTACATGGTGATCAAGAGCTTGGGGGTGAATGCCATGAATATGATTAATGAGTCTAAAATTAATGAGTTGATTTCATAGTGGAAAGGAATTAGTCAAAGAGGGCATTAATTAATGTGAGAGATGCTGCTATTAATTAATGACTCGAGCAACAAGGCGGCGATAGGAGTGGAAAACACACATGACATGACATGACACCATTAACATTAACACTAACATCATTTTCTTAATCATGCATTTACTAACCACTTTGGTTTCTTGTCTTAACTCTGCCCCACACCTCACGTGTCATTATTTTATCATAAATAAATCCCCCCTAAACTGTTTGCTTGTTGGATGGATCACTTGTTCTTTACTATACACAAATTTCAAACATTTTAGTATTGCAACTTTATTATCTTGCTTCACTTTAGGTTTGTGACGATTGTCAAACACCCCTCCCTTCATGATGCTCTTTTTTGCTTGCACAAATTTGTTACATTCAAATCATTATGCAAGTTAGATCTTTAACTATTTTCCCCCCTAAATTATTAGAAATTCAGGAAAAAAGACACTATTGTTGAGGTTCTTTAACATACATATGCCATATTTGGATGAAGAAAAGAAACCATCACCAACAATGAAGCAAAATATAAGAACAAAAACAAACAGCAGCAGCAAGAGAGGCTAATGTCAACACAGAGTACATATAATGATAAAAATTACAACAGTCAAGATAAGATAGTGGAGTTGGTTGGGCAGGAGCATAAAACACAAATCTACATCATCACATTAGCTAGAACTTCACATTATTGAAGTTTCCAAAGTACATATCTGAACACACAAAGATTTGTCCACAACTAGAGTAACTGCTAGAACTAGAAATAGAAGACAAATGAACCAGAACCTTGCACGTCCTGCCATCATTCCCCTCGTAATGCTTCGGGGCTACGCAAATATGCTGAGAGGGCCTGCCTGGTTAGAGGAATCTAGTCCACGCTCCGCAGTAGGCAAACCAGTAATAAATTTCCTGAATTACATAGAAGGGATCTTTCAGTATATATTAGGAATCAAATATATAGTTCCACAACAAAATTACAGGTAAGAGATGAATAAAATGAATTGAGCAGAGGTATGAGCTGCTTGTATAAATACTTTGCAAAGGAATTACCTTTCGATGCTGTTGTTGCTTGGTTTCATAAGAATAGTCAATCTTTTTGCAGTCTTGGTGAACTCACTGCAGCACAAATTGGTCACGTGTCAATGAAAGCAAAATTAAACTATCATGTCTATATTACAAAAAAAATTATAGGTCGTTTTACCTGAATGGTTCATCTCCAGCTTGTTTGACCACACCAGATGCATCACGATAGTACACGTGGCTCAGCATTTCTGATCTTTCAATCCCGAACATGTTTTCTAGCCTCTTGTATAGCTCTTCATATGATCTGAGAGCAGAAAGATCAAGAGTTCGACCAACATCTTCCGACTCCAAGAAAACCTTGCAGTGACCAGTATCCAAGCTAAGATCAGATGCATGATAGCCTTGTTTCCACAATAACTGGCTACCAGAAAAATTATTTGTAATATCTTCATGGTCAAGAGCAAAACACCCAGTCTTCCTTGGTGTCCCGCCAGAGGACATCTTTCCCTCGGTTACTTTAGAAGATACATCATCGGAGCAATCACTACACATCTGCTGCTCAGTCAGTATTGGTTGACCAAAGAGTACAAACCGAGGTGTCTTTACACTATAAGTTTTCTCCGACTTTTGAGTAGCATTTCCCATGCTTAATAGGCAGGATATATTTTCGTTGCAATCCACTTGGCTCCTAACCATCCTATTTGGAATTTTAGCATGAGGATCACGCCACATGAAATTGGGCGGTAACAGTCCCATCTGGAGTTTGTTGCTGAGTTGGAGATCCGACAATGGGATTCCCATTTGAGCATGCCTGGCTCCCTGTATGCCTGCAGTAATGTTGTCAGATAGACACAAGGGACTGCTTTGACCTAGGGGGGTGCCTGAAAACGACGGCATTGGGTATTGGCCGTCGAGTGAAAAGTCTGGGTGTTGCGGTAAGCGCAACTTCTTTCTGGGTGATGAGAAGGGTGATAGATGGAGGATTGTTGGCATGTTTGAGACTATTTCAACAAGCCAAGGGCTGACACATTTCACGTTTTGCAACACCTCAGGTTCATCCCATGTTACCTGCAACATTTCCATGCAAGAAATAATGTAAGGGAAAGAAGGAAAGCAGAACAAGTCAGAATAAGATTTCCAGTCCTCAAAAATCTCATTCTGCTTGGACCAGTAGTCGAAGAGATTCAAGAACAACTCAATGGTCAAATGACAAATATATGATTGCAGGATCTACATAAAAAACCAGCTCCTGAGTGTATTAACCTAATCATTAATCTAGAAGACAGTGATGCTTTTCTAAAAGTACCCTAAAAATAATGGTATATATATCTTGATTAGAAACAGCCGAGCCCACTCTGAGCATGTGATTAGAAACAAAGTTTCACAAATCTTAACTATACTAAAAGTGTCTTGTTTACAAAATATGCATTGCCTAATATATCCCTAATATACATTCAATTTAAGGGTGATGACTTAAAATCGATGTAATACATGCAACACGCCTTATTTCAGCTAGTATAACTAAAAGTCGACATATACTTCAGCTGCTCTGTGTTCAGGATATGATGTTATGTTCTTTTCTGGGCAAACATGCATTCTTAGTCACTTAATAAAACTTGATTATGAGGTGCAAAGTATTTATCGAGTACTATATCTGGAATTAATAAATCTAGAGTACCGATCTACTCTAGACTCACTTAAATGTTAAACATGTTTAAAATGATTTCTGCACTAGTTTTAACATGTATGAGGATTCAAAGATGACAAATCTAGTTTTCACGGCACCATTAACTACCAAAACATGCCATGGAGATCTGCAGTAACTAAGGCAATAAACGTCTGGATAAAAATATATAGACAAACGATAGAAAAAAAATCAATTTGAATAAGATATAAAAAAACACGAGTGTCGTCCTTATCCAATTTACAACAATAAGAAGATGTGAATCACCTGAAGAAGTCTCCACGGAGAATTAGGCCAGCGGAGGGGGTCAACAACTTGAACAGAAGCAATAGTTCCCATAAACCAGCTAATCCGCAAGGAGTCCTCAGTTTCAAATGGCATCTTGAATCTCATTCCAGAGCACCACTGGACCCTCATGGCAGCAGTCACAGATGAAGCCCTCACGCAGAACTCCGGCGTACTCGCCCGCGGATAATAGACCACCTCGAACGGCTGGCCATTGGCAGCCAAGAAAGTGGCCTCAACGACCGATTCCGGCCTCACTTTCCCCTTCTCCCTCAAATTCCCACAACCAACTTTATGCATCAGCCTGCTCTCATCCTCCTTCAAGAAAGACGAGAACCCAAAATTTCCAGCACAACCGGAGTTCCACCCCGATGAGGGCTTGTTCCCAATTCCGCTCCTCTTAGCCCTCCGAATCCCCACACAAAGATCACCATTCTCTGCCCTCAAGAATATTATGCAGTCGCCAGCAACAAGTTTCTTCTGATTGACGAAAGTACTCCAACCAGTAGTCAACAAATGTCTCCTTGGCGTCCCTCGATAGATATGCCGGAACTTCCAAGTTTCACCGTGAACATCCTTTGCTATCACAGTCTGCACAGGAGGATCAGCGGAATAATCCAACCGAGGGAAAATCGTTTCGGCACAGTAACGAGGGACGGAGAATCCTCCCCCGTTGTTGGCATCAGATTGAGTGAGCGTCTTCGCGAAGGAAGTAGGGCTTTCATTGGATACAGATCCGTTGCTGTTCGCCGGAACTGCGGATCCCTTGCTGTTCGCCGGAACTCCATTTTCATCGAAACTGAGCTCATTCTTCCCCACCGGAATCAGCCTAATCTTGGCGTAAAGCTCGTCTGTCTCAGGGTCGGCTAAGTATTTCACGGCGACGACACGGCAGAGAATCATCGGAGGGAATTTTGGCAAAGCTCCGAAATCAACAGCAGTGAGTGTGTGCTCTGCGTGGCCCTGCGGGAAATAGAAGACCTTCGAGTTCAGCGGCGGCATTTGGACCATGCCACCCGCGCACGCGTGCCATAGCTCGGAGTCCATGTCCAAGCTCCTCTCTCCCACCTCTTTCATGGTTCTCTCTCTCTTTCTTGTCAAATGAGAAGTGCAATTTCTTCGTGTGATTCAACTATTGTTTCACAGTTGTGTTCAATAAATGCTGCAAGTAATTGAAAGAGAGTAATAATTCAGGACACAACAATTTCAAATTCAATACCCAAATCAGTATGATTTTATAATCCATTATTTCCATTCCACCAGGAAAGGACAAGATCTAAAGCAATTACCTCTTACGACCGGACATGGCTGCAACGGTTGTTCATCCAAAAGTGTTGTGGATACAGAGTCAATTTGTATACTGACGGACCTGCAAAGATTTATCACCCCGACTGCGTGTAAAACGCACTGTCTTGTGAGCAGAGAGAGAGGAAATAGAAATGGAAATAAACAAAAAATCCGCGACCGTAGATTCGGGAACCGACGATCGGAAAGGAGCGGTTACGAATCTGGACTCCGAAAAAGGAGAAAACAAAAACAAAAGAAATGAGAGAATCTCCAATTCTAAGTGGTGTGGACACAAAATATGTCGTCGATTTCTCGGAGCGGCAGTTGATGGTAAACGTCGTAGTCAAATAATATTTGGCGTTGAGCTCAGACTCTCTCTATCAAGTATCAAGCCATGAGAGAGAGAGAGGCAAAACGACGGCGTCCGAGGAGGATACAATACAAAGGTAAAGTTAGAAGCAGAGAGAGAGAGAGAGCAGTATGTGGGGGTGACATGGATTTATGCTTGCTTTTGTAGTTATCTTCTGCTGTCTCTCTCTCGTCATCTTCATATTGTACTACCATCACCAGGCAATAGGGACAATTACATTAATTGCCCTTTTTTATTTAATTCCATATTTATATAATATAATCTCATTAAATTTGACACAATTTCTTTATTACACATATTATTAAACTTGATATATTCTTAAAATAGTTAAATTTATCATATCACTTTTACACTGCTGACTATTTTTAATAATCGTGGCCAAAAAAATTTTATGTCATGCGTATTAGAACGAGTATTTATTTTTTATTTTTTTACTATTTCCTTAGTCTTTTGGGAATTCGCTTACGCTTTCAAAGAATTCATCCTTTTTGTAATTGTCTTCTTACACATTAATTAACTGCGTTACATATTTCTATCGCTCATTTAATTAGCTACGTCCCTATTGCTCATATCAATCAATATCAACCAAATTTCTCACAAATCTATTTTGGACATTTCCCAACATTATTTTCAATTACCTAAAAATTATAATAGAATGTAATGTAATTTATGTTTTGTGACGAGGTGGTAATGCATAATAATATTATCTACTACTCCGTAGTACTTTTTAATTTATTTCAGAGAAATAAATACTCTATTAATTTAAAATTTATACTCCCTTTGTCCTATTAAAAAAATATATTTTAAATAAAAAATTCTCATAAATATAGTGAGAGAGGGGGAAAGGCGAGGCGTGTGATAGAACTAAAATATCGTGGCGGGATATGAGATGGGATGGGATATCGGGAGATTTTAGGACACAGACTTTATACTGATGGCAGAGCAGAGCAAAGTGTACGGGGTTTCTGAGCGGACCAGTAATTTTAGTTTTACATGATTTGACAGATTTAACCCTGGGCCTCCAAAATTCTCTTTGTTCATTTCTTGCTTGCTTTTTACCATGGTTAACATGTCTCAAGGCTCCAAGATAAGTGTTTATTTTAATTAAAATCTTATTATAATTATAATTTTAAACATATATGAATGAAAGCGCTCACCTACCCGCGGTAGGAATAATATTCTATGAACGATGTATCAAACTTAGTAGATAAATATTAATAATAGAGAAACAAAAATTATAGTTTTGTATGTTGACGTCTCATTGTCATATTAAATGTGAACGCGTTAAGTTGTGTCAACAGTTGATATTGAAATTTGATAAATATATATATATATATACATCAATTTCAAATTATTCTAATATACGAAGTATTATATATTTGGATACGTTTACAATACTCGTAAAAAAATATTATCTCCATCTGTTACAATAATTTACATTTTTGATTTGATATGAGTTTTAATAATCTATTATAACTCTAATTGTGATGTATTGTGAATGATGTTTGAATCACAATTGATATATTGTTTTAAATTGGTCTGCATAGTTAATGTAGTTTGAATCTCTCTTAATATATAATTTTAAATTAAAATGTGTGTAGTGAATATTGTGTGTCTAACTTACTACAAATCAAAAATTTTAAAAGTAAACAAATTATATGAATACTTCAAAATGATAAACCTAAACATATAAAAAAATATATATATACTCATAAATTCACATTTTCTATAACTATCTTTTATTACACTTTAAATTGTTTTAATTCATAAATTTATTTAAGAACAAATTTAATGCACTATTCAATTACAATTAAAATATAAAAAAATTATTAAAATTTGTGGAGAGTGGAGGGGTATTTATTTCGAGGGAAGTACTATATTCTATATTAAATACTCCCTCCGTCCTACTAATACAGTCCCTCTTTTCTGATTGGAATGTCCTATAAAAGTAGTCTTATTTCTCTTTTTAGTAAATTTTATAAGTAAAAAAGTTAAAGATATTATTGTAAAACTAATAAAATAAAAAGGATAAAATAAAATATTAACTGGCTTATAGAAAAGAAGGGAACCACCTTACTGGGAGGGGAGAGTCTGGGAGGGAGAGTGTACATGTGAATATAGTATGAATTCTAGAAGAAAAAAAAAAGAGTAAATTAAAGAGGGGTAGAATGCTTATGGTGTAGTGACATCATTGTTTTGTTTGTATTTATTTATTAATTTATAGGTTACCCAATCCATCCATCCATCCTTTTCCATCTCTCTCTTTTTATTAACACTTTGTATAGATAGTTGAGAGAGAGACAGAGATATTATCCCAGCAGAGCAGCAGCTCAGCTTTCCATAATTTCTGATTTTCTTTTTCTTTTCTTTTGGCAGCAAACTTCTGATTTCTGAACAATAACCAAATCATTTCAGTAATAATAATCAAGTCTCTATATTTGTTTTTGAGAGGATAGTCTATAAATATTTCCCTATTAATAAATTTAAATTTTTTTTATCAATTTTAATACTGCACCCTGCAGTTTTCATTCTGCATCACAAGTGGCCCTTTTTTGTTTTTTACTTTTCAGCTAATTTAATCCTCGGTGGTGGTAAGTGCCAATTCAAGCTCACATTATATAAATTGGTACTTATTAAAAAGGGAATGAAAAATAACCAACCGCAAAACTACTTTAAATTTCAAATTTCACCAAGAAGTAAAAGGGTGAGTGACATAGTGAATTTCCTATTCACTACTTCGTCCTATTTAATTAGACACATTTTGACCAAAATTATGAGAATTTTTTGATCAAAATAAAACAACTTATAAATTATTTAGAAGCTTTCATAGAAAGTGTTTGCCACATTAAGCTCTTTAAGAGCTTATAAGTTTGCAAAAATAAGTTATTAGAGTTTATAAACTGTTTAAAAAATAAGTACCCACCCCATCTTATTTTGTCATTAACGTATAACTGCAATAAAATTACACAAATAACCATATAATATTTTGTTATTACAAGTATTATAAAATAGAGAGTTTTTAAAAAATGAGTAATGTCCTTTTTGGTCATTATTTAAAAAGCTTATAAGATCGTTTATCCAAACACTTTAACAATTTATAAGTTGTTAGAGTATAACATCTTATAAGCTATTGCAAGAACTTATAAGTTTTGAAATGTATAAGTTCTTTAAAATAAATTTAGACATTCTCTTGATTGAAACTGATGAAGTATTTTGTTTTCGGGAAAATGACTAAATAATCAGTCGTGCTCTTCTTTTTTCCTCAGTTCTCTCTCAAGTTGTGACAGTTAATTAGGATTGTATCACTCAAAACTTATAGATTGTCTTTATTTTTTGGAGAGTTAATCGAAGAGTAAGAAATGAAAAAAAAAATCACCATTTCAATTTATCATTTTATCATATTGTAATCTTTATAAAATCATAGATGGAGTGAATATTATGAATTATTAAATATAAATAAAAAAAGATGATAAAAAATTAAAATCCTAAATCCCAACCATACTATTTTAACCATTTGATAATCTTAATATTTTATTTGTCTCAGTTAAAAAATATCATGATTTATTGTTAGATCGTCCTATTAAAATATTAAAATTGTTCATTTTCTAAAGAGAGAAAAGTTTGTTTTTTAAATACTATTCAACTATTTTTACTGTATAAAATTTATTTAAATTTAATCACATTACTCATTTTACTGTTGACATTTTAAATAAGACTCCCTCCGTCCACCAATATCGTTAACGTTTTGTAATTTTAATTTGTCCACCAATGTTATTAACACTTGAACTTATCATTTATAGTAAGTGGATCCACATTATTCAATACATACATTTCAATTAAAAATAATAAAGTATGTGAGACTCAAACTCCACTTAATACATACACTTCAATTAAAAATTAATAACAAGTGGTGGGTCTCAAACTTCACTTACGACACTTTTTCATACAAAGTCAAGCTATTACATTAAAATCCGTGTCGAGTCAAAACGTTAACAACATTCGTGGACTGAGGGAGTAACGTATAAAAAAACATTATACGGTGTGCAAGTTTAGGAATCGAGATCCGATTTTATGCAATTTTCCTGCTTCCAATCATATTAATCTATCTTACAAAGTCCACCGAAATATCATTTTTTTTTTCACTTGCCTCTTATAAAAAATAATTCTTATGTATAAATGAAAAAAAATATATATTTTAATAAATCAACAATTATGATTTTCTTTATAAATTAATGCTCATTCTTAAAAAAAAATTACCCTCATGCATTAATAAAAGTTACTTAGATTAAATTAATTTTAATAATTAATTCTAGATTAATGGAGATTGTAATATATCATAGTTGATTTCTTTTATACATGAATCAAACTGTATATATGAAACTTTGTCTGTCTTAGGTACAATTTTTTTAAGAAGAGTTGTGTACTCTTGGGTGTTGTTAAAATTAAATTTTGCTTCCTTTAATAAAATACAGTTAAATTAAATTTTCTCCATATTTTGTTCTACTATATAAGCATTTATACAATAATAACTAGGAAAAGAAAAAATTGATTAAAAGTCAACATTATAATGTCATGGGGAAATTACTCATATGGAATTAATGTGGTTCTAATGTTTTTTTTTTTAAAAGAGCTTAAAAGGTTACAAATAGGGGATAGGAGGTTGGACCATCCTTTTTCTTTAGCTAAATCTTGATAATTCTAACAATGTAGCCACCTAACTAACTAGCACTAAATGACAATTGTAATTTTCAATCAATTTTCTCTACTAACCCATCTTCTGCACTTGCTTTTTAGCTTTCTTTCTTTATTTTCATTTACAATCACTTTTCAAATTCATTAATGCTAAACCTAAATATTTATTAATTAATTTTTTATATTTCTTAGAGAAACCTAACTATCTCATATGAACAAGTTATGCTTGTTTAATGTTTTTCTTAAAGAAAATTTATATTATTCTTGTTTATATATATATATATATATTTGTGGAATTAGTCACATCCTATAACAAAAAGTACTGATATTACATGCCACCAAATATAACTGTATATGAAATTAATTACTTCCATATTTATCATCTCAATATCAGTCCAATTATATATTATAGTGAATTAGCTAAATAATTATACATCAAGATCCAATTCAAACAATCATCTTGTCATTGCTTAGAGTTACAACATTTGTGTGAAGACATAATTATTATTATTCTCCCAACTTGATACATCAATTTGGTAAAACGACAAATCGAAACGACAGATAAGTAGAATCTTAATTTTAATTACATAGAGGAGTAGTCGTATCTAATGGAATTTTTGTAACAATTAAATATTTGAACTGTGGAACCGTTGAAATCTAAATCAAACGTTTATATCTAAAATAAAATATTCAACGTGTTACGTTTGTCATGTGTTTGATGACATTTATGTACTTCATTAATATTTTGAAGGCAACAACTCCCTAAAATTTAAGTATTTTTTATTAACCACATGAAACTAAGTACTTTTTGCAGTGGGTTGTGATTGAAAATTGATTAGACTCATTGTTCGTTTTTTTTTTTTTATAATAACCCATAGAAAGAAGAAAAATTATAATACCCACTTTTAAAATTTATATGTAAAAAATACGCAATCTCATAATGTATATGTAAAAAATACTCATTTTATATTAAAATTTGTAATCCTACTAAAAAAGTCAAACTTTTTATGAAAAAAGAAAAGTTAGTTGTAGAAATTAATGACTTTTATTATAGAAAATATTTAAAAAAAATACCTTGATCATGACTGCCCCCTCTATTCTCCCTCATTCTCAAACCTTTCGAAGGTCATCGGAAAGTCATGAGAGAGAGCGAAAAAGAAATCCCACAACATATTCAAGTTCACATTCATGCTCTGAACTCAATTATGCATGAATTGTTGGTAATATATGCATGGACCGCTCGACTCTATGGCAAGCGATCTATCCATAAAAAAGATGATTATACCAGCGGTTCATGCTTCATACGAATATATGTATTTTTCTAACACCTTTGGTGACATAGAACCTAATTTTACATGCATGTTTGTTGATGATTATTAATTTACGTTTATATTATGATTCAATGAATTGTTTTGTTCGAATTATACATGTTTACGACTTGAATTTATGATATTTGCTTTTAAAATAATATGTAGGCGACATATATAGATGGACCACTGGTATATTCCACATAGACCGCTCAGGTGATAAACAACAAGCCGAGTGGTCAATGTGTGTATTACCAGCGGTTTATGCATATTTAATTAGATATAGTTATTTGTTGTTGCATTTATGGTAAAATTAAGTACAATATGTGTATAATTTAGTGATTTACGTAATTAATTTATGAAATTATGATTGTTTTTAATGTAATTATTAGAATTTTGATATATATGAACTAATTTTATTTAAATTTGATGTATATGAACAAAGTGTATTGTATGATATATATCACCCAACATAATAATCCAAAAAAATATTAATCATGTACTTAATTATTGATTTTAACAAATGTGTAAGAGGGTGTAATCTTTTATGTTATATTTTTAAAAAGAAATGAGTATTTTCTATATGCAAATTCAAATTTTATGTATTTTTTACATACAAATATTTCAAAGTGGGTACTTTTCTCCATTCTCACTTTTTCTTATAACTTATAGTAATAATAAACAGTCATTTTAGATATATTTTTTCCTTTACATTTTTCACGAATTATATTTTTTGTGTGTGAATTTTTATTTTACGGTAATATAATCATTATTATGTTTTTTTTTTTTAATTTGATTTAGTTCATGCGTAGTGTGTATCAATTAATTCAGTTTATTTCCAACCTTATTAGTTGGCAAAACTATGCGTTCAAAAAAGCACACAATTCAAGTTAAAGAGTGTAGTTTATACATTTTGAATTAATATTGAGTGCAATATGTTATTATTGGGTGAGAACACTACCCAACAATTTAATTTAATTCTCATATAATTCAACAATTTTTACCAATAAACTCAATTCTCATAACATTATACTATAGTAGTAGGGGTACAATTTATATCCACACAAGTATAGTACAAATTCCAATTTTTTATTTTTATATATTTGAGTATATATTTCTTGCAATGCACGTTCTACAAACTATAAAGTGACAGATATTTACCGTCACCTATATATACATATATACGAGATAGATCAAATAAAAATAATTATTTATAAGTTAAACTAAAAATAAAGATAATTTTTATATATTTTTTATATAAAATATAGTATCTATTAAAAATATTTAATAATTTTTTTGTTCTACATGCATTCTGTAATATTATAGAAAATATTTAAAACTATTTTATTTCATTTTAAATAAATTTTTTTTGACTAGATTGATCATGATATAGTTTAATATTTATTAACTATAAAATAATACAAAACAAATAAGGTAAAAAAAATAAAAATTAATATTTATTTAATTAATTAGCAAATCTATTTTTAGCATAAACATCTTACTCTGTATATTAAATTTACATGCTGAAAGTATAATTAACTTACACCTTTTACCCGTCAACAGAATTAACGGCCGTTATAAGTAGCTCCGGAAAAGAAACAATTGATTCAAATTAAGCGCGTGCATGTCGTAGTCAAGGCTAATTAATTAGACCTATAAATAATTGTTAGTCTTATTCGAAACGGGCCTATTGTTTTTTTATTTTATTTAATGTGATTATTCGGATTAATTAAAATCTTTTTGCCTTTTTGTTTTATTAATATAAATGTATATATATAACTATTGCGAATACCATTGAAAGAGGTAGTTGAAATTGGAAGACAAAAGGCACCGATAATCGATAGAGACACGTAACATAATTAAGCACAATCACAAAGTGGTCATCAAATACTAAATGCCACTTAATATGCCTTAATTATTATACAATGTCAAAACCAAACTCTCGACCTTAGCTTTACACCTCATAAATTCGGAACTGCCGAAAACGAACCAAAAAGAAAATTTTCTTAGAGTATAAAATTCGTCAAATCTAATATCTCAATAACCAGTCTAGAACAAAAATCAATTTTAATGTATTTTTATCAAGCCGACCCACTTGACCAAACGATATTTTGGCTCGATTATTCAGAATCGAGCCTAATGTATTCTAACCCAAATCGACCCGAAGGTTAGATTGTAGGAGGAACGGCGTTACACGAGTTTCGAGAGTAGCATGGTTTGGTTGTGGCACCCCATCCCCATGCCAAGCTAGCTAGCTAGTCTGCATGGGCCCAAAAGCCAGCGTGAGGAGTTGTCTCTATTTCAAAGTGGTCCTTCCAAAAACACACCCTTTTTTTGTTATGGGAATACTTGTATAGTTGTACTCACCTCTCACAATTTCTTCAACTAAAAAGTGTCAAACCAAGCAATTTCATTCCAAGAATATTGTGTGAATGTGCATGTTATGTTGTAAAGTTGAGGAATGTCCACTTCTCTAACCGTATCAATTATGGATTCCTAATTCTCTTGTCGGAGCACCCTTGCCCTATCACCCATTAATCTTCATAATATCAACAAAACATTTAATTAAAATTTTAATCTGGAAACTTATAATTAGGTGTGAGTTTGTGAGCTTTTAATTGATATATAGAAACAACCCACATTAAAAACCCATCTCTATCTCTATCTCAATCTCTAATGAATAATTGCAATTCCTTGAAACATTTTGCAGAATAGTACAATATCCAAAAAACTTTTTAATTTGACCAGAGGAAAAATGAGTAAAAAAGAAATGGGGACTCTTGGTTAAAAAGGAGATTTTTTTTTTCTCTTGTACCAATCTGGCAGTTTCAGTGCAGCTGCAGGTCCAAAAAGAAACTACCAGATCAATCTTAATTCATTAATTACAACTTTTACATACATATAAAAGTTTATTGTTAATAAATGGAATAATAAATGCATTATATAGGTTGTCTAATAAGGGGCAGTATGGGAAATAAAAGAAAAAGGGTAAAAGCTAAAAAGTGTGGCACGAGACATGCAAAATGGATTGTTCATCCGACATTCATGCGACAGCCAACGTTTCTCAACTACTGTAATAACACTATAGACTCACTCACACACACACACGTATAGATAGATATATAGATGCAAGTATATAATATATGTTAATTAAATAATTAAAATAAGAATAAAACACATAAATTGGCTGGTTTCCAGCTATGTTATTGGTTTTGTTAGGACCATTTTTGTGCTTTTTTTGGGCTACACGACAATAAGCGTTACGATTTGCCTTTGCGAGATATGAGGTGAAAGAATGTAACTAAGCCAAAGTACTTACCATTCATTTAATTTGGAATACATATATATAGAGAGAGAAGAGTATACGAGTACTATCTGGTTAAAATAAAGGCGCTTATGCTTTTGCTTAATACTGTATATACTTTGACACTTGAAACCTTGTCCTAGCTAGCTTGTATATAGCCATGCACTGCAGCATTATATATATTAATCCAAATTATATATATACACGTCATTAATATTTCTTGTGGTTCCAAGTGTAGGAATCGATTTAAAATAAATAAATATTTTATATATTTATATTGGTCAATGAAGTTTGACCAAGTTTTAAGCAACGTGACATTTAATTTTAAGAAAATTAAATGACCTAGAATCGATCTACGTTTTGAGTAGATGATCGTGGTATATTTATTTCCTCTAAATCGATTCCCGGTGGGTGACAAATAAATGTTTAAAGTAAGTCACTTTAAAGTATGGAGTTAAGTGTTTGAGACTAAGTATGAAAAAAAATACTTGTCCCACAATGGTTATAAAACCAACACTCATCATGTATATAAGGAGGTTAAGAAATCTTATGGTTTGACAAGTTGGGTCAAAGACCATCTGGCGCGCGTCAGCCTGCTGTCTTGGGACTTATTTTTGCGAGCGGCCTGTCACGGACAATCTGCTAGCTTCTTATCAAGCTGTGATGTCAAACTCCATATCAGTGTGATTATGATGAATGTGGACAAACGCATGTCCAGGTTAGGTGGATTAATTATAATTAATTACCACCAACGTTTGTAACTCTAGTAACGTCCAATGGTTTAATTAGAATCAATTGCCATGAATGAACATTAATAACCATGAATTCTTGTAACTCCTCTTGAGTGGATTTGACTTTTATATAGGTGGTTTTCATGCATTACATAAACGAGAGATACCCACTAGCATTCACAAGCATCTTGCTGCATAATTTCTTCCAAAGGCATTTTAGAAGAAGCTCTGTTCTTATCATTTTCCAGTTCGTCGGAGCTCGTTGGTTTGCGGTGCTGCCACCATCGACACATCGCCATTTTATTTTTGCAGACGATACGTCGAAACTGTGAGCACTACCAGGACGTATTTCGTCTTGCGGAAAGAGGATTCCTCGACTCGGTGTTCAAAATATTTCATTATTATTTTTATTACCTTTTGTAATAGATTAGCAATTTCCAAATTGTAATCTTCTGTAATCTTTTTCCCAAATATTATTTCCCTCTATTTTCCAACAATCGCAAGACGAAATAGTTTTATTTCTTTTATTTGGGAGGAGACTTTTTCCTTTATTTTTTTTAGTAGAGGAACAGTAGACATTCCATTTTGTAATAGACTTCAGAGACCTTAAAATCAACACTTGAAGATGGCCTCTTATGCATCAACCGATTCAAACACCTCTACCGCCTTTGCCACTGCCGCTGCCTCGGGTACCACCGCCGCTGTTGTCGGAGGATCTTCAACGATCCCAATCGTTGTCGACGCCACCACCAACAGTTTGGTTACTGGTCTTGGAGCCGGTACGAACCCTTCGGGGTTGAACGGTGGTTCCACGCTTAGTGACACCGTTGGGTCCATTTTTAGATCCGGTGTTGGAGCCCACAGGCTCAACACGTCAGACTCTCTTTTGGAAGCCAATTCGGCACCGAGGATGATGCTTCTTATCGAGAAGCCGCCGAAATTCAGCGGTGTTGACTTTAAACGTTGACAACATAAAATATTGTTTTACTTAACAACATTGGGTTTCACCGAGTTCCTCAAGGAGGACGAGCCGCCGACACCGAGTGCCGATGAGACGAACTGGGAATTACCTTTGTAAAAACTTCATTCTAAATTCTTTAGATGACAGTTTATACAATGTGTATTCCGTTGTAAAGAGCTCCAAAGAAATGTCGGAGGCTCTTGAAAAGAAGTACTGCAGTGATGACGCGGGTATGAAGAAGTTTGTTGTAGCTAAATTTTTAGACTACAAAATGGTAGACTCCAGACCCATCATGGATCAAGTGCAAGAGTTTCAACTCATTGTGCACGACGTCCACGCTGAGGGGATTATTCTACTGGATGCATTCACGGTGGCGACCGTGATAGAGAAGCTACCTCCAAGTTGGAAAGACTTCAAGAGCTATCTCAAACATAAGTGAAAGGAGATGACTCTTGAAGACATCATCGTGAAGCTTCGTATTGAGTTGGACGTGCACAAGCGTGATTCGAATGTGAAAGGGCCAATAGACGCAAAAGCCAACCTGATGGAGAGAGGCGGTCCCTCCAAGAAGCGTGCTCACCCTAATGACAAGGGTAAAGGGAAGCAAAAGCCGACTCGCAAGTTCGATGACAATTGCTTCAACTATGGTAGACCAGACCACACGTCAAGAGATTGTAGTGAGCCAAAGGGATACAAGAAGAAGAAACATGCTGCCCATGTTGCCGAGAAGGAGTATGGCGATTGGGATGAAGTCTATCTTGCCGCCGTAGTCACTGAGGAGGTCAACTTTGTGGACAACCAATGTGGATGGTACATTGATACTGGTGCAACCACCCATATCTGCGCCGATAAGACTAAGTTCGTGACTTACAAGGCTGTTGAGGGGATGAAGCTCAACATGAGAAACCAAGCCTCGTCTGAGGTGGCTGGAGTTGGGGATGTGGTCCTCAAGATGACATCCGACATCCCAATTACCTTGAAGGATATTCTGCATGTCCCAGACATTCGCAAGAATTTAGTCTCAAGTTCAATACTAGTCAATAAGGGATTCAGATTAGTGTTTGAATTTGATAAATTTGTATTGACTAAGTTCGGAAAATTCCTTGGTAAAGGTTATCTTACCGGGGGACTTTTCAAACTTAATGTAATGGCCGTGCGCCGCAAAAGTTTGAATGATAATGAAAAAGCTTCTACTTCCTCTTACTTGATTGAGTGCTCTAATTTATGGCATTGTAGATTAGGACATGCAAATCTAAATACTATAAAAAGATTAGTAAATCTGGATTTACTAAAGTTAAGTGAAGTCAATAGTCAAAACAAATGTGAAATTTGTGTTGAGACGAAAATGACTAAGTTACCGTTTCATTCGGTAGAAATGAGTACGAAACCTCTAGACTTAATTCATACCGATGTGTGTGATTTAAAGTTTGTACAAACTAGAGGTGGTAAGAAATATTTCATTACCTTCATAGATGATTGCATAAGGTATTATTATCTTTATCTTCTAAGAAGTAAAGATGAGTCTATTGAAGCTTTTAAGAACTTCAAAACTGAAGCCGAAAATCAATTAAGCTGTCGAATTAAGATGGTTCGAAGTGATAGAGGTAGAGAATATGTAGCTCCGTTTGAGGAATTATGCAACAAAAATCAAACGACGGCTCCTTATTCACCTCAATCTAATGGTGTTGCGGAACGCAAAAATCGAACACTTAAGAAGATGATGAACGCTTTATTGATTAGTTCAGGATTTCCCCAAAACATGTGGGGGGAAGCTGTCTTATCAGCCAACTATATTCTGAACAAGATTTCACTTAAGGGTAATGATGTTACTTCTTATGAGTTGTGGAGAGGAAGAAAGCCCTCATACAAATATATTAAAGTGTGGGGGTATTTGCAAATGTTGAAATGCCTCTATCCAAACAAGTTACAATTGACCCTAAAACGGTTGATTGTATCTTCATTGGATATGCTCTTAACAGTAGTGCCTATCAATTTGTTATTCACAAATCGGAAGTTCCCAACATGGTGGTGGGAACGACTATTGAATCAAGAAATGCTATATTTTTTGGAAATATATATCCTTGTAAAAATAAGGATATAATTGAAGTCAATTATAGTAAAAGAATTGAAGAAGAAACCACGTCTTCTAAATCAATAGATGAAGATCCAAAATCGCGCAAGCGACAAAGGTCTAATCTAGAGGATATAGAACCGAGACGAGGTAGTAGAGTTATGACTCAAAAGACATTTGGTCCTGACTATGTATCGTTTTTGTTGGATGATGAACCAACAACGATTAAAGCAGCTTTCTCTAGGTCCGACGCGGAGCTATGAAGCGAAGTTGTACAAAGCAAAATTGACTCAATTATGTAAAACCGCACTTGGATGTTGGTTGATTTACCTGAAGGTTGTAAGCCCTTAGGATGCAAGTGGATCCTTAAAAGAAAGTTTAAAGCCGATGGGTCAATTGATAAATATAAGGCTCGATTAGTAGTCAAAGACTTTAAACAAAGAGATGGGTATGATTTTTTCGATACCTATTCACCAGTGACGAGAATTACTTCTATTAGAGTACTTCTCGCGATTGCTGCTTTGCACAATCTCGAGATTCACCAAATGGATGTTAAAACTGCATTTTTGAATGGTGATCTCGAAGAAGAAATATATATGGAGCAACTTGAGGGGTTTGTAGAACCTGGCCAAGAAAGGAAGTTATGCAAATTGGTGAAGTCTCTATATGGGTTGAAATAAGCGCTGTTACAATGACACTTGAAATTTGACGACGTGATGTTGTCAAATGGTTTCAAAATAAATGAGTGTGACAAATGTATTTACATTAAGAACACAAATAACGAATATGTTATAGTGTGTCTCTATGTAGACGACATGTTAATCATGTGTAGTAATATATGAGTGCTTAACGAAACTAAGCTCATGTTGAAAAGAAATTTTGACATGAAAAATATGGGTGTAGCTGACGTGATTTTTGAAATAAAAATTCTAAGAAGACCAGACGAAATCAACTTGTCACAATCTCATTATGTTGATAAGGTTCTCAAAAGGTTTAACGCGTACGATAGTGTACCTGTTAAAACCCTCTTAGAACTCAATGTTCACTTATGCAAAAACTGAGGTGAGTCGGTTGCACAAAAAGACTATGCAAAGGTGATTGGGTGCTTGATGTATTTAACGAACTGCACTCGACCTGACATAGCATGTGCTGTGAATAAATTGAGTCGTTATACGAGCAATCCAAGCAAGGAGCATTGGAAAGCTCTTGTGAGAGTATTGAGATACCTAAAGTATACTCAATATTATAGGCTAAAATATGGGAGATACCCCCCAGTACTTGAAGGGTACTGTGATGCGAACTGGATATCGGATACAAAAGATTCGCTTTCTACAAGTGGATATGTGTTCACGATCGGGGGTGGAGCTGTTTCGTGGAGATCCATAAAACAAACATGTATAGCCCGATCCACCATGGAATCTGAATTCATAGCTTTAGATAAAGCTGGTGAAGAAGCCGAGTGGCTGAGAAACTTTCTCGAAGATATTCCGTGTTGGTCGAAGCCAGTGCCTCCAGTGATGATTCACGGTGATAGTCAAGCTGCTATCGAGAGGGCTAAGAGTGGCTTGTACAACGGTAAGTCACGACATATCCGTTGGCGACACAATACCGTAAGGCATTTGATCACAACGGGGGTTATCACAGTCGACTATGTAAAGTCGTTGGATAATCTAGCGGATCCGCTAACCAAAGGGTTAAATCGAGATCAAATATTTAAACTGCTAGATGGAATGAGTTTAAAATCCACAACTTGAGGAGTTGTCATAGTGGTAACCCAACCATGATGACTGGAGATTCCAAGAACTTGGTTCAATGGGAAAACTAAGCTATGAGAGCTCGTGAGAGAACACTCATTGATATATCTATTCCCTAGAAGAGCACAATCGAGTGTTAAAAACTTGCCTAGTGGTGAGGTTGTCTATGACTTTTAATGGACACAAAACGTGAGAACGGAAAATGTTTGAGGTGTTGAAGGTGTTGACATCATTGTCTAGGTACACGTCGTGGAGGAATAATTCAAAGGCATTTTATAAGAAGCTCTGTTCTTATCATTTTCCAGTTCGTCGGAGCTCGTTGGTTTGCGGTGCTGCCACCATCAAGACGTTGTCGTTTTATCTTTGGAGACGATACGTCGAAACCGTGAGCATTACCGGGGCGTATTTCATTTTGCGGAAAGAGAATTCTTCGACTCGGTGTTCAAAATATTTCATTATTATTTTTTGTAATAGATTAACAATTTTCAAATTGTAATCTTATTTCCAAATATTATTTCCCTCTATTTTCCAACACGATCTACACTACTAGTGTATTGTTAATTTTTTGATTGTGAATTCGGACATAATTAAATAAATGCTCGTATGGGCCACTTTTGTAATTTTTCTTATATATATTGTTGGGAGAGTTTATTAAAACGAATTTAATTAATGGATAACTTCGATTATTCTATTTATAAATATTTCAACTTTCACGTGCATACATGCATATACTAGCCGATTACATGTATAATACAGTCCACATCATCAATAATATTATATTCACGACATTAATCTCATTTGAAACTAATTAGGTAGGTTGGATAATATATATACATATAGAGAGAGATGAATAAAAGCCGTCGAATTTTGTGGTGAATTCAGGCCAAATATGAAAGCGAAAGGCGATAATATATTATCTAAATAATTGTAGGATTGGCAAATAATTATTACATTAATTAATTAATTAAACAAGCCAAATCAAATAGGGTTAGGCACAATTGGTACACGACTTTTTGGAAATAGTTTATTGCATAACATATTAACATGTATACTACATATGCGCAGGGGCTGAAGCGGATCCAGGGTGTGCTAGGGTCACTTGAAGAAGCCACATTGGAAATAATAATAATAATAATAATTTTTGCCGTCGACAAATTTTCGGCAAGCACCCTTTTCCGCGGCACAAATAGTTTTCTTTGTCATCCCAGTCACTCAATAATTAGTCGTGTTGAACCGTCAATTGTCTTACTGGTAAGTAGTTTATGAATGACCGTGTGAGATTTATAGAGAAAGAAAATCAATACAATTGTGATGTAAGCGAGATGTTAAAAAAGAAGAGTGGCAGACCACTATTCATGGAGCAAATATAATGGAGCACCCCTGAAATAAAAATTATGTGTCTGCCCCTACTTATACACATAATACACTACTTGCATATACTAGTTAATTAATCATTACTCTATATATCCGTTTTATTATTCATGATACTTTTATTACATTGGGATGTCCCAATAATAAATTTTTTTGAAAAAAAGGTATATTTTGATTTTAAAAAATTAGTCAATTATATTAGGCTTCATTATTTTACACACACAAGAAAAATCATTTTAATATTCGTCTCCAAAAAATAATTAGTGGGAACGGAGCAATATTAAATAAAAATAGTACATATGAGTGCACGTGTTTATTAATTATTATTATTATTATTGGATTTGAAGGAATAAGAAGTCATGCATAGCATAAGTCGAAGTTTTCCCTTAATATATATTAGTATATGACTTGACTATTTTGTGCACATGTACAGGTATATGATAAACATTATAAATTAATTAGCAACTTGTTTAATTTAATTCTGACATGTCTTCTCATAATTATATTTTATATTCTTAGGGTCCATTTGGTAGCCAAGTTAGGATATGGGTGGATAGGTTTAAAATAATGTGGTGGGTTAGGATATGAGGGGTTAATTATAATATGTTGGTCCATTTGGTAGACAAGATAAGAACTAGTTAAAAATTACCGAAATGCCACTGGTGTCAGCGGTCTCTGACACTCGGAGTTCGCTGACAATGTGTTTCAACATATAATTGTTCATTTTACGAACAAAATAACGCACACTCAGAGATCGCTGACACTCAGAGATCGCTGACAATGACACTGTTCCAGATGGTTTAAAATAATATCACCTATTTGGTGGGTTACACAACCTGCTGTAATAGTAGAATTAAGGACGGGCCGTGATTTAATATCGGGCCGCTTGGTTTACTTAAAATGCTACCAAACGCAGGTTGAAGCAGGATGATTTCTGCCTAACCTGCTTCAACCTGCGTACCAAACGGAGCCTTATGCTTCGAGAGAGAGCACTGACTTAAACGAATTAATTAACCTGCAAATTCTGCAACGATCAGAGATTAAAGGTCTAGTTCATATATATTACTCCTATTAATTAGACAACAGATGTATGTATTATACTTCAAGTTTTATTTATATTAATTAGTTGATTATTTCTATAAAGTCAACGTGATATTTCTATATAATTAATTAATGAGAATGCACTATATATAATATGTTCACATAAAAGGGATGAGAAAGAAAAGTGAAAAATCAATTAGATGAATGAATTCTCCAGAAAAAGAAAGTTGAGTGAAGAAAAAAGGAAATTGTAGAGACGAATTATTGAGTATGTATTCTGCAAAAAATAGAAGAAAGGAAAGGGGACCAATAACATTAAATGAGGAACGTTTCAACACACAGCTCGCTGCCACTGCCTCTAATTCATTTTTTGGAATTCTTTTTTTGTATTACTGGTGCTTAATTTAATTTTCTGCAAAACCTAAAATCTAGTTTTAGCAAACTATAAATATATATATAAAAAATTTATGATATCCCTACGAAAATGGAACCTTGAAATTGTGAGTATATCGCATTTCTAGAACTAGAGAGGACAAGAACGTTTTGATGCATGTTTTATTGTTTCTTTATACAGAAAGAAAAAGAAGAAAAAGATTCTACTAGTAATAATACTATTTTGAAGTGGGCCGGTTTGTTATGTTATGTGGGTTCCTCCAAAAAATAAAAAATATTGATATTGCACAATTCAGTTTCTTTAATTGAAAAGGCATTTATTTTGTTATCGAAAATGACATAAGATAAGGCGTGGGTTAAACTAACATTACACGTGATTTGCTGAAAGTGTGTTGTCTTTTCTTAATGTTGACCATTTTATTTCTGGGCTGAGCTGATTTTTTTCCTTGTCTGGAATTCAGAAAATTCATACCTATTTTGAACACGACAATGAATTGTTAGGGTTTCAAAAGATTTAGAATCACGAGCTTGGGTTAATTTTTTGTGAAAAACCAAATGTTTGACTTAAATTTACTGACGCTAGTAAGGGTCAAATTTAATGCGCCATTTGATTGGTGGAAATTGACTGCAAAAGTAAAAAAGTAAAGAAAAGAAAGGGAGGTAAATGTTGGGTTTAAATAAATAATAATATTCACTCAGTCCAAAAAACAAAATATATTTAAAAATTAAAATAATAAATATTTTATAAGACTATGTATAAAATAAAAAAAGGTAGATTTTTGATGGATAATAAATAATAAAAATACATCTACAAAAGACCAATCAGAAACCAGTCGAATAGAAAGCTGATGCCCAAGTATTTGTTGTCGTGTGCTTATTAATAAGGGCACCCATCCAGACTCATCGTGTAAGGAAAAAAAAAAAACACAACAGTCAACATTAGCTCTCTTTACTTGCTCCTTTCCATATTTTGTTGTGATTTTACAACATTTTTTGTTCCTTATTTAAATTGAGATAACGGGACACACAAATCTAACGTTGAATGGAAGAAAAGCCATCGATGAAAATAAAACCCAGTACGTGTCTTAAGTTAGTGGTAGGAGATTAATGTCCAATTTAATATAATTTAATTTAAAAAAAGAAAAAGAGAAAACCCCATACCAAGCAATGCCATATCCAACATCATGCACCAAATCAATCTATAAATATTTCCTTCCAAAGTTTTTTGCATTCACAAGAATATAAACAATTAACAAGCAACACTTACTTATATATTGTACAAAAATATCCTAATAAACCAATGAACAGTTCTTTATAAAGCAAAAAAAAGAACAAGTTAAAATCACACGACCTTGTTAGACATTTCAACGGAATCTGCATTAGATCTTTTACCACATAACTTCAAGAAACTATATTATTTTCATCTATCCTGTTATAATAACAACCTCGTTCTTGGCTGAATATTTCGATTCTCTGAGCTCGCATGAAGAATTTCCCAGCTGCTTAAAATGAAAAAAAAAGAACGAAATAAATGTTCTCCACTGTGACGAGCTAAGAAAAGCCATCGACCAGGGCCAGACTTGATTATCTACAACTTCTGGATATTTCTGTATTTACAGTTTAACTTTTGACGTTCTTCTTCTTGAATTTACAAAGATCAAAACAAAGATAAGCAGCACTAGACCAGTGATAGATAAGGACAGACATTGCCATGAAGGGGTGTCGTAGAATCTGCCGTACGTGCTGATAGAGAGGGTCTCCCTTAGCTCTTCCTGCAATCCAAACCATAACTGATATAATTGGGCAACTCTTTTCTAGCAGCAAAAGAGACCAAGATTATCTACAGAAAACATTTTAGCTATATATCTACAAATCCAACCAGTTGATACAAAAGTGGAGTGTGATTGTAGATCGAAATAGGTGGGCTAAAGATATTCAATCATCATCATCAAAAAATGGGGATAGTACATGGTAAATGGTGTCAGAACATAGATGTCACTCGAGAGTCGGTGGCGGACACAGAAATATAAATTCGTAGGGCTGACCCTGTGGGGGCAATTACACATTAATTCTCACAAAATCCTGAAATTTCGATGATTTTATTATGAGAACAAAAATGAACAAAATAAAAATTGGTGGGTGTCCAAGCCCCTGTATGAGCATGTACTGTGGACGCCAGTGATGAGAATTCAGACTAATTAGAGCACCCAATAATGCGGTCTAACATTTCCAGATACCAAGTGAAAGTCATAAAGATAGTAGTTCGTTCATGGAAAACTATGATGGCCAAATCTATAGAAGGTAGTAGGCCCAAAAGAAAATTGGAAGGAAATGACTTTTATAATCCCAAATTACTGTTTTATAAAAAAAAAATCATAATTAGAATCAAGAAAGAGACTTAACTTACATCATCAACCATATTCTGCATCATATGTGCCTGTTTCTTTTCGAAGATGTACTGACCATATTTATAAAGCTCTATATCTAAGCTGTTCAGTGATATTATCTCCCTAATAAGGGACTCGGGGACCTGCTTACGAGCCTGAAAATATTTAAGTAATTGATATCACAAGCAAGCATAAGAGTAAGATTATGTACACATTATAAAACATTATATTATGTTTAAGAAGCATACCTCCTTCGTATAGTTTACTGGAGAAATTTGCTTCATAGATTTCACACGCCTATCTGCTTGAGAAGTTCTTAATTGTGAAACGCAAGAATTGTATGCTACCATCAGTTTCCCCACACTCCACTGATCAAATAATGCAGACATGGCTAAAAAGTTAATAAGGAGCAAAGATCCAAAATATTAAATGTGAGAGATTTCAAAATCTCACCTTTTCAGTTGCCACACTATCCTTTTCAGCTGATGACACATTCTTCAGATTTTGATAAGTACTGTCATCCTATAGTTCATACATAAATAAAATTTAATTAAAAAAAGAAATCCTATAGTTCAGAAAAAAGTTGACCTGCAATAACATTTGGTTGTCAAGATACATTGAGATGCACGAGTTTCGTACAAGATCGTGAGCATCGGTCTTCATATTACGAAGAAGGGATCCCTGTTCTGCAGCAGATGAACAGAACGTGTTAAGGGAGAACCTTTCTCCTAAGGTAAGTCCATCTCTACGGAAACACAAGACATTATTGCAAGAAAACACAAGTAACAACCAAAAGAAATCATTGTAGTCAGAAAATTGCACAGATTATTATCTCTAATCCAACACTGTTTAGACTTGATAAGAAAGAATTGGGATTTAGATCATTGAGGCACTTCAGATCACTAACCTGAGTTTTTTTTAGCAGCAGCATCTGCACTGGAGTTCAATGTTTTGTGCTTGGAAATCACCTGTGCAGCAACTACATTTGCAAACATATTGGCTGATTCTTTATGGTTCTCAGTCATTCCAACATAAAGCATATTATCCAACTTTTTCTGCAAGATTCACAATTCTTTACCATGACTGAACCATTTAATAAAAACTACAATCGGACTGCAAAAACACAATTGATTCTACTACACTCATAAAATCATCTACCATACCTTTGCAACTTGAAGTACATATCCACCAAGGGAATGATACTTAAGTACGCAATGACGCACTTCATGTGCTCCCGAAAAATACGAGTTGTTTGTGAGACCTACAATCTGAGAATCTCAAATGTGAAAAAAAGCAAAACATGCTGCAACCAATGTTTGAAATTGAATAAGAAACAAATGTAATAGAAAAAGACGGAAAATAGAAAAACATAGCATCACTATACCATCAGTGATCTTGTAGGACAAACACCTAAACCATTTCATGGTCGTAAGCATTATGCGAAGTATAAGGAATAAATATAAAACTCCAATTCCCATTTTGATAAAAAAAAATAATGATTCAATTCCAAACCAACCAATTTTTTTAATGAAAAATGGTAAAAGCATCACCTAAAGAGAGTATGGCAAGAAATTCATTTAAGATCAGTTTATGTTAGAGATGGAATTATTAATGCGATGATTGGAGGATTGTCTAGGATATATTTCTTGATTCATCTCCTGCAATCTTCACATGAATATTTCCATCTCTAACAGATTATATATTGGCTCCAAGACATTATTTTCAGTTGGCTATAGCTGCACCATGTCATATAGTTGAAGATAGTTGGCAGTATCATCAGACAACAAGCGCACATCTAATGCCCCATTGTAATTGAGTCAACTAATTATATGTCACAAATAATTGTTCCCCATAAGTAAAAATTTCTAGATTTTGCTCAGAAGAATGGCTATTGGTTCTAAATGAATAACTTGATATCAACTGAGAACTAATTCATTTGGTCATTTGTGAATATATTGTTATTACAGAAGACCTTATGAGTTACTTCATGATCAAGAGGCCTAGTAAATTGGAAAGATAATATTTGCATAATAGTCTGATGCAGTATCTCCTCATCAGCATCAATGATCAATCTATAATGCAGTACTGTAGATTGACAAATCTAGGACCTAGACGCAAAAATGACAGAGAGTACAGATAATATTCTGCAGGGGACAGCCTTCTAAAACACTGAATCCCAAATGTTTGTATTTTAATAATTGAGGCAATAACTTAGAATATGCAGATAAAATTACTTAGCGCTCAGTGAAGGCTGAAGAGTGAAGACAAGGAGCAAAATAGCAGTCATAACATAATTTATCTTTTGCTCTCTTCTAAAGCATCATCGACTAAATTTCAGAAGCATATATTTTGGAACCTCATATATACTAATGAAATAACCTAATAAAACCAGAAACAAGAGCACATTGCAATACCTGAAAAGTGGCCCCATTGTGGACAATGTCTCGAGTAACAGGGTCATTAATGTACTGATGCAGAGGCATCACTACGTCTTCCATGTCATAAGGATCAGCAGTCACTAAATGAACCTGCCCTCTATGTTTTCTAACATCTCTCTGCCAGATGAAAGAATAGTTATTGTATTGAATATCTCATAATATAACAAACATTCCAGAATGAGCAATCTGGAGAATATAAAATTCAAAATATTATGATGCATGCTTTTTTGATCCCAAGCTTATTCCACCCAAAGCTGAATACCTATCAATAACGATAATCTATCCTGAAGATCCAACATTATATTCCAGTCATTGTCTTGAAGAAGACTATATCCAACATAGAAGAAAGCTCTTCACTGCAAATGTCATGCTTTAAACATTGCACTGGAGGTTCATGCATAAAACCAAACTTTAGTAAAACCTTCATAGGGAGATCTACGAAACTACGACCAAGAACAAACGAAACTAATACTAGTCAACTATTAGCAAGCCAATAGACAAAAAAAATGAGGAATCAATGATAGTCAAGACCATTTAGGATGCTAGATGGTGAACTATATAGACAGAGGCCTAGAGGCATAAAGTGCGGTAATAAGAGTGATAACATGTTAGGGCATCTCAAAAGATACAAAATAAACAAACAAGTACTTCCAGCTGAACGTACTCGTCCAAAGAGGTCTTCTCTCATCCATGGAACCAAATACTTCCACGGCCAGATATCCAAAGTACTTACTCCAGATGCATTACGACGTGCACTCTGTGACATTCTTATAACTGATGTTAAATTAGGATGAATCAAAAACCTAGAGGCCACCTCCACAGAAAATTCATAAGTGCTAAAAACACGTTCAATAGGGTCTCTAAGTATTGTCATCACTGATGTTTTCTCCTGGGGAAGTTTGGACATCACGCTGTAGTCATCATGTGTAGTTAATACACGGCAATTTGATTTTCTGCACAATAAAAATCAATCCCACATCTTAAATACATAAACTGTATATAAGGAAAACAACACCTGTTCTAGATCTACTGGTCCAAGTATTTGATGGTATCTAGTATCTACTATTATGCATTACCTTGGATTATATCTGAGTTTATCATAAGACCGAGGGCATTCCAGGGAGCTTGTGTATAACCTTTTCAAGAAACTAGATAAAAATTTGAGAAAAAAGCAAAGTATCAGTGGCTCATATAAAATAGTACATGTTAGAATGCTTTCACTCATGAGGCTTCCATCCTCACTCCTTTTTGAGTGAGGTATCCATCACACCATAGAATTAAAAAAGGAGAAATTACCAATGGTAGTATGTCCGTCCCCCTGTTCGAGGTATGTGAAGGAAAAGTAGCAAGTCACGCAATGCATGTTGGTCGCCACTAACTTCAGAATGATCAGAAAAGGATGCCCAGTTCTTGACAGTGTGTTCACAGTGCTTATAACCATCAGCTTCCACAGATACCTCTATTGTGACCGGAACTGAGAGGAAAAAATCAGATGTCATTGGCGGATCTCATTTTGGATGAGAATGCAAAGGATACTCGCCCTCCAATTCTTTTTCAAGAAAAGTATAAAAATCATGTTTTTAACATTTCATCCTAATCCATTCATGAGTTCCATTGTAACTCTGCATGCATGATCATCATATTCATAATTAATATCAAGGAAAGCAAATAGGAATTAGGAACAAGCATTAAATTTAAGCAAAACACTCCTTTTTTTGCCACCCTTCTCAAATGAGTTTAAATAAAATAATAGTATACCGTATACATAGAAGAGCAAAAGAAGATTGCAAGATCGGCAGACATCTACATGATCTAAATTTTAAAACATGAGACAAGTCATTCAAACATAAAGTCTTTGACGTCAACTATAACCATCCAAATAGAATGATAAGCCTTCATAGAAAAAGAAAAGAAAACGCACCAGATAGGAGCAGCACCAGAAAGAGGCTTAACATTAGATGAACTATCTCGCACCTCATCCCCACCACCTCTCCAATGAAAACAGCGCCACAACGAAAACTGCGTCACAAAAGAAATGTAGAATAAACCCCTCATCAGACTGCCCAAAACAGCCCATATAACTCAAAACGAAAACAAAAAACCCGAAAGCTTCCTCATAAAATCCGTAACAGAAAATGTAGCAAACACCTTGGGCGCATAAAAACTAATTTTAAACATAAGCACGCAAATCCACGCATAGAAAGAAACATAAAACAAATGTGTAGAGTACCGAAATCTTGTGCTTGAAAATTCTCACGAATCTTGAAGCCTTCCCGCCACACACTTCACGATCAGATAAAGAAGGGGTCCCACTCCTCTCCGGCACCGGCACCGACCCCGCTTCTTCTATCAGCGGTTTCGGCCCCTCCGATCGGCGAAGTTCGAGTAAAACCGTTGAAGACTATCATAAATTTAAGGAGCTCAGTGTCAGAGTTCTCCCTGAAAACGCCATTTGAGCGGAGTAAAGGCGGAAGAGAGAGGAAGTGCTGAGAAGTGAGGGGTGAAAAAGGAAATCTGGAACATGTTGGGAATAGAAGGCAGAGCAACGAACATAGCTATTCGCGAGCGAGACTCGATTCGGAAAAAGTTCGTTCAGAGCTCGACTCGATAGTAATAGAGCCAAGCTCGAGCATGATTTTGAGCTCGATAATTTTATTGAGTCGAATTCAAGCTTGAATCGAGCTACTCAAAAATATGTTTAAATTTGTTTGTTCACGAGCATATTACCGAGTCTGTCGTACCTTCTAACGAATATCGAGTAATTAATAGAGCATTTAGTTGAGCCTTAAACTAAGATAATTAATTTTTAAAAATAAAAATTTATACGAACTCAAGCCGAATCCGAACTTGAGCTTGAATTCGAGTCGAACTCGAATTCGATAATTATATTTCGAACCGAACTTGAATAATTTAATAAAAGCTTGAACCAGACTTAAATCAAGTTTGAACACTCTAATATTCGAAATGATCTGTACCGAATAATATTTAGCTCGTCTCGACTCATTTACGCCTAGGGATAACAATTTACTCGTGGGTACCTGACACAGTTGTACCCGGCCCTTAATAGGGGTAGGTTTGAGAGACATTTTGTATCCATTTAGTTCGTGAGTATGGATATTAATATTGACTATCCATATCCGTGAAACTCATAAACCTGCAAAAATTTACCGACGAAATACCCATGAAATACATGTAAAATATTCGTAAAAAATCTCGCATATCCACTTAATATTAATCAAATTTATCTATTATTTATATAAAATTATATATGTTTCTCATTAACCGGGTGGTAGGTTAATGAATATCTAACGGGTGGTGGGTGGCAGCAGGCCCGACTCTTAACAAGTGCAACAAGTTCTTTAGAATAGGGCCCAAATATTAAATTATTACATATTCAATTGTTTTATTTTATTTTTTAAAATCTTTTTCTCTTTTTAAAAATGTTAAAAAATCAAAATTATTTGTATATTTAACACGTTACTTTTGAACACGAATATAAAAAAAAATGATTTTTTGATGTAAAGTGGTGGACCTCAATAAACTAACTTTTCAATGATAAAATGTTTCATTTTTTGAAAATAAGTCATTGTTATTGAGACACAACAATATAGTAAACATATCATGAATAATGAAACAAATGAAATTTTATTTTTAAATAATATTTGATAAAATTTAAGGGCATAATTTTTTAATTTCTATAGGGCCTCGATATTGATTGAGACGGGCCTGAGTGACAGGTAGCCGATGAGTGGTAGATATCCGCGGATGGTGAGTTTAAGTGAATTTAATGTTCATTTAGTTCGTGGATATGAATATGAATAGCTACTATTCATACCCACTCATACCCGCAGTTAGGGGTGTCAAATCGTGCGGGTTGGGTCGTTATCGGGTCGACTTGATAACAACCCGACCTGTTAAGGTCAAACTTGAATCCGATCTGTTAAGGTTTTGCTGAACTCGAACCCGAACCCGACCTGCTAAGTTCAAACCCGAACACGACACGAACCCGACACGAACACGACACAATAACGACACGATAATGACACGACACGTTATCGACACGATAAAAAATATAAAAATTATAAATTTATAATAAAAAATAATAAATGCATAATTTTTAAAATTTATAGAATATATTCATTTTTAGATTTTAAAAAAATACAAAATATTTTAGAAAAAATGTATCACAAATTACATTTACTTCAAAATATAAATAATTAATATATTATAAAATTTTCTTATCAGGTAACCTGAACCCGACCTGTTAATTTCGTGTTCTTATCAGGTCACCTGATAACGACCCGAACCCTATAAGGCTTGACACTAACCCATTAATTTCGTGCGTGTTCGTGTCGGATTATCGTGTCGTGTCAAAAATTGATAGCCTTACCCGCAGTGCTCAATTGTCACCCTTATTTACGCGCAAGGATTTTTAGTAAAAAATTAGTCAACAAGGAGGCCGAGAGTTATGTTAGAGAATTTAATTGAGGCTTTATCTGAAGAACAAATGTAACATATTCCGTTAACAATAAACGTTTTATCTATTCCATTAAATAATATTTATTGTATGTATTAAGAGTGTACTTTTATTATAATGTTTAAAAAAATATAATTTCATAAATTTAATATTTAAAATTTACATATATTTATGTTGTAATTTTTCCTTAAAATATGCATCGGCTTATACAAAAAAAAATATGTTATGAATAAATTGATACAAAATTTAAAAGATACTACATTTTATATGCCTGAAAAGTACCACATATCATAAATTAATCCATGTTAAATAATATTTTGGCAGAACATGAGTGCAATATAAAAAATCAGATAAAATATTAAGTTTATAAAAAATCAGATAAATTTACGCAAATGACCTCTCTTTTTTTTCCCCTAAGGAAACAAGTTATTTAACTGAATTTATTGTGTTACGCTTGTAGAGGACATTTAGAGCTCTTAACGATTGAATGATATATATACCACACTATTCTCCAAAATCACGTGTGTAAATAACTGTTGAATATCAGCAGTGCGATTGATGGATATAATACCAGACTCATATATTTGTGATGGATGGAAATCTGAAATATGTAGATCCATTGAAACATTTTGATTTATGTCTTCACCTAAAATAACATTGAAACTATGCGGCTAGCGAATACTGCTCATTTATGTCTTCACCTAAAATAAGATTGAAACAATAAGAACGTGTTACGGGCAGTGAACTTGACGTGCAGTCATTTGAATTTGAATTCGTTTGAGTAAGTCTTTAATTGAATTGTTTAGTTGCATTGTTTGTTTTAGTGGTTGCTGAAATAAAGGAAGTAGTGGGGATGCCCATGTTTCCAGTAGCCTAGTTGTTAGGAGTAGTTTTATTCCTTTATATTGTCATGTTCATGTTTGGAATGGATATAAGAAAAAATTGCACCAAATACTCTCTCTGTTCTCTTCTATATTCTCTCTTATTTCTTGGCTATTGGAGCAGCCGTTAGAGCCACCTTAACAGTGGTATCAGAGCGGTGTTGATCCGATGGAGACACGTAAACAATCTTTTGAACATTTTCAGCAAAGCACTAATGAAGCTCTCGAAAAACTGACTAGCATGTTCCACCAGTTGGTCACCGAAGTCCAGGCCATTAAGGACAAGGACACAACCACAGCCACATCTTCCGGGTCTGGTCAGGGTAGCATCACCATCTGGAAGGAAACAAAACCTTACCTGCAACTCCATTTTCCTCGATTCAGTGGCGATGACCCTACGGGGTGGATTTATCAGGCCGAACAATATTTCACATTTCAGAACGTGGCAGATGGGGATCGTGTCAGCCTAGCCTCGTTCCATCTCGACGGTATAGCTTTACAGTGGCACCAGTGGTTCACGAAGTCCCGATGACCGATGACATGGGGAGAGTTTACCAAGGCACTATTGATCAGGTTTGGTCCGACTGATTATGATGACCCCTCAGAATCCTTACACAGGCTCAAACAGGGTACTACGGTGGCAGTGTACATAGAGGCTTTTGAACGACTATCCCACCGTGTTGAAAACCTTCTAGAGTCGTTTTTGTTGGGTTGTTTTGTAGGTGGCTTGACGGAAGAAATTCGTTTGGAGGTGAAACTCAAGAAACCACGCACCGTAGTGGAGGCCATGGGGTTATCTCGGTTGGTTGAGGAAAAATTGAGTTTGCAACGACGGGTTCCTCCTTCTACTCGGATTTCCAGTTTCCAATCTTCCCCTCCAACCACACCATTAGCAGGAGCAGGACTTCTGGGCCCAGCCCCATCCCAACGCCTTGTGTTACCAACCCCAAGCCCAATTCGCCGTTTATCCGGAGCAGAGGCCAAAGAACGATGAGAGAAGGGTTTGTGTTACTATTGTGATGAACGTTACGTGCCGAGTCATAAGTGCCGCAAGCCACAGCTTTTTATGATCAGTGAGGTCGAGGAGGTTGAAGATAGTGACAACCAAGGGGAAGAAATGGTGGATGTTTCCCCTGAGGTGAATCACGCTGAAATCTCTTTCCATGCCATCTCAGGTACAATTCTGCCCCAGACCTTACGACTACCGGGTAAGATTGGTAACAAAAATGTTGTGGTATTAATTGATGGTGGAAGTACTCACAATTTCATTGAGCAAGCAGTTGTGGAGCGATTCAGACTAACAGTGGATACGGGAGTCAAGTTGGAGGTGGTCGTCGCGAATCGGGAAAAGTTGGCCTGTGTGGGTAGAGTACGGGGTCTTACAATTCTCATCCAGGGCTATACCATAACCACTGATTTCTTTGTGCTACCAATTGCAGCGTGCCCGATTGTCTTAGGTGTACAATGGTTGAAGACTTTGGGACCTATCGAGATTGATTTCCAGAACTTAACTCTGGGATTTACTCAGGCTGGCTCCACACACAAATTACAGGGATTAAAGGGTTCGGAGATGACTGCCATGACGCCCAATGAACTTAGGGGAACAGAAGGGATTGCCTTACTTCTCCAGGTTTCTTCGGTAGACACCGAGCCTACTCTACCATCCAGCCCCTGCCCGGAAGTTCAAGCAGTACTAACAGAATTTGAGCAGGTCTTCCAGGAGCCAAAGGGATTACCCCCTAAGCGTTTCCATGACCATGACATACCCTTACTCCCAGGGGCAAAACCCGTGAGTTCAAGACCGTACCGTCAACCTTATTTACAGAAGGCGGAAATCGAAAAGCAGGTTACAGAGTTGCTGCGAGAAGGATTGATTCGTCCCAGCCACAGCCCATTTTCGTCTCCAGTTTTGTTAGTAAAAAAATTTGATGGTACATGGCGTTTCTGTGTCGACTACAGGGCTTTAAACGACATTACTATGAAGGACAAGTACCCGATTCCCGTAATAGACGAGCTCTTGGATGAATTTCAGGGTGCCACCATTTTCTCAAAGCTCGACCTCCGTTCGGGTTATCATCAAATTAGAGTTCGAGAGCTTGACATTCCCAAGACAGCCTTCCGCATACATGATGGTCATTACGAGTTCATTGTTATGCCTTTCGGCCTCACCAATGCACCGGCCACCTTCCAATGCTTGATGAAGGACATCTTCCGCCCACATCTACGTAAGTTTGTCCTTGATTTCTTTGATGATATCCTTATTTACTCCAAATCCTTAAAGGAACATCTTGGTCACCTGCGTACTATTCTTGGCTTGTTACGTACTAATCATCTTTTTGCCAAATTGTCCAAGTGTTGTTTTGGGGTTGTTCAAGTTAATTACCTCGGGCATGTCATTTCTTCGGGAGGTGTGGCGGTGGAAACGGCAAAAATTCAGGCCGTCTGTTCCTGGCCTACTCCAACCAATGCAAAAGGGGTTCGCGGATTTCTGGGGTTGGTTGGCTATTATCGAAAATTTATCCAGGGGTTCGGAAGTATTGCAGCCCCCTTGCATAAACTAGTGGGAAAAGGTCCATTTGTTTGGGGGGAACAGGCAGAGGCTGCATTCCAGGCGTGCGTTGAAGCTTGTCTTAACCACCACTCCGACGTTGGCTTTACCTGACTGGTCTCACCCTTTTACGGTGGAGTGCGATGCAAGCGGAGTAGGGATCGGGGCCGTTCTCACTCAAAAGGGACGACCTCTAGCCTATTACAGTGCTCTTTTAAAGGGCAACCTGTTGTCTTGGTCTACATACGAGAAATAAATGTTGGCAATTGTGAAGGCAGTTCGGAAATGGCGTCACTACTTATTGGGTCGCCCGTTTGTGGTGAAAACTGATCACGTTAGTTTAAAGCACTTGATGGAGCAACGACTCACTACACCTGCCCAGTCTTGATGGTTAACCAAGCTTTTGGGTTTTGACTACAAAATCGAATATAAGAGTGGGAGTCTTAATCGAGGCGCAGATGCACTCTCACGTAAACCCGAGTTTCATTATCTTGGTATCTCACACCCTTGTTCTACCATCTGGGCTGACATTCAAGCAGAGGTACACACTGATCCTTTTTATTCCACATTGCCTACCTCATTCCCTCGTAACGTGGCAGGAACTCTCGTGGCATGCGATGGAGTTTGGTTTCGCGATAATGCTGTCTTGTTGAGTTCCAAATCTCCTTTGTTATCCACGGTGTTGGAGATGTGTCATTCTTCCCCCGAAGGTGGTCACTTTGGGTTTCACAAGACGTTCGCTAAAGTGAAACAGAATTTTTGGTGGTTGGGAATGAAAGCTTATGTGAAGCAGTATATCCGGGAATGTCATCCTTGTCAACGGGCGAAGACGGATAATATGCAACCTGTCGGGTTGTTGCAGCCTTTGCTAATACCAGAAAGAATTTGGGAGGACATTAGTATGGATTTTGTCGAAGGGTTGCCGGTGTCCAATGGGTTCACAGTGGTCATGGTGGTTGTCGATCGCTTTTCAAAGTACGCTCATTTCGTGCCCCTGCGTTACCCGTTTACTGCGTCAAGTGTTGCTCGGGATTTTATCACCAACATTGTTCGTTTGCATGGTATTCCTTCTACCATTGTCAGCGATCGTGATAAAGTGTTCATCAGTTCTTTTTGGCAGGCTCTTTTTAAGCTGCAAGGGACTATTTTCTGCATGAGTTCCAGTTATCATCCGCAGACCGATGGGCAAATGGAAGTTGTTAATCGGATTTTAGAGTAGTATTTGCGCTGTTTTGTGTGTGACAAGCCTAAGAAGTGGGTGGACTGGCTACCTTGGGCTGAGTATAGCTATAATACTTCGGTTCATACTTCCACCAAGCTCATTCCTTTCCAGGTTGTTTATGGTCGATTGCCCCCTAAACTCTTACCATATGTTCCGGGCACGACTAAGGTCCAAGCTGTTGAAGACTATGCGTGTAAATCTCCTTGAGGCTCAGAATCGTACGAAGCAATTTGCAGACCACCACAGACGCGAGTTAGTCTTTGAGGTGGGTGACTATGTTTATGTTAAATTACAGCCGTACCGGCAATCGACTGTGACATCTAGGTCTTCAGCTAAATTAAGTCCGAGGTTCTTTGGTTCGTATAAAATCATAGCTAAACTGGGTGAGGTTGCTTATCGACTTGAGTTACCTCCTGGCTCCTTAATTCATGATGTGTTTCATGTCAGTTTGTTACGCAAGAGTGAAGGGCATGTGCCAGAACCTTTACCACCTCCTGTTAATGAACCTGTTCAGCTACTTGCCGTGCTCCAACCGGAGCTTGTCTTGGAGGAGCGGGTTGTGCAGAAAGGGAACTATCGACCGAAGGTGGAAATTCTGGTTAAATGGTTGGGGAAGTCCAGGGAGGAGGCGACTTGGGAGAATAAGTGGCGTTTCGCTCGCTCTTATCCTCAGTTTCACCTTGAGGACAAGGTGTCTTCAAGTGGGGTGGATTGTTACGGGCAGTGAACTTGACGTGCATTCATTTGAATAAGTCTTTAATTGAATTGTTTAGTTACATTGTTTGTTTTAGTGGTTGCTGAAATACAGGAAGTAGTGGGGATGCCCATGTTTCCAGTAGCCTAGTTGTTAGGAGTAGTTTTATTCCTTTATATTGTCATGTTTATGTTTGGAATGGATATAAGAAAAAATTGCCCCAAATACTCTCTCTGTTCCCTTCTATATTCTCTCTTATTTCTTGGCTATTGGAGCAGCCGTTAGAGCCACCTTAACAGAATGTTAGTCAATTATTGTAGCTACAAAATACTATTCAATTGGTGCAGTAGTTGAGCTATTGAAATGCACAAGAAACACTCACCCTATAGCCATTTGTTTTGACACATGAAAAAAGAAGCCGCACTACACCACTAAGTATTTATTGTTGGTGTCCAATATTTTTACTATATATATGTACCAATTCTTCATGTTTTGTAGAGACACAACAGAGTGAAAAGAAGCAAGAGAGTGAGTAAAAAGAGTTGAAGGTAGTCTCAACCAAGAGAGAAACACGAGGTTGAGAGAAAGACTTAAGTAGAAGCTTTTAGTGTGAGAAAATTACTAATGAGTTGTGAGTGTTATAAACACTATATTATTTCCTTGTTTAAATAAATTTGCAGCAGCTCGGAGACGTAAGCATAATTGGCCGAACTCCGTTATCAAAATTTTGTCATTATTCCGCATTTATTTTTCGCTCTTATATATCTGGATAGATGGAATTTCGTGCGAATTTCCCAACAACTGGAAGAATCAGAGCGACGTTGATGGCGGATACTTCTAATATTTTTTTCGCTGTTACTATTCACATGACTAGTGAAATTTGTCAGCGGTTCCAATTTGTCGATAAAAGGTGTGCAAACACGGTGGTTAGCCGAAAAATATCAGAAGCGATCCCAATGAGTCCAGATTCGAGTGGGATCAATGGTTGCAGACGAAGGAAAGGTGAAAGTCAAAAAGTTCGATGGTGCGGACTTTGGCTTCTGGAAAATGCATATTGAAGACTATTTGTACCAGAAGAAGCTATACCAACCTCTCTCATGAATACAACCAGATGGCATGAAGGATGAGGACTGGATCCATTCATGATCTAAGAAGGTTGTGTAGTAACCTTCTCCATCAAGTTGCCCCACCGAAATCAAATTCCTTTGAAGACCGGGAATGTGTCTTACATTTTGCAACTTCCAAGTTGTCTGATTTGGAAGCTTCAAATGGATATCACATCTTCACTGGATCTTTAAAGCTTCATAGTCAGCTAGATGAACCTTCCCAAAATCACCACTGAAGTCTGACGTAGTTCTCCATGATTTCTCGGCATGGGGTGGCATGGAATGATGCCCCTGAATCCAAAATTCATATTCAATCGTGTTATTGACGCTGAGAATCATAACATCGCCTGCTTCATCGGCTACATTTGCAGATTCTTGTGCACCATCATTCCTTTTTGGTGTTCGACAATCCTTCTTGAAGTGTCCCAGCTTGCCACAATTAAAGCATCTAAGATCTTTCTTTCTCGATCTAGATTTGCCTCTTCTAGATTTGGATCTGTTGCGATTGAAATTTCATTCTAAAGTTCTTCCTCTGGACTCGGTATAAAGAGCCGAAGAGGTTGTCACTTCACTCGATTCCCTCCGCCGAATTTCTTCACTCAATACCAGATCTCGAACATCATCGAACTTTAGTTTGTTGTTTCCCGATGAACTGCTAACTGCTGTAATAGTAGCATTCCAACTGTCTGGTAGAGATGATAAGAGAATCAAAGCTCGACCTTCATCGTCAAATTCAATCTCCACATAACTCAATTGAGTTGTGACTGTGTTGAGTTCATTTAAATGTTGAGTCACCGATGCACCTTTTGTCATCCGTAAGTTGAATAACCGTCTCATCAAATGGACTTTGTTTGAGGCCGATGACTTTTAGTACATATTGGAGGGAGCCGCCATAAGACCCGACATGGTCTTTTCTTTTGCTATGTTGAAAGCAACGTTGTGGGATAACGTCAGTTGAATGACTCCGAGGGATTGTCTGTCGAGGGGGATCCAGTCCTCATCCTTCATGCCATCTGGTTGTGTTCCTGAGAGAGGTTGGTATAGCTTCTTCTGGTACAAATAGTTTTCAATCTGCATTTTCCAGAAGCCAAAGTCCGCACCATCAAACTTTACGATTTTTACATTTCCTTCGTCTACAGCCATTGCTCCCACTCGAATATGTACTCCTTGGGCGCTTCTAATTTTTTTTTCCAGCTAACCACCGTGTTTGGAACACCTTTTATCGACAAATTGGAACCGCTGACAAATTTCACTATTCACATAATTCAGGTGAATAGTTACAATGAGAAATATTTTTTTGATGTATCAGCCACCAACTTGGCTCTAATACCAGTTTTTGGGAAATTCGGACGAAATTTCTCTCTTACTAGATATATGAGAGCGAAAAATAAATGCGGAATAATGACACAAATTTGATAACGAAGTTCGGCCAATTGTGCCTACGTCTCTGAGCTGCTGCAAATCTATTTAAACAAGAAGATAATATAGTGTTTACAACACTCACAACCCGTTAACCCCGAGAAAATTGCTATCTAATTTTCTCACACCAAAAGCTTCTACTTAAACTTTTCTCTTAACCCCGTGTTTCTGTCTTGGTTGAGACTACCTTCAACTCTTTTAACTCACTCTCTTGCTTCTTTTCACTTTGTTGTGCCTTTACAAAACATGAAAAATTGGTACATATATATAGTGAAAATATTGGACAACAACAATAAATGTTTGGTGGTGGAGTGCGGCTTCTTTTTCCATTTGTCAAAACAAATGAAAAAACAAGTCGCAACAATAAATGTTGTTGTCCAATCTTTTGCATATAAATACGTACCTATTCTTCATGATTTAAAGTAAGTAAAATGAAAAAGAGAGATCAAAAGAGTGAGTTAAGAGTTGAATGTAGTCTCAACTCAAGAGAGAAACATGAGGTTGAGAGAAATGCTTAAGTAGAAACTTTTGATGTGAGAAAATTAGATAATAATTTTCTCGGGGTTAACGGGTTGTGAGTTTAGTGTTGTGAGTGTTGTAAATACTATATTATCTGTTTATTTAAATAGATTTGCAGCAGTTCAGAGACGTAGTCATAATTGACCGAACTTCATTATCAAATTTGTGTCATTATTCTGCATTTATTTTTTCGTTCTTATATATTTGGATAGAGGGAATTTCGTCCAAATTTCCCAACAACGGGTATCAGATCCGCGTTGGTGGCAGATAGTTATAATATTTTTTCACTGTTACTATTCACGTGAATAGTGAATTCCATGAATAGTGAATTTTATCGATGGTTCCAGTTTGTCGAGTGTGCAAAATGGAGTGGCAGAGCGCATGAACAGAACTTTGAACCAACGTGCCAAGAGCATGAGGATACGTGTCAGCTTGCCCAATACGTTGTGGGTTGAAGCTGTCAACACTGTTAGTCAAGCTATACGGCTAGTGAATATTGCTCAATTGGTGGCTTCAATAGTTGAGTTATTGAAATCCTACACAAGAAAAACTCACCCTATAGGCATTTGTTTTGACAAATGGAAAAAGAAGCCGCACTCCACCACCAAACATTTATTGTTGATGTCCAATATTTTCACTATATATATGTACCAATTCTTCATATTTTGTAGAGGCACAACAAAGTGAAAAGAAGCAAGAGAGTGAGTTAAAAGAGTCGAAGGTAGTCTCAACCACGACAGAAACACGGGGTTGAGAGAAAAGTTTAAGTAGAAGCTTTTGGTGTGAGAAAATTAGATAGTAATTTTCTCGGGGTTAACGGGTTGTGAGTGTTGTAAACACTATATTATCTCCTTGTTTAAATAGATTTGCAGCAGCTCGGAGACGTAGGCATAATTGGCCGAACTTCATTATCAAATTTGTGTCATTATTCCGCATTTATTTTTTCGCTCTCATATATCTGGATAGAGGAAATTTCTTCCGAATTTCTCAACAATTTCACTGTAGCCATGAAAAGATAGAAGGGAGTACGCAGGAAAACTTTGATTTGAATGATTGTTGTCAATAGAGAGAATTGAGCAAGTCCATTTTCACCTTGCGAATGCGTCCCATCATTGATTCGGTGCAAGCGGAAGGTTTGGACTTTGGGGGTCCCTTTGAATGAGTTGCAACCATAGTAGGTGATATGCTAAAAACATTGAAATTGTTGATAGAGGAAAAGCCACCCTTTTTCTCATGAATAACCAGGTCAAATTACACATAAAAAAGGAGTGATACTGACCACATCAGGCCAGACATCAATGGCACACGCCTCCACAGTGTTATTCATATACATCATGCTACAAAACCGAGTAAGAAACAATTAGTTCCTCATAAACAACTTATATGAATTTATATTCATATACTGGTTACTTTACTAACAACCAACAACGTAAATGGCCAAGTACAGTGAAGACTTCTATATGCATAACCTGGCATTCAAAGGTGCAAGTGCCATAAAAATTTTGGCATTGCCCCTAGGCACAAGTTCGAGATCAACAATACAATACTAATGAGCCTATCATTGAAGATCCAACTTAAAGATTCTATGATAAAGCTGGCACTGTAAGGGCAAAGGCTTTCATAGTATAAACTCACTGATACTTTCTTGCAAGAAGAGAGTGGACCAAATGCATAAATAAGCAATAAGTTGAAAAGCAAAAAAATAATATCATGGATGGGTAAGGGAAAGACATTTTTAAGTCCAAAAAGAGAGTGAATTTTCAATTTTATGGTTAAGGCGCTTTAGCTTTAGGAATTTATAGCTAGCACCAGATTTTACGGCATAGCACACCTACTGACCAACATGTGAAGAAAAATCATTTGTTTTAGTTCGTGGCAACGTATCGTCGCCCTGCACCGCCACAACTCACAAGTCCACTGCGGCATACCAAGTACCAGAAGAGTAGGAAATGATTGATAAAACCAAGAGCAGGCGAAGAACATTCATGCGGATTTTGATTGGATTTCTGCAATTGCCACTTCCACTCCGTCACTCAGTTTCCAGCAATAATATTACTGTGATTAGATTTCGATGGATTTAATATTTAACTGTTGAGTTTTACCTCATTTGTCTAAGTTTCCCCCTATAGATATCAATTCAATCAGTGTTTCCACTGCTATTACTTTCTTTTATTGGAAGAGCGCGTCAAGAAGATCACCAGCATAGCATAGCTTAGCTTAGCTTATGCAGATGCAGATTAACAAGGATCAAACTACAAATAACAAACAAGATTCAAGATGTAGTTTCTCCAAACTGCAAAATTACTTGGATCAAATCAAAATTAACTCATAACCAAAATGACTGAACAAATAGCTGTATTATTCAACAAACATAGTCATTAAAGTACCACGAGTCATGCTGCAAGGTATTTTTTCTTTCAAGAAATAAATCCTTTGTTTTTCAAACTTTCCACGCCATCCTTAATAATTTGCTCCACGGGAATAAATTCTAAACCCAAGTTCATCAGCTTCTTTGCTCCATCCTTGGATCTCAGTAATCCAGGTTGAGTATCCCTGGGAAACCTGCAGATTTCATGTCAATAGACTCAATAGTGTATCTAATTATATTCGACGGATTGAACAATTTAGAGTTTGTTAGGTCATGTAATCCTTGAAATAATCCTCTGACATATTCAAATGATGCAAAATATATGTTCACATTTCTGAGAATAAATAGGGGAATCTTACTTAGGGATATTGTATGCAGGGTAGAGCTCTGCCACCTTTGCAGCAAAATCGCCATAATGAGATATAGCTTCGATGCATATGTGCCTTCCAGTTGCAGATGAGTTCTCATACACCAGAATGTGTGCAAGAGCCACATCTTTGACATGCACAGATCCCATGAAGACATCTTCATAATGTTCAGTGCAGCCTACATAATTGACATGCAAAATTCAGTATGAGTCTTGAGAAAGCTATTTGCATTTAAAATCTCCAATAACTACTGATGAATACAAGCTTCCAGAGACCCTGCATTGACTTCCTTTTCACCCTCTGCTCATTTTACAAATTTGCATGTAGCCCTTGGCTCAAACAATCTAGCATTCCGAATGATATTTTTATAAAATCACAGGGGAACAAATTAGTTCTCGCTAAGAAGAAGCATTAACGTAGGAATTTCAAAGTGCAACAATTTTAGGAGAGAATGCGCTAAGGCAAAGGTCACTGCTACATATTTTCTATGTTACTTGGTTGGTGAAGATGGAACACTATATGTTTATGGTGAATAACATCAAGCAGAAATTAGTCAAGGGTATTTCAAGCAGACAATCCGAACCAACAGATGCATCAATTTCAGAATCTGATATGAGAAACTCATATATAAGTGCATTTAATTCCCTATAAGGGTGTTTGATTGGGATTCGGGAATTTCAAAACCCACTATCTTGATTCCACATCTCACTTTCCAGATATGAATCATATGTTACATCAAAGTAAAAAAAAATTCATTTAAATAATATTAATTATTATGTCCTCTGTCCCACTAAATGTTGCCATAAGCATATGGACACGGAGATTAATAAAGTAATTTTTTGCGCTTTTGAAAAGTAGCCTACTTTATTTTAAAGGTAAATTTGTTTCCACTTTTAGTAAGTGGTCACTTTTAGTGGGACAACCTAATAAGGAAACATGACCACTTTTAGTGGGGCGGTGGTAGTAATATACATCACCCTACAACTGTTCTAAGAAATAATCTAGGCATCGTCGCTCAATGTTCTCTTCCATGAATCTATAGTCCTCCCAATTAGAGAATTCTAAATACTCCAAAATTCTGAAACAAACACTCTCTAACTTCTTTGGGCCACATAGATTGGTTGGAACAGGACATGATATTGTAAAGAGTAACTCCTGTCAATGATGGTTTTACATCTGCCTGTTTTTTCACAAGACCAAGCTTAAGTGAGGCACACAGTTATATAGATCATAAATGAATGTCTCAAATTGCATTACCCTGCAAAAGGCGAAGCAACATCTGCATGCTTGCATTTAATGCTGGAGGGATAATAGGACCCATTACTGTTCCAGGATTGACCACAACAATATCCAGACCGTTTTCCTCGGCAAATTTCCAAGCAGCTTTTTCAGACAGGGTTTTAGAGAGTGGATACCAAACCTAACAATCAATTGAAATCAAAAATGCATATAACATCAAATTGGTAACACTGCGTAGTAGAGAGAGAAATGTTATTGCCAAATGCATGATTTTCTGGAATCTCAGCCCCTTTACAATGACCATTCAGGAGAAGGAAAAGAAGAAAATTCCTAATTGCTTATTCCTTATATTTCTAATTGTATTGTCGGCCACATATGCGGGTTCAATCCTCGAAGGTCTGTTTATCTACTAGATTCATTAAGGATCTGAAATCTTAAGATAATCAATGATATAAGAAAGACTTCCATACATCAAAGACTTGCAAATCTCCAACATGTTTTCTCATAATTTAGCCGACAGGTGAATTCAGGGTTGTCTGCTTAAATATCTATGTTGGAGCTAATCTTATACCGAGAACACGCATTACACAGCTTTGTTAAGCCAAGCACTTAAGTCCATTTGTCTCATGTATGAACTAAACAATATTCTTAATTGAGTTTAATAGGTTGGAACTAACAAGATTGCAAGTACAGCCATAACATCTAAAGTCCATTCTATATAATTTCTCCGTATCAAGGTCAGAATAAAGGATTTGTGCCCTAATATGTAAAGTGAACTATCGATCAATCAATACTATTACTGGCAAAGGAGGAGAGAACCGTAATGTAAATGTGATACCTCTTTCTGCTTGCAGTATTCTTCGTCAGCCCAGCAATCTTCATTCTTGACTTTATCAGCGGGCCAATTAGGACTGGGAATAATTGCTGATACAGAGGACGTGACGACCACGCGCCGAACACCAAGCTTCTTCGCCGCCGTCAGTACGTTGATGGTGCCCTTACTCGCCGGGTCCAGCAAGTCGCGCTAAATTCACACATAGCAAACAAAAATTGCTGAGTTGTTACAGCACGCAACGACCCCCACCGCATTACAATATCAAGGAACCAGGAGCAACAGTTGAGTGAAGGTATATAAATATTCACCTGCGGATCTTCCACTCGATCGACGATGCAGGGGGAGGCTAGGTGGAACACCCCGGCGGAGCCGGTGATGGCAACAAGGATGGATTCGTAATCGAGCAAATCGATCTGGAAAAGTCGGAGGCGCGAATCCGCTCCTTCAAGTGCTTGCAAGTGCTTGGTTTCTCTCTCATCCTCTAAGAATAGAAGAGAATGCCCAAATTGTTACGAATAGTAGTTATTAGTGGGAGGAGAGGATGAGGAAATAACCTAGGTTTTTGACAGTGGCGTTGACGGTGTAGCCGCGGTGGAGGAGGAGCTGGACAAGGCATGAGCCGATGAAGCCACTGCCGCCGGTTACACACACTACTTCTCCAACTTTCTCACTCATCGCTGCTGCGTTCTCACTTCTCACACTAGCAAATGTTCGAATATCTCATAAATATCCCCATAGATAAATACCACTAATAAAGCAAGTGGAAGTCACATTTCATGATATCAATGTTCGAATATCCCATAGATAAATACTCCACCCTCCCTCTCCGAAAATGGTTTACACTTTGACCGCGTACGGATTTTAATAATATATGTTGACTTTAATAAGAATGTATAATTAGTGTAGTTTGAGTCCCATTTAATATATTGTTTAAAATTAGATTGTGTGTAGTTAGTGGTGGGGTCCATTTACTATAAATGGAAGGTTTTAAATGTAAACCATTTTCATGGACGTCCAAAAATAGCAAAATGTAAACCATTTTGGTTGACGGATTATACTATTACTATACATAAGAATGAGATAAATTGAATAAATAGTCGAACTTTCTATTATTATATATAATACTCCCTCCGTCCATGAAAATGGTTTAGGTTTGACCCGGCACGGGTTTTAATATTGTGTTTTGACTTTAATGAGAATATATAGTGAGTGGAGTTAGGGTCCCACTTCATATAGAGTTTTAAATTGGTTGTGAGTAGTTAGTGAAGTTTGGGTCTCACTTAAAGTATTGTTTTAAATTGAGTTGTGTGTAGTGGATGTGGTGGGTCCACTTACTATAAAAGGAAAGTTTCAAATGTAAACCATTTTTGTGGACATCCCAAAATTGCAAAATGTAAACCATTTTGGTGGATGGAGGGAGTAATATATAAGTTCCCCTATAACTTAAAAAATTCATGGATTTTGGAAAGAGGGGAAGACACTTTTTAATATTGATTGATTTTAAAGAAAGATTCTCCATTTTTCAAAAATGAAATAAAAAAATGAAAAATATAAAAAAATCAGCTATCGGAATGGAACGGATGACCATCGCTATAACCTCTGAGCTAAGCAGTTACTATTTTCATAATTTAATTTCAAACAAGTGGAGCACAAGTGGAGTACACTGTTGGATCAAACAAATTGCACTTGGGATCAACCCATCAAGTCTCCAATTTTTGCCCTTTTTTGTCTATGAGTCAATGTTGTAGACTTGTAATCTTTTAGTTTATTGCACACTGTTGGAGTACATACTATTTTCATAATTTAATTTCAATTTCATTAGTTATAAATCCGAATTTAGTGTATATGTTATTTTTTATCTTCAATTTTTAAACATATATGTGTTAATTAAAATCTGGATTATAATAAACTTTATTTTAATAGCAAATACAATTTAAAATAATACTTGTAATAGATTTGCTAGAACACTAATCAACTCCACTCCTTCAGAATATTATTGACATATTATTCAAACTTGAGTTTGGTTCGTTGATGCTCGATAATTTCGAGTTTGAGCACAAACAATCATACTAATAAATGCATCAACTGCATAGTCTAATATGAGAAACTGAAATAACAACATTTAGTTTCTATCAATCTTCTTTTTTCCAAAATCTATAGGTAAATACTCTTTTCGTCACGCTAAAAGCGGTCAGAAGTAATTCGGCACGGAGACTAAGAAAATAAAGTACTCCTTCCATCCCACTAAATGTTTGACACACTTCTCTTATTGGGACGTCCCACTAAACTTGACATATTCAAAAAATAGTAAAAGTTATCCCTTCAAGTTTGACACACCTTTTTTGTGGACCCTACTACCTTTATCACTTTTACACTACTTCATACACTCTTCTTAATAATTGTGTTGGGAAAAAATGTATCATGTTTAGTGGGACTGATAAAATATTATGTTTTAAAATTTTAAGAGTTAGTATTTTAAAATATTTTTTTTTTTAAAAAAAAGCCGCCACTTTTAATGAAAGTGTCCAAAATAATGTTCATTATTGCACAATTATCCCGCTTGTAGAATTTTGCCAATACTCCAAATTTCCTCAACAATCACTAACTTCTTTGGATCACAATAATCACATATAAAAATTGGGTGGAACAAGCTAGGCTAGCCAGCATACTCTACAGAGATTACATACTACGTCATAAATGAATGTCTCAAATTGGATTACCCTGCAGAAGGTGAAGCAAGACCTGCACGGTTGCATTTTGTGCTGGAGGGATTATAGGACCCCATCACCGCTCCTGGATTGACCACAACAACATCCACACCACTTTCCAAGCAGCCTTTTTGGCCAGGGTTTTAGAGTGGATACAAAACCTAACAATCCAATGAAATCACAAATGCATATAACATCAAATGATTTTCTGGAATATCATCCCATTGAAAAAGGAAAAACACGATCAAAATTTAGAGTCCCAACTAATCATAAATAAAATTCTTAAATTACCTTATTTGTAACTAGCTGTGTTATTGCATCCACTTGCCTCATTCAAGTATCCAAAATTTAAGATGATGAATCATCTAAGAAAGACTTCCGTACATACGGACTTGGAACTTTCTCCAACATTTTTGGTCATCATTTAATTGACAGATGAGAGTGAAGGTTGTCTGCTAATAATATGTGTGTTAGTAGCAGACATTCGTTAGTCCATACACCCGAACATTAATGTATCTCAAGTATGAAATAAGAATCTAGTTGATCGAGGTTGGGACTAACAAAATTGCATCTACAGCCATTCCGTACAACATAATTTCTATCATTATCTGGACGTATCACGCTGGGAATGAATGATTTGTGTCATATTATGCGAAGAACATTATCAATAAATCAGTAACAGTACTGGAAAGAGAGGGAGGGAGGGAGGGAGGGATGGAGGGAGGAGGGAGAAGCATAATGCAAAACAGATACCTCTTTCTGCTTGCCAATTAGGGCTGGGAAACTGCTGATATAGAGGGCGTGACGACCACGAGCCGAACGGCAAGATTCTTTGCCGTCACCACGTTGATGGCGCCCTTGCACGCCGGTTCCAGCAGGTTGCGCTAAATTTAAAGATGAGCAAAGAAAAACTGCGGAATTGTTGCAACTCACAACAAGACGTGGCGCCAACGTCCCAACACCACCACAACATCAACACAAGAGGAGCGACAATTGAGTGAGGATACATTTTAGAATGGGATCTTCCACTCGATCGAAAATGCAGGGGGAAGCCAAGTGGAACACACCGGTGACGGCGGAGAGGATGGATTCATACTCGAGAAAATCGTTCTGGAAAAGGAGGAGACGTGAATCCGCTCATTCGATTCGAGTGCTTGGTTTCTCTTTCATCCTGTAAGAATCGAAGAGAATCCCCAAAATGTTAAGAAGGCGACTAAATAAATAGGTGTTATGTTAGCGAGAGGAGTGAGAACAAATTACGGAGGATTTTGACGGTGTAGCCGCGGTGGCGGAGGAGCTGAACAAAACAGGAGCCGGTGAAGCCACTGCCGCCGGATACACACACTAGTCGCCCAACTTTCTACTCATCGCTCACACTGTTATTTCCGTTTTAGTGTTGTACCTCCTCTCTCTCTCTCAGTACTAGTAGCGAGTACACACCGTATTTATACTTGCAGCTTGCTCAATTATTTTAACAAACAGTAACCACCAAATATCCGAATCCACACTATAATAATGAAAATAATATAAATATCACTGTATGTATATGAAATGAAATAAGAGGTTTGATAACATAGTGAGTAGCGGTAGGTAAGTTGGAATTGAGATCATGCAGTGTAGTCTAGATGGGTGTGGAGGTGGCGTAGCAGCGGAAGCGCAAGATGTCTTGATCGCAACCGCCGCAGAGGAATATGTCGGGGACGGCATGGTGATCGGGGATGTGCAGGCATCTGGTGTGCTGCCACACTCGGCACAGATCGCACGACACCATTCTCTCCCCATCTTCATCTTTAGTCCCACACACACAGTTCACCACCATCACCATTCTCTCCCCATCTACCACCTTTCTCCCTTGATCTTCACCACTCCCACACACGAACGTTATTTTACTACCCGGTCGCACCGCCTTAAACACCGTCTCTGACCCTTGAGGTTGAGGCCTCATGTTCTTGATTGTGTCTGCCGTCATATTCCTTAGTGCCATGTATGTCTCTCCGAACATCTTCTCAACTTCACACCTTAGCTCGTCGAACGTTGCACTGTTTCTCAGCACCACACAGTGGTACGGCGTCCACTTTGATGCCTGATCTGCATCACTACTACTATTATTATTATTATGTTGTTCTTGTTGTTGTTGTTCTAGGATCACCCTGCAGTAGATTTTCCTCTTGTTTGCTTCCCCGCTGCCCGTGGTGGGTTCTCCCCGGTAGTCTTTAGCAAGGTGTTTGGCATCAAGAATGATTCTTGAGGCCAATGGGATTGTGCCATTTTTGTTGTGATCGGCAACAAGTATGTTGTTGTAAATGTAGAGCAAGTCCTTGGTGAGCTGACCCCAAGAGACCTTGTGGTGTGGCCTAAACTTGGCCGGTGATGGGAAAACTTCTTGCTTGGGAAGTGTTCTAGAAACATCCTCCAAGCAATACTCCAACACTTTGGTCACCGGATTCAAGCATCTCCTCACCAGGTACTTGCCAACCATATGGTTCCCCAAGGACTTGAGCACAAAATCGAGTAAACCGGTGTCGCCAATGTAGGCACGCGCCACGTCCCTCACGTGCTGCCTCGACACCCACTGGAACTCGGCTCGCTTCAAGGCTTCCACCACCACGTGGATGGCTTTCTCCACGCGCTTGGGCGACCACCGGCACGACGCATCCGACATGATGGCCGGATAGCTCGAGCTGCTCTCCTGCGGAACTCGAGATTTCAACTCCAACATGAAATGGAACAGGTCACCCAGTGTGGCCAAAGAGTGTCCAGACAGGACTTGGTACTTTGAGAAAATGACTTGAACCTCACTTTGGCACCAACCGAATCCAAACTGTTGAGCAATTAGGGTTAGAGGAATGTTCTGGATGGTTTTGATAGCATTATGGTACATTTCTTGATTCACTCCGAAGCTTCCTCGCTTGCATATGTAGTCCCAGTGACCGAACCACGGCCTCCCGTAGGCCACGCTGTGGAGTAGCCTCAGCTCCATTCCTTTCTTCTTTGCTGAGTCTCTCAAGCTCACCTCCCTAGTTATATATCATATGCTAATAAATTAATTCTTTAATTCACAACATTATAAGCCCACGCGAGCGCACACACACACACACTTTGAAATTGAAAAGCACAGAGACCTTGCTCCTAATCCGGAGCACAAGCGGTCCCAGAACTCCATGATCTGGTAACCGGGCAAGCCCGACCCGTTTTCGGAGCCGTTGATGCAGAGCAAATGGCCGAAGCCATTGGAGTGGAGGACTCCATGCAAGCTGTGGCTTTCCCTCTGCAACTCGATTATGTTACTCTTTGCATATTCCTCGCAACCAGATGTTGATGGCAGCAAGAAATGGTAGTTCTTGTTGCAAATCATGTGATGCTCCCAACCTGAACTACACACCAGATTGTGATTAATTATGAAGAACGCATGCAAGGAGGATTGGACCGGAATGAAGGTGGGTGTATATAATATATATAGGTAGTGTTAAGGGTGGATATGATTACCTATGTAGCGGCAGTGGTTGCAAGTGAAGTGGGGGGAGAGGTGGATGGGCTCTTCGACAACGAAGAGGAGGAGATGCAGAGAGGGGTGGAGGCGGGCTTCGAGCTGAAAGGACCAGCTGGGCATGGCGCCGGCGTCGTTTTGAATCTGGCCAAACTCAAGAAGGGCTCTAACGTTATCTAGAAAAGATCCGTTGAAGCCGGAGGGGTAGCCTCTGGCGCCGAACACTTTGAACTTGAAGACCTTCTCGCCTCGCTTCCTCTTGCGGAAACCGCTCAGATCGAGTTGAGACATTGAGATCAAGAGTAGCAGTTGTTGAATCTTGATGGTGGGATTGATTGATAGATTTTATTTGGAGTGATGCATATATATGTATATATGTGTGTGTGTAGGGCATCACATCAATTATCACACGCATGGTGCCAGTGAATATAGAAAATATCAAGGGTGAGATGTGGGTTTATGTAAATGGGTCTCACTATGTGCATGATCTGTTGCGAAATGAACGTACTTTTGCAAAACTATCGCTGCGCCAACATGCATGAGTCTTATTTGTTTATTCACTCCACGCTTTTCATCTTCCTCTGCCCCTGTCTTATTTCTTAATCGATTACACCCTTTATTTTTATAAGACTTATATGTATTATATATATAAGTTTCTTATATAGATGACATCGTCATGTCATGCATATTTTTCATTTAGTCTGCTACCTCTAGTTTCGAATTTTATTCTCAAGAGCAGATAATTGGTTTCACTTGCGTTTCGTCTTTTGAATGATTTTTATTTCTCCACGAAATCAGTGAGAGAGTTTTCTACTATTAGACCATATTTAGCCCTTTTAGTATCGTCTTTAGTAATAAGACTAAAGAAAATTACTATATCATTAAAATTAACAAAACGTGATCACGCTCTCAAGTCTTGGGGTAACGATTAATTTCTAAGGCGAAGGTGGAGAACACATAATGCAATGCGATGGTTTTAAAAGGGCGGGTTCTGGTAAGAAGAAACAATAAAAATGTTGTTTAAAAGGGTTTCATTTTGAGCAAGCTATGTTGTTGGCCAACTACCGTTTCCATGAAACGGAGGGAAAATATAGTAATAACTCAGTAGGGAAGGTACAAAATGAATTGGTAACAACTGCAAAGGTAGATGATTGCAAGTATTTTACATTACATTTTACCTGCTGGAGAATACAATGGTTATATTATATATTCCAAGTCCAGTTAACAATTACTCCGCATTACATAATATACAAAATTAACATACTAGTACACACACTCGTGAGTCGTGCATTTAGAGAATTTGTTTCCTCACTAGAATCAAATTCTCAGTAAAATGTCCTCCCCGCAAAGGTGACAGCAAACTTTCATTTGTTATTATTACATAATACCATGTAATGCTACTCCACATTAGATAAGCTCTCAACATGCATTTTCAAGAAAGATAGCCTTTGCTCCTCAAACTTTCAATTGATTCCTTAACAATCTGCTTCAGAGGAGTAAATTCCATGCCCAAGTCTATTAGCTTCTTCAACGCAGCATTGCTCTTCAGTGATTCGTCTTGTGTATGATCATTAGAAAACCTACAAAATGTACAAGATGAATAATGTAATTGTAACTATTTACAGCCAAATCTTACTCTGAACTGAACTTTGATTGTATATCATCGCGCACGCGTGCGCGCACACACTCACACGCATATATAGTGTTTTTCTTGCCCAATGATTCAATGTATGCATTAAGTTGACACGAATGGTGTAAGAACCTTTTTTTTTTTTTCTTTTATGAGAACTTTAATTACCTGGGCAATTTGTATTCAGGGTAGAGTTTCTCCATCTGTTCGGCAAAGTCATCATAACGGGACAAAGATTCAACGCAAAGGTGCCTTCCAGTGGCTGATGTGTTCTCATACAACAGTATTTGAGCAAGAGCCACATCTTTAACGTGTACTAAAGTCATAAAGAATCCTTCGGAAAAATCTTTGCCTACACCCAAAATGGAAAAAATAAGCAAGTTGCCATGAAATTTCTTGATAAACACCACAACATCATGAGTTATATTTCTGGAAAAGTATTGTTTCTAGCGCTAATTACACTGTTCTTAGTCCCATATTCATGTCCCAATTTGTGCACTCGATGGTGATCATCAAAATAGCAAAAGACAAAACAAAACACTCACACCTGGATATGGTAAGAGTACATGAGCTGGTTCAAAGATGATAATTTTTACCAAGATTAATAAAATGAAAATTTAATCCAATCACTGTCTCAAGGTTTTTTCATCACACCTCAAGTTGGGGATGACTTAAAATCTACCAAATATGTTATGCAAACATAAGCTAACAATTGAGAATTCATATGAAAGTGAGTACCCTGAAGTACGTCAAGCATCAATTGCATGCTCGAATTCAAAGCAGGGGGGAGTATCGGACCAACCACCATTCCCGGATTTATCACCACTATATCCAGACCATTTTCCTCAGCAAATCTCCATGCAGCTTTTTCAGCAAGTGCTTTAGACAGAGGATACCAAAACTAACAGAAAATGAAATCTCAACTTAATGCCATCACAGGCAAAAGCTAAGTAGGAAAATAGGCAAAATAAATAAAGGAAAGAACTAATGATGCTACCAAGGAACCATTATTCTCTTCACATTCAGAAGGCGTGCTATGCAACAATTAATATTACACTATCCCAGTTAACTGCAACAACTCATTCTTCTCTCTTAATTGTTGAGTTTGGCTATACAACAGAACTATATGGCTATATTATATATCAGTCAATCATCACATATAAAGTTATACAGTGGCATACCCCATTTTGACGGCAGAAATCCTCATCGATCCAACAATCTTCACCCACGTCTGCAAGACTGCTGGAGCTTGCAATCATGGCAGATATGGAAGAAGTGACTACCACGCGCCTAATGTTGAGATTTTTAGCTGCTTTCAATACATTTACAGTCCCCTTAATTGCAGGGTCCAACAGCTCCCGCTATATCCACAGGTAATTATACTCAAGTCCATAAATCAATAAAAATTAACTATTGCTTGAACAAAGAGATGAGCTTAAACTCAAAGCTAGTCATCTGCTACTAATCTAAGCCGTCAATTTTGCAACACGTGTGGATTTATCGTTTTCTGGACGGTGGTCAAGACTAAGTATTCGGATTCCGAGTCCAATATTCACAGTGATCAGTGACACTAATTATGAGATTTTGAAGTTAATTAATATACATATAAAATAGTTAATGACAATAATTGTGAAATCTGCAGTTAATTTAAACATAATCACACCTGATTGCAGTTCTCAGCACAAATAGGCCGTCGGAAATTGCACACGTATAATTGACATTCTACAAACCTGAGGATCGTCGACTCGATGGATAACACAGGGGGAAGCGAGGTGGAAGACGCCGGCGGCACCGCTGACTGCGGCGGCAATGGAGTCGTAATCAAGCAAATCAATCTGGAAGAGATGAAGGCGGGAATGAGCTCCTTCAATGGCTTCCAAGTGTTTCGTTTCTCTCTCATCCGCTAATTATTAGACAACAGCAATCAGTCAGCAGATAGTAATATTGAGAGTGAAAAGGTGATTCGTAGAAGAGCGAGTAGAACCTAGATTTTTGACGGTGGCGCGGACAGTGTAGCCGCGGTCGATGAGATGGTGGACGAGGCAAGAGCCAATGAAGCCACTGGCGCCGGTGACGCAGACAACTTCTCCTTCCTTATTAGCCATTGTTGATCGCGGGAGTGGGGAGAGTGGCGAAAGTATATTTTTCATGTACTAGAAATGTGGAATGTTTCGTTCCGTCACGTGTCCGTATTATTTATGGTCATAATTCTTTTGGAGGCCAGCTCCTGCTTTTCCACCACCATATATTTATGACTAGTATGCGTCACATATACGTGCATGTGCTATGTTGCCAAAATATCATTATAGTTCATTATAATTAAAATAAATTTATTTTAATATAAAATAATAAATTAATTGAAAATATGGACACACTTTAATATACAATGATATTAGGCTTTGGAGTGTGCCATATCATATTAATTAAAATAATAAATTTAATTTTGAGACATATAAATATAAATATGGAACACTCATCCGTAATTTGATTGAGTTTACTGGAAAAAATTAATAATATATTCCTTAATACGTGATATTCATTAAATACTTTTAAAATATTTATAACAGAATCGCGGTTTCTCATCAATAACTGAAAATTTTTGTAATGCTAGCCTAACTATATATATTATAATAAAATAATAGGAAAAAACATTTAATTTTTAATATTTAAAATAGAAAACTAGTAAAAGCTATAAGGAAATATGAACATGTCTTGTCTTGTCCACTGCCCAGTTTTCCCTCTTTCTTTCTCTACTGTTCAAATTTGTTCTTCCTAATTTTCAAGATTTTTTTTATCTTATGATATATCATCCCCAAACATATCTGATTCCAGATATGTATTGAGAAATGGTAAAGATGATGATGTTTAAGCCACAAAAAGGACCAAAGAAAACCTCCACATTTTATTCCAACTCAAACCTAAAGGATTTCTAGTCCAAATAAACACTCCTGGATAACAGAGATTCAGAAGGTAGGAGAATTGTATTGGGAATTTGGGATTACAATGATTGATGAAGATAAATGTGACAATTTGGGAACTCAATAATCATGGCAAAGTCACAATCTCATTCATTATAAACTGTATAATATATTGTTTCTTCATCAAATGGGGAATCAAAACCATTCTTTTATCACCTTCATCTTTCTTGGACTTCCCCACATTCTTCTCTTTGTACAATTGCAACACAATGTCTATCACTACAAACAAACAAATCTAATCATTGAACCAAAAATAAATAATAATCATAAAAATTAAATAGCACTGTCACAAGACATTGATCCTCGTCAGAATCTTGCACAATGTGAAGGCAGCCCAGTTTCATGATTCACCATAACTGTCTCAGTAGTGCTGCATTCAAGCACATCCTGCCCCAGCTTTGCACCTGCAGCCTTCAACCCCTTCAAAGACAATGCCTGGTTGAAAAGGTTCAAAGAGGGCAACTTTGAGGCAGGAGGCAGTTTCCCATTAGGCAAGAACGTCCTAAAATCTTGCTTCAACAATGGCACCTCAAAGTCCGATTTATCATGCTTAACGACATTGTCCTTCGCGCTTATATGAGCACCGGGCTCCATGTGGTTAGTTGAGAAGCTCGCCTGGTTGGGGAAGTTTGGGTAAAGACTAACATACCCTCTCAAATACATCATGTCAATCAAGAACTTCTTCCATGAGGCCTGCCACCCATTGGTTCTTGATTTTGGGATTTGGACAGGGTTAGCCTTTGCATCCTCAGTGAATCTCATGTTCATGTATACATAGAACTCCCTCCACTGCTTAGGCATGAACACTGCACCCCAACTGCAGGGGAGCTGGTGGAGGTAGGGTGTGTTTGGATGCACGCGCTTGAAGTAGTCTGTCGCGTTCCATTTAGGCCTCTCCTTCACGACCTCCACAATTCGTGGCGTATAGAGGGAGATGGAGGAGAGCTCAGGGAGAGAGACTTGAGGATCATAATGGTAGGCTAAAAGGGCATACTTGATCCAGAGGTAGAAGTAAGGAGAGACTTCTATGTCATCCTCTAGTAGTAGGCCAAAATCGTTGTCTGAGGAAGGGTACCAACTCTCACTCACAGCACGGATCAATCCTCCTTGGATGATCCTTCTTCGCAGAACCTTGGGGCCGTGGGGCCAGTCGAAGGAGTTCACTAGCTTTAAGGTTGCCTCGTCCACTCTGCTGTCCATGTTGAAGGTGATTGCTACCTCATCGCCTAAGAAGTATGCGTTCTTGATGGAGTTCAGCAGCCTTGCTAGCGAAGTAGCCCGGTTTTGTGTGATGATGCTTATTGTTAGCCTCATCTTATTCCAATCTGTTTAATTGAAAATAAATCAGTCATAAATCATAATGCAGTAGTACGAGAGCAGGAACAGATCTTAGCCAGAAAAGCAGCAAGATAATGAAGAAAAGCATGAAAAACGAGCTTACAAGGCAACGTGGTGGGGCGCAGATCAGCCATCCAAAGCGCCTTTGTCACTGAGGCTCTAGGCAGAAGCACCAATGTAGTGCCATTGGTGCTAGAATGGGACTCCGTCGCCATCTTCAACGCCTTCTTCACGTTGGAATTTATGTCAGCAACCGTGATCACAACACTAGGGTTGTGGATCTTGATCAGCCCCTTCATGCTAGCATAAACTCCCTGCAGCACGGGCACTTCCGAGTTGGGGAGGCTGGAGAGAGCGCCAATGCCAAGATCAAAAATCTTGAACCTCCTTTCTCTGCAAACCGCTTTAGGCCATTTCAAAGCAGCAGCAGCCTCCTCACAAGGACAGAAACTGCCCCCTGAGACAACAATATAAGCTTTCTTCCCCACAGTTGTCCTAAACTTCTCAAGCAGAGGGCCGAGGGCCTTAACTTCATTAACCGAGTGTGCATAGAAAAGGGCGTCGATCTTTTGAGGAAACATCGCTGCCCATTGGGTGATGTACCCAGTCGAGAGAGCCTTCCACCATTGATCGTCTCTGACTTGCACGGTATCTTTGAAGATGACAGTAGTCTCAGCCACATAAGCAAGTCTGTGCTCACTATCACCCCATGTTTCCTTATCATTAGCATCGACTGGGAGCACGAAAGAACCGGCATTTCTATACTTCTGAAGCTGATAACTGCACACACACACACACGCACATCACACACTTGAGACATCAATCACCAACCAAAAGAAACAAAGTAGGAAATCAAGTAGATTACCTCAAGTGAAGATCTTCACCGGTCATGAAAGTGAAGGGCGTCTCGATGAATAGTGTCTTGACAAGCTCAGCAGAGAGGAACCATGAGCTGGAGAGGAAATCAACCTGCACAACTCTATCAATGGTGATGTCATAAGCAGGGTCGGGTAAGTACAAACCGGCCTCCTTGGATCGGAACTTTCTGTAGCTAGGGAAAGTGAAATCCTTCTGTCGGAAGGGCAAGATCCTCCCAATACTCCCAAGTACGGAATTCTCGTACTTGCGAGTTCCTGCTGCATGCGACATGATCTGCAACATCTTCTTGCCTGGGATCATGTCGTCGTCGAGGATGTAAACGAGGTCGGCCTCTGTTTGCAGGGCCATTTGGAACCTCCCATAGTACTTGAAATCGTAGGTGGAGCTGATGAAACTGATTTTGGAATTGTTGTAGCTCTCAACGATTCTACGCAGAGAGGCCTCGTTGGGGCTCCCGAAGGAGAGAACCCAAACGTGATGAAACGGCAGCGTTTGGTGCAGCAAGGAGTCGAGCTGCGCGCAGAGGGTCTTCCGCTTGAAGTGGTTCAAGATGACGGTGACTTTGGGGATGGTGGGGCCATGCAGATCCCACTTGGATTTCATCTTCATGAGCTCGGGGAGAGTCTCGGTCCCCACGCTCTTGCTTTGGAAATCGAGGACTTGCTGGTAGAGGTCTCTCTTGAGCTTGATCATCACCGCATCGTTTGACTTCTTCTGGACGAAGTCGATCTTCTCAGTTTCGCAGACCTCGGAGGGGGTAAGTGGTGGAGCCCGCAGCTGTAGGAAGGTGGTGTTGGGTTCTTGGTAGTGGCTCACCACCATCAACTGCTTCCATTGGTGGGCGAAGCGGGTGGCCCACGTGAAGTCGGGCTTGGCGCTGAGATCGACGGAGGGGCTCATGAAGTAGAGGAGGAAGGTGGCGTACACTGCGAATGCGAATTGCAGGCATGTCAACACTGTCACGAGGCGAGATGAGGAGGAAGGAGAAGAGTGCTTCTGCACTTTGAGTTTATTACTCTTTCCTCCCATGTAATCGCTCAGCATTCCTTCCAAATAATCCCCACTCTTCACGCTTCTTGAAATTCCCATTTCACAATTCAAGCTAGCGCTACCTACCTTTATCAAAGTCCTGCAATAGGGCTGGCTATACACAGATGAGCATCGAGACAAGAAAAAGAAGGTGCAATCTTGCAAACTCGAGATTGCAGTAATATGGAGAGAGAAGGAGTCTTTGAGAAGTTTGATCAGCTATGCATTGTGTGAAACTTCAATTATATTTACTTATATAGCATGGAATATGGGGGGTGAGGGGTGGTAAAGTGTGAAGAAGAACACCATGGAAAACGCAGGAAGCAAAGGTCACATGGGGTTAGCACCTAGAATTAATATAAAAGTAATATAGGTGTGAACGACTTCACCACACTTCAATTCCTTCGCATGCAAAAATCATTAGGACCTAATGAGGAAAAGCCTGCAGCCTCGCCGCGAAATGAGGTCGCCACTTGTAATTTTATCACTCCATAAATCAAATATTTTTGCAGAATAATAAATGCAGGTAACTAATAAAGATGGAATGTAATAATTCAGATGTTTGTTTTGACTTGATGAGGCCAAACTCCATCACATTATTTTCAAGAAAATGATGTATTAAAAAAATCATAATTAGTGAACTTGAGTATCACGTAAAAAAGAGAGCTTCTTGTGTAGTCTAATAACTTTGAGCAACAAAATGAAAAAGTGTACCTTGATCAAAACAAAGAATAAAGTAAGGATGAAGAAAATTAAGGATGAAGGGAGGAGACGTCGCAGTGTAGCACTTTTCTTCCTCTACAAATTAACTAAGCTTCCAAAGAGAAGCTCAGAACATGCAGCAGATTATAGGATCCCATAACTCCGTAGCTGATATACTATATCATATATGATATGATTATTATATTAAATTATAGAATGAAGATTGATTGGTATGGAGGAAACTTAAGTAGGCAAAGAGATGGTGGTGGGCTAGCTAGAGAGTTGAGGAGTTGACTTTCTTGCAGCTGTCATGGTTTGTTTGTTTGTTTGTACTAACTACTAAGAGGAGGTTGAATTAATTAACGTAGATTATAACCATACTGCACCAATTTTTGTTAATGGCCTTTTGCCCAACTTTTTGTTTGGACTCATTTTTGCTTGCATTTGTGGATTGATTCAATCTTGTGTAGCTCTTTCTTCAAGGAAGGAATATGGAAGACTAGGGTACCGTGTTTACTTATTCAGCTAATTAACCTGAACATTAAATTACATATTAGCATCTCAAAAGATTCGAATCCGAAATTTATTGCCTTTAATATTAATCTAACTATCACTAGGTCAACACACGCAGCGAATTCAATTAATTATAACTGATTAATTAGTTTCTTAATTTGGATCGTTACCAATTAATTTTTGCAGGGGAGGCTTATTAGGAACATTTGAAATACTCCTTCCATCTCAACTAGTTTGGGGAACTTCTTTTCGGCACGTAAATTAAAGAGTTAAGGAGTGTGTGTTTAAAGTATAAAGTGATGATAGAAATTTATATTTTTAAATTTGTGTTTGTAATAAAAATTTTCTAAAAAGGAAATGACTCAAGCTAGTTGGGACGACTCGAAAATGAATACGACTCAAGTTAGTTGGGACTCAGAGAGTAATAATTAGGTGAGTTCGAAATGATTAATTAGTATCATTGTTCTAAAAGTTGTTAGTCGGGTGGTGGAGGGGGACTAGTGCCTAGGTTCCACCTAAGAGGTTCGAATTATAATACTTTTTTATTTATTTTACACTATATTCTAAGTAAAAATTATATAAAAATACATTTTTCGTATTTTTTTTTGAATTCGTAATAAAAAATTAAGAACACGTAATATGATAATTAAAATATAATATTTTCTAGACTGACTATTCGGTTAAAGCAGCTGACTAAGATTCTAGGCAGCCTAGGCCAACTTTTAGAACAGCAGTTGCGGTGAACTGAATTTTGTGTGATCTTATATATCTGTTTATAATTTGATTAAGTTTTTAACAGCAACATTGAACAAAAATTTTAAATAGTATTTTCTGAGATTCTTTTAACGATTTGAGTATGGAATAAAGATAGGTTAAAATTTAACTTGAGTGATGGGATAAAACTAAACAATAACATAAGTTTGTTGTTTGGTAGTCAATTGTTAAAACCTTGGTTGAGTAATATTGTAAAACTACACTTGTGTCCCTATGAATAATAAAAAGTTTAAAATTATCATTTACAACTAATATCGATTTTCAATGATCCCAAGATCCATATATATTATTTGAACATAAATTCACAAAAGAAAATTACAAAAATAAAGGAAAAATTTTCAAATCAATAATTTGGAAAGAGACGATTGTCAAAAGAGCAACTAGTCCAGATCTTATACTAGTGCCATAGCATAGGTCCAATGGAGATCATAAATTTTGTCTAAGATGATTTACAGAGGGCGAGTGCCTTAGCAGAGGAGATAATAAATTTTGGAGGTTTTGAAAGACAAGTCTAGAGTTATTGAGAGGGAAAAGGGAGGGATTAATAAATATAAATGTTGAGACAATTTTTTGTGTGAAATATTCCAATGATAAGTTTTACAAAGAGATAAGATAAATTTTGGGGAGACGAGTTTACAGTTGAGACAGAAAGTCGTCAGTGACGCTAAATAGAGAGAAAATGCGATGTGCCTTAGAAATGAAAGAAGAGATAAATTTTGGGAGGTTTTTGTTGTTTCTGTTTTGATTGAATAAACAATGGAAATCGAAGAAGATACAGGTGCAAAGAAAATGTGATATCAGATCGAAGAGGAGGAACAATGTCGGTGTTTGAACCAGAGAAGAAGTTTCTTCCACTGAATTGTTAGAGTTAATTGGAATATTAAAATGGGGGCAAATTTGGGAATATACACTCATTTTTGAACTGTTTACGACAAATAAATTGTAACTCACCAAAATGGTGGGTTATGGTATAGGTAGTCAAATAGTAATTAACAACGGGCCTCATTTTAAAACCGAACCTAATAGATAATAAAATTGGACTACCAAACACAAGTTATAACTAGTTAATTTTTCCTAACTTGCCCAAACTAGATTACCAAACATGGTCTTAAGAGTTTGTCCATAAAAAGTAAATATTCATTGAATAGGTACGTTGATATGTCGTTAGATTAAATTTTAGCGCCCACATAAAGTCAAATCAATAATCATCAGTAATAATTAGAGATGAGATAAATAATTATAGAAGAACAGGTTATTTATTACTCCCTCAGCCCCCATTCTCAAAACTCACGTGCCAATGCAATAACTCAATTTCCACATTTACTCTAAAACATTGTATGAGAAACATAAAAAGAAAATAATTCAATGATGTGAAGGGTAAAATTAGAATTTTGATATTATTTTTATCTTGATTTTTGAAATAAGACACTCCTTAAGAGATAATTTTTTTTTGCTAAGGGGACACTTACTGAGGAACGGAGGGCTACTCGTTAGTCTTACCCGTCGCCCACTTGGTTCATGAAAAAGAAATGTTGCTCGTTTCAAATATTTATGAATTTGATAAGTAGAGATGATTGCGATTTAGATACTTATATTATGTACTACTCCCTCCATTCCTATTTACTTAATACATTTCATATTTAATTGAGTTTATTATAATAATAAAACGTATCAGAGAAACGAAAGGAGTATTATATTTAACATTCATGTGGGAATCGAATTAGGCGTAAATTCATCTTTGAAACTCCCTTATTAATAATAGTAATAAAAAGTTTGTATACGAGAAATATATATTTGTAGGAACTAACAAATATATCAATTCAAAATTAAAGTTGTGCCCAGCTCGAATATAAATTTCATTTATTAAAATTTAAACTCAAATACAATACGTATTACGTTAATTACATAACACGTTATTTATATGATAAATACAATACGTTAATGACATAACACGTTATTTATATGAAACTATAAAGTTATAGTAACAGCAATAATAAAGCATAATTTTTTATTTTGCTCAATACATTTACTTTCATATTTAAAGGAAATAAAAAATATTATTGGAACTATTCAAAAAATTATTGTACATAAAAATATAAATTACTCTCTCTTTTCTATTATTATTAGTTCAAAAACTCAATAAATTACTTACAATTTTGATTAAATATGTCCAACAATATTGAAACAGACGAAATATTAAAAAAAATATAATTATAGTAATAGGTAACTCGATTCCGATCTTCATCCAACTTGAACCCAACGCAATAATTCTGACCGTTTGAACATAAAAGAGGTAAATTATATGTCCATTTCTAACAAAATAATATTATATGTTTATATATCGTGAAATGATTTTAGATACATTTTCTCTAGACAAAAAACATTTAATTATATGATTAATTTAGGCTGCTCTCAATCTCTCTCGAATCGGACTGATACCTTATTCACTATTCTCGAGATCTCTCATTCCCCCAAAAAATAAATCAAGATTCTATATATCTTCAATATCAAATGCTTGATATACAAATCAACACACTAGTTTTTCCCCCTTTGAGTATAATTTTGTTGCATATATTGGGGCTTCCAGAGGCTTATTAATTAATTAATAACAAAAGAAATAGTTAATTAAAAAAAGAAAAGAAAAGAAGTTTCAACTTTCGATCATGATTGTATAATATTATCTTTTTCTGATTTATTTTTTGGGGGAAATGAGAGATCTCGACAAGTATGGAAAGTAGCTATTTATATTCATATATGTGAACTAGAATTAAATTCTAGTCATAAAAAATCACTCAAATATGCTACTTGCGGATATCCGTCACTTATCGAGTACCTACCATTTGTTGGGTATCCGTCAATCCGCCACTTAGAATTATTCATCACTTGAAAAACATATAATTTTAATTTTTAAGATAGATTGAATATAATTTTATATGAGAATCAGATATAATTAAATTTTATATAAAAATAAAAAAATATAATTATAATATTAAGTGGGTAGGCGGGTATTTCACATATAAATTTTCATGAGTATGTGACTCCAGAATATGAATAGTTACTTTTTATACATATACTTACAAGCTAAATTAATATTAAATTTTATACAAAAGTTCACTTTTCTCTCAAATTCATACCTATTAATGTCGATGGGCAGCCATAAGTAAATTCTCATCCTTAACTATAACTGTTGGCCGAAAAAATCACAACCATTTTGCAAATCTATATATATATTAAAAGAAAATTAATAGCACAAAATTTTCCCACCTAAACATCTATTAAATCATATTTATGTCATTTATTGTTTTGTAATATAATTGCATATTTATATCCAACATTTATATATATATATATATATATATATATATAAATGTAATTTGTTGTTACATGTATAATCATCTCTTACTTCGTCTCCACTCTAACTGAACACGTACTAATACAGATTCATGCACAACGCATAACTTCCAACATATATGCATACATATGTCTAGATGCATAATTTTATAGAGTATTAGTTTTAAGTTTCACAATCATTAGCAAAAGTCATGCATGGATAAATAATATCCATATCAATATTATATATAAATAATAATTGATTATAGAAATATTTATACATTATACCAAAAATATTTTATTACAAATATTATTTAAACACATATCATTTTATTATTATTATCCACCTTTGAGCTCATTTTTTTTCTAATCTTGATTATCTTTACATTTTATTTATATTTTTGCAAGTTTTTCATCCGAAAATACTACATTAATGCCTTTTATTTGGACTTTAATTCAAAATCTTGAACCTTGCAATGCAAAGTCATGTATAAAATTAAGACTTATGTGTGCATATGATCGTACCGCACGGGACACCAATACATTGATAAATTACGAGTGCGTGTTTCCCGATCAAGAGGTAAATTTATAAAATTATATTTATAATAATAATATGTCATAGATTGGTAGGAAAAATTTTAAATGATTACATTTCTGATAATAATTATATTTATAGAGGAAACTCTGCTTTGACCGAAACTTTAAATGAAAATCTTATATCCGAATGTGTCAGTAAGATTCTTGAGATCAATACTTTATCGCTTGTATATTATACCCGATATTTGCCAATTTTCCGATCTGAGCTCATATGTGGTACCACATTTCATAATAATACTCTTTTGAGTTGCATATTTATTGTGTATGAACATTTATGTGAGCGTATTTTTGTCAAGTAACTCAAAAAATTACATAGCAACAAAACAAAACCAATTATATAAGAATAATTACATTTATTGTAAGTTGTAATATTTACTTTTTAATGATGTTCATTGGATATATGCAAGGGCGGAGTCAAGGACCTGACAATATATATATGGTACGACTGTTTAGTAGTATAGTAAACAAATTTTGTGGTCGGAAAGCATGATATTTTTTTTTATAATTGCAATACAATCATTTGTTCATGAATACCAATCATAAATATACCACATAAATTATTATCACATTATCTATAAATATATATGTATCCCGTGCATCCCACGTTCACGACACTAGTTCGGCAGAAGTATAAAACATTTGTTAGTTAAGATTTATTTACGTTTGTATATTTTTTCAATATCGAATGATTTTAATCTCGGTTTTAACATATCCTGGTTTTATGGTTATGATTACGACCGATTTTTGTTTTAAAATCCTTCATTTAACATAAAACAATCATTTTAAATATAAAAAAGAAAAGAGGGACCAAAATGGGTCGATGTTTAGTATTTTGTGGCATTGATTTATGTAAACTGATGAATAAATTGCCAGTGTCTATTTTTATTTCAAAGCAACATTGTTAGTTTATTTGGCAAATTGATAAAAAGAAATTCTAAATTAAGAAGTATGATAAAAACAAAATACTTGAAACTATCGGAAATAAAATAAAACTTTTTTCTTAAAATAAATGGCATTCAAGTTTTTTTGGCAGTTTTTGTATGTAAAAGTCTCACATGGTGATGGCATGCAGATTGGATCTCATTCACGTGAACAGAATAATGTCATCATTACAATATTATTACAATCGAAATCCAACATTAGAATTAATTATCTGACAAACTTGGAGTATTAACTTTTCTGATAGTCAAAGGCTAAAAAATTGATTACACACTCACTTTTGTAATAAATAAAAAAGTCAACACAGTTTAATATACGTACACACACTCACGACTCACGAGTGCCTAACGCACTCAAATTGCAGAAACTCCATCCGAAGGTGGTAAAACTTGAAATTCCAAAATTGACCAGAATTTTATGTCCTAAAATTAATTTTATTATGGATGAATTTATGGTGTTACATTATGGCCATCCACATTTTGATTTAATTGGACAAAAATTATTTCTTAAAAATTTATTATATTTATCTTTTTTTTTATCTACAGATTTTACCATTAAAATCCTAATATAAATGAAATTCAATCACATATTATACTCTCAAATTAGTTATCAAAGTTTTCTAGCACGTCATGTTGTTATATATATATATACACACACGACTAGAATGCGCATTTTAAATCCTTTTTCTCAACCAATTTTAAGAGGGTGAGTTGGAAAATATTTATAAGTGTTTTGATTTAGATTTCAAAATTTCATTTGAAAAATGTATTAAGTTCAAAACTGAGATTTGGTCTTTAGTCTTATTTTAGAACTCACTTATTAAGGAATTCAGTTTACAGATACACATAATCTGAAGGACTCAAGACTAAAGTTCAAGACCAGTACTGAAGTTTTTCATAACTCAGTTCACTAGCAAAAACTGAAGGACCATGTTACTGAAAGGTATGGCCTGAAGTTTTGGAGATTAAAGTAAATTGAAGCAAGAAGAATTCGTTTACTGAAGCTCTGCACTGAAGCTACCACTGAAGTCAAGCTTGCCACCGAATACTATGCTATCTCTATAGGCATTACCACTTCTGGAAAAAATCTCAGTAAGTGAAGCAATATCTTGTTGCAGACACAAAAAATGGTAAAAATGACGACGACTCCAACGGGAACAATTTCAAATGCTACAGATGGAGCTCTCTCTCACAACGGATATATTTATGAGAGTGTCCTATAAATACCCTGATGTTTCAAACGCTTCAAACACCGGTTACCAAGCTTTCATACACTCAAACTCTCAATCGCTCTCAAGTTTTCTTTTACACTCAAGCTTTCAGATTATAACACCTCTGCACTCACTGAATATCCACTAGTGTGTTCTTAGCGATACAAATTTGTAACCGAAGAATAGATCTAGTTTAGATTTAGTTCATAGCTATAAGTGATCAGACTTCATTGTTCATCTAACCTTCAAAGGTTGATCACTGTAAGACACCACTTCATTTAGTTGGAAACTCTTAACTTACATCGAGACACATGGACATAGGAATTTTTATCCCCGAACCACGCAAACCAAATTATGTGTCTTCTCTATTTATTTTTTAGTATTTATTCCCTAAGGCTATTGCATATACTGAATACTGATTAAGTGCAAACTTGAATTATAACATTAAACTTTTCTGATAAACGAGTAAGCTTTCAAACCACCACTTCCGCACTGCATACTTAAGATATTAGTCCATCAGTCAAACATTAAGTGTAGATTGAAGGTTTGCTATCTAAAGTAAATCTTTAAACTGAAGCTACCTCCCTTCAGATTTAAGCTCACACTTAAGCTCTCTTTTAATCTGAAATTTTTTTAACTAAGTGTATCCCCCATACACTCATTATACTTATTTTGGGACCAACATGATGAATGAGTGATATTATGTGATATCGTTTGCGGGCGTATTAATGTCATCCGCCGCGGACGGGTGAACATTTTCGATAGCTTAATGGGATCTTAATTGTTTGTATTATGTTGAACAATTAGTCAACGTTTGCAAATTTGGCCTTTTGATTGGGCGATTAATGTTCGTTCCATTGTGTGGAAGCTAAATTAAAAGAATAAAATGGAGTAATACCTAAACAGACTTTTCTGGATGGCTAGTCATAAATTGACATAATGTGTTGAGACATAAAGTTTATATTTACTAATTTCACCTTTTACTAAAATATGGTAAAAAAAAATCATTATTATATAATCTTTATACCAAAAATATGAATGAGTAATTTAAGTAAGGAATCAATCTCTCAACATTCAAAAACTCTATCCTTATATCTGTAACATGATTATTAATTAATCTTGGCGACAACTATTGAAAACATTCTCAAGATTTAAAACATATGTATTATTTATATTATTAGTATAAATGTTTTACTTGTGAGAATGGTATAAATTGTGGTAAAAATATCATTAATTCGAAATTTCTTATAATCATGGAAAAATAAACTAATTTTTTAAGATATTATGAAATATATTTTTCGATTTTATGAAATGATAGAAATATGGTATATATATGAAGTATATTTTAAGGTTGATAATAAAATATTTTTATTTTATTTTATGGTGAATAACTTTTTCGATTTGTATATATATGGGGAAATATATTTTACATATACAAGTTGTTAAAAATCATATAGAAATTTCCTTAATTAGAGTATATGAAATATGGAAATCACAATCATAACTAATTAGTAAGATATTTAATGATCTTTCCATAATTTAATATAAGGGTATATATGTAAAAGAAATTTTGGAATTTATATAAAAATAATAAAATTTTAAGAAACTTTCCTCATCATTTTCCTTTCTCGATCGAGGCATCTTCACATATATAATTTGGATGTTTATATCATGGAAATTAATTTATTGTCACGTTATTAGTCAACCAGTTGCCTAATTGTTTTTGGCAAGTAGTGATCATTTTAGGCTAGAATTTAGCATAAAGTCTTAAAAAATCGATTTTCTGGTGGGAATGAAAGAAAAAAAAAAAACTTTATTTAATTTTTTCCAGTTTGGGAATATTGTGGTCCAAATGTAGTACTTGCATGTATCAACTTGGTATAAGATCTAAAATCGACAAACATTAATTATATTATTATGCACATTTGTTAGGTCCAATATTGTTGTCTGATTCATAATTTCCAAGTGTTATTTTTTGACTTACTTTTTGTTCGGTGTTATTAGCTTACGTGTAATATCGATTTCTCATATACTTTGACTTTTTATAGTTGTAATTAGGAGATGAAGAGGAAAAAACTATGATAAAACAATTTCATTGTAATATTTATATTTAATGCTAAATAAATGGTGTATGAAAAATGTTTACTAGTGTGTTTGGTATAATGAAAGATTTGTTACTTCTAAGACAGAAGGTCTTAATTAACTTCATCAATTCCCATCATCATTAAGCCATGATTTAGTTAACATATATTTTGTTATAATATTTTCATTTTTTAGGAGTTCAATATTATTATTACAGGAACTGTACAATTTTTATATAATTGTCATCATAATTGGAGATCCATGATAATTTTATTTAGGTTAAATTATACATTTAAGAGTCGATTGATTGTTTGATAAAATTAACACATTTAAATCTTTATATTTTTATCCATATCTTTCAGTTCTTACTTATTCTTATCAATTTAATCATTTTTTATACCTCTAAATTTATAAAGATAAGTAAGAAATGAAGGAATATGAATAAAAATATAGAGATTCAAAGTGTGAATCAAAACAAAACAAACTAGCCTTTAGGTTTGAAGAAAGGATTTTTTATTTACTTCATTTTTTTTAATTGAATTAATTCATTTTTTTAGTAATATTGAAAGTTGACTTGAGGATTGGTCGAATAAAACGGAAAGAAGTTTGTTATGGGCCAAGCCTATCAAGATTGTGGAAAATTGGGCCTAAGAACCTTTCGCCTATCGATTGAGCACTTCTTCTTCCCTTATCCACCCTTCATCATTGCATTTAACTACGTACTTTATTACTCTCGACTCATTGTTTTTGATTTATTCTTTTAAATACATAAAATGAGAAGAATAAATAAAAAATAAATGTGATAAATCCAAAAAATTTAAAAATCTAATTTGTATTTTTTGAAAACAATTTCTTAAATCGTATATCATATCTTCTTTTTATTTGACAAATATAAAATAATGAAAAACTATCAACAACTAGAATAACTTCATTTATTTCAGTCATACGAAAATGCTCATCCGCCTGCGGCGGACGAGCCCACCAATGATATGGCATGCCATGTAGATAAATATTAAATTTTTAATATTTTTTTTTATTAATTATCACTTTCCGACCATGATTTATTGATTAGAGTATAGGTTAATATTATTCAATACAAAATAATAATAATAATAATAAAATTATCAAAAAAATGAAAAATATAGTGACTCGCATGCTGATATGACAATGACGTTACATTACTACATCAGTCGTGGACACGTTAAGATGTGCCCACAGCAGGCGGTGGAGCATTACTCTTCAGTCATGATATATAACTATGAATAAAATTCTCTACACATTCCACACACCCCAAGAAAATAAATAATTTAATATATGTACTCATTTAATCCTATGTAGTCTATGCGTCCACGCAAAATGTGTAGTGAGAGAATATTATGACTTTTAAAAAAATGTTATAAAATGTGTTTTTGTGGAGGAAGGATCCACAAAGTACAATATATGTTAAATTTAAAGTAATTAATTCTTTGTGAAACCATGTATCAAAAAGGAAATATCGAAATAGTATACTTTTGATAGAACGATAGCCCAAATAGAAAATAAAAATACATTTTATAGATGAATGGAGTATAATGAATACATTCATATAGTTAATATTAAATTTCAAAAAGTATTAAATAACTGTAAATTTGAAAGTATGTCATAAATTAATCCTAGATTATTGAAACAAGACACTATTTTCACTACAAGAAAAACACTTTTAATGAGAGTAAAAAATACACTATACTCTCATTATTGATTTTTAACTAGAAAAACAATAATGAGATGCGGTGATGGTAGAAAATTTGCCATTAAAAGTTATCAGTGATGAAAATTTAACTTTTAACTATAGTTTTTATTCTCACTAAAAGTAACTTTTTACGATTAACGACACTAATACTTTATTACTAAAAGTCTTGTTTCTTGCAGTGTTTAGAGACAAAAAAGTAAAATACGATGCTTACACAAAATGGAGAATGTAAATTTTATTGATGGCAATTTTGAAGGTGTGCTCGAACATGTATCCATTCTAGATTTGTTTTATTTGGAAAAAGTATCCAAATAATTATGAGAGATTATTAGACACTTTTCCTTACCAACTTGACACCAAGAATGGGAGAGCTATGACAAGTCAACGAAATTTAGAGCATCAAAAGAGAAGGTTGTCACAAAGTACACAAACATGTACTACTAGTCTTGTTTTTTTCTAGCACAATGTCAACCTTTGAAAGTCATATTTTCACAAGATAATCCCAACGTGTATTTTCTGCGTTTTTCTTCCACCACCTTAATCAAATTCCATCATAGATTCATAAGCTTGAGGAAGGTGGTTTTAGGGTTTAAGGAATTAATTCCAACAATAATATTGATAAATGTCGAGTGTATATTTTTGAATAAGTAATACACAAAAGCAAATATGAAATGTAACAATTTAAAGAACATTGGCTTTCGTTAATGGATGCTATTAATGAGACATGTCGCTCATTTTCAATTCATATGAATTAGTTAGAAATATTCAACTTTCTTGTGTGGTAGACAGCTAAAAGTGTTGGACTGCGACATTAATCAACTTTCTTGACATTTAATGGATCTAAGTTGAAGTCAATTTATAGCACTTGTATAATGCTCGAAAAGTTTTAAAGATATATATATATATATATATATGTCAATAATAATTCAAATATTTATAATTGAATCTTTTGTCGTCCTACGTTCATAAGTAGTGAAATCTAACGGTAGATATCCTTTTAATTGCATCTAGCATTTTTTGCTTGGACTGTATACAAGAATTTGACAAACGTTAGTTAGGGAGCAAAAATTAATAAAATTCTCATTAAAAATTAATATTATTTATTAAGTATGTCACATCGTTTGAGATGGTTGATTATTAATGTAGCGTGTTATATTACTATGTGAATCATAACCTGACTTCCTTATGCATAGGCCCGATCCATCATTTTAAATGCAAGCTCGGGCCTGGCTCATTGCTCGATCAGTGCTGGAAATTAGGCTCGTATCGTATGGTCTTGGCCTGGCCAAATTTTTCTCCTTTTTTTTCTATATATTTTATTTTATTATGTATGTTTAATTAGTTTATTTTTATACACATTTAAAATTTCTAAAACTTATTACTCGTTTACATGTATATAAACAATAAATTAATTATTTTACTCGTACATCATATTTAATATGTCATTAACTTATATTTATTATATATTAACAATAATAATATTTTTCTATTTAAATTATAATTTAAATATTGAATATATAAATGTTGAGATGGAGTTTGGACAACTACTGTCATATTTAAGATTTAGGTCTAAATCAGACCCATAATGTCATAGTATATTATATTATTTGGAACCGGGCTTGGGCCAGGCCTAATTGACATCCATACACATGACATTTATTAATGCTCTAATAAAAGTTCATTATCTATCAATTTTTCATGTAAAATTTAATAATTATGATATAATATTATATTAAATAAATAATTAAAATAAAGAGGAAAAAAAAAAGCATCGGTATATACTGTCTATGCGGCAATTATGTATCGCATATATTGCAAGTATAAGTATGTCAACTGTAAATAAGGGAGCGTACTAATAAGAACATATAAAAAACTAAAAACTCCAAAGAACTGAAAAGTGTTCATAAAAAGAGAACAATAGGAATTGAGAAAAAAAAAATCGTCCAAGTAAATTCCATTTTGAGAAATCAGAGAGAAAAATAAAAACCTATAGTAACATTTTATTGAGAAAAAAGAAAGTCCATCACATTGGATTCAAAGTTTCATAGATGAAGTCCATTATACAAAATTCAAAACAATACAAGTACATTTTAAATTGGAGAGAGTAATTTTGGTTAATTGTTTATTCTCGACAATTGCAACATGTGGAATTAAGTAGGGCAGTAAATTTTTTTGACACAAACGTGGAATTAATAAGTTAGTGTCAAGTCTTATTGGGCTAGGGTCGTTATCAGGTCGACTCGATAAGAACACAAAATTATCGTGTTGTGTTCGTGTCGGGTTCGGGTTACCCGATAACAACATTTATAATATATTAATAATTCAGATTTTGAAGGAGATATAATGTTTTAAATATTTTTTAAAAATATTTTGCATTTTCTTTAAATATAAAAATAACTATATTTTATATATTCAAAATTTATGTGTTATTATTATTTTTTATTATAATTTTATAATTTTTATGTCATTTTTTCATATAAATTTAGAATTTTATCATGTTCATAACTGGTCATATCATTATCGCGTCGTGTCAACATGAAAATTATCGTGTTTGTGTTGGGTTCTTGTCGTGTTCGGTATTAAATACATTAAAAAAGATAACAAATAAGAAGTTTACATTTTAATTTTGCCGATAAACTCGGTCATCGCCTATCGCCTACTGTCGAAAAATCCGGTTCGGCTGGCTTCTGCAACGAGGCAGGCGTGCTCGAACTGGAGTGGGAATGCTTGAGATGCTTCACTGCTCTCCTATTCGAGGCCAATCTAGCGGCCGCACACACATGCATTTCTTTCTCCACCGCTGCCTCCTCTTCAGCGAGGGTTTGTACCACCCTAAGCTCCGCCGTGGTCCTCTGCTTCTTATACCGCAGCCATGCTGCCTGAATGAAGCATGCGGCCCAAGCCCTCCATTGGTGGGAATAGAATCTGAACTTATGCCTAAGTTGTTTGCTATGGAGCCTACGGAACTGGTCCGCAACGAACTTGAGGTCCTCGGCTCGAAGAGCAAATGCCTCAACTTCGGATATGGCCTTAATAGTACGAGTGGAAGAGGGGAGGATGATGCTCGGACGTGGGTCGAGCGCCCACGTCAGAAGCTCCTCGCCGCAAAAGTCACCCGGACCTATGCGGCACGAGTTGAAGAAGCCGGTGCGACCACCGTTGGTGGTGTAGGAGTCAAGGTTGCCCCGTATAATGAATAACATTTCATTAACGGGGTCGCCTTCCTGCACTAGACACGTTCCTTGCGTGCCTAGTGCGGGTTTTAGCCTCTCGCATATTGCGTCCAACATCCTCTCATCCATCTGGTCGAAGAGGGGCACCTGTTGGAATACGAGATTAAATAATATTGTTTGCAAAGTTCGTACCTAAAATTTCATGTGCAGATTCTCTACAAGATAATTGTACTAAAATATGCAAATTTCGAATACATTTTACATCAACCGTAGGAAATGTTAATTAGGCCATACTTGTTTGGGGCAGTTTATTTATGGCCTATGTGCAGGGTAGGCGACCGCACAAGACTGTAAAAATGAGAGCCCAAAACTATCGATCACTATAATATATATATATATATATGCATGCTACGTATTATTTTTATGTATTATACGTAGAATCTTATTCTATAACATATAATGCATTTTTAGTCATTAATTCATGCATTTTATGCATAAATCTGATGCATAATTAATCAGACTAAAAAATTCATTGAATACACAAAATTCAATTAAAAATTATAAATCACAAACTCCACTCAATAGATACACTTCAACTAAAAAATAATAAAAAGTGAGACTCAATCCCCACTATATTAAAACACATGTCGGGTAAAAGTGTTACAAACATTTATAGACGGAGGGACTATATTTTTTAAAAATGGACGCCTTCTAAGTTCATTTTAAGAATTCTGGCCATAGTTGTGTTAGCTATTACTAGAAAAATGGACGCCTTCTAAGTTCATTTTTTTTAAAAATGGACGCCTTTGATAATTGTGAAACTGAGTGAACTAGACTCGATCTAGTATGCTATTACTAGAAAAACAATGTCCAACCAAGGACGAGAGTAAGATTAAGAGGTCTAACCCGTCGAACAAGATCGTAGCAGAGATGGTGTTTGATGTTACGTCGGATGTCGAGAGGGAGGTCTTTGAGCAGAGCTTCCTCGTCGACCCCTCTCGTCGTTGCCCATTTGTACTGATCGTACTTGCGCACAGACTGCCTCAACTCTTGAGGCAGCTGCCTATGATGCATCCACTGCTCAGTATCTCTTCTTCGTATTCTCCATTCCTCTAATCTAGCTGTTGTGGATTGAAGGTACGTCTGCAAAAGTCAGCTCATATTACACAAGCCAAGAACCAATAATTGAAGAAACAAGCTAACTTGAGATAAGAAAGATTTTTGTGCTCTTTCATCTTGAAATCTTCTTGATGATCTCTGTCTTACCTCCATATTACCAATGAGCAACGCGAACAGAACGAGCCCCAGAGCAACGATTATGATGGCAAAGCTTATTTCGCCAACGTCCGTGCTTGTAGCAAGACCTTGCCCCAAAGAACTGCACAATCACAATCCCTTTATTCATTATAATGTAATCATAAAAGACTAATGAAGCTATTTCCACATATGGTTGTGGAATATGGTGCTTAATTGTTGTTCTAAACTATTACAAACAAGAGTTTGAGAAGGAGTTACCTAAGGTTCTTCAACCCCCACCATAGGCAGTAAAAGTACTTATTGAAGAACTCTGCTGATGTAACTTCGAAAGAAACAGCATCACCGTAGATGCCAAAAGGGTAACGGCCCTTATCAGGATCACACTGATTTGTAAGATTGCTCGACAAGAACCAAGCGTTTCTTCCGCTGTCCATAACTCTACGGCAGTCAAAGTATTTGTACAGACACAAAGAGGCTTCAAGATCACAAGCATGCCTCCAGCAAGCCTCTTGCCTCTCAATAGATAAGAGATACCAAGATGCACCTAAAATCTGTGGGCATTAATTGCAAGCTACTGTCATGATTATGTTTCCTCAAAGGGGAAAAACAAGGTGAGTAAGAGTCGACATGGCATGCTTACGTGGCTTGCAAGCATGTACAGCATGAGGTTGTAAGCAGCTCCAGCCCAAGCTGTATTTGTGACAACACCAGTAGCCTTGACAATTTGTGAGGAGAGAGGAAATATAAGGATAAGTCTTGGAATGTATTGGAGTATGATAATGAACCTAAGCACATTTTTGGTGTTGATCATTTTTGATCCTCTTAGGCTTGGAATAACACCCCAAATCAGTACCTAACATACATTAGTCATTCGGTAAGCAGGCAACAATAAGGCTTCTTGAAACTTCAGATTGATAAGGAGACGAACGAAGAGCATTGGAGTTAGTTTGCTGGACAGACCTGAGGAAGAGGAAGGGCGCACAGGGCATCAAGTAAGAAGTAGCTCCGAAGGTACCTTGAAGCTATTTTCTTAGAGTCTATGACGAGCTCGCCTCTGCCAAAGACACGGGAAGAAGGCGCCACATAGGCCGTACGAAAACGCATGTAAATCTGGATAGTGTAAAAGGCATCTGCTAATGATCTTATGATTGTTAGGGCTATTTCAAGATTGAATCCTATGTCAATGCAGAGATTCTCCCTCACCACAGGCAGGTAAAAGAATAGAGGATCGACAAACAATGATACTAAACAAGCTACTAAGAAAATCTTGTTCCATCTACGGATTTTAGGGCCTCGGGGATCCAAGATTTTCCTCTTTGATTTCTCGTAGTCCTCTGAAAAGACTCGAGATAACACCTTGGCTTTGACTGACCTTCCACTCCTATCTGCAATCTTTCTGCCCTTCTTGGCTTGTTTGCCATCGATGTTGTGTTCTACTTTAAACAAGTTCTCACCATTTTCCGTTTGCAGTCCACCAAATTCAACATCATCATCATCATCAAATCTGCAAGATTATTAGTGAACCTATATTTAACTAAAGAGGAGTGAATTCTCAACATATGATCATAGCAAAAAACAAGAAGAAAAAAGTAACAAGATATACCTCACAGATCTTGAATTAATATAAGCCATGGCACTTGATCTTGATCACCCGAACTCTCCATTGCTATAAATAAATATTTTAATGTATAGGGCATCCAACAACTTGATTAAGAGAAAAGGATGTAACATGAATTCATACCCACAAATATGAAGAAAAAAAACAGCTATCATGTGAAATATAAATTGAAAAAGTGAAATTCAGCTTTGAGTAAAAATATATTAGGCCTTGTTTGCATCAAGTCATGTCAAACATGTGACTTTCTTGTCAATTCTAAAACTCAATACAATGTCAAACTACACAAAAACTAGCAGTATTCCATAATAGTATCAGCATTCACGACCCTAGAACACAACTACCACAACTACACAAGTACATTAAATCTGATTACTATATAAATTATCGAGATATATATGTGTGTGTGTATTGATAGAAATTTAGATTAAAAACCAACAAGTTTGGCACGTCCGCCAGAGGGGAAGAGTTTAGAGAAATTTAGATTAATAACTTCAAACTCGGTTCCTAACTCCCATAAAACCCCTTCCAAAATATTTGTAACACAATAGGTGAGTGAGTCAGAAATGAATTTTCATATATAATGGATTTAGAAGAAAAAATAGATTTTAATCCTGGATTCCAGGAAAGACAAATAGTAAAAGCAGAATTCAATACTTCTAGATGGGAAC
>JAPKLX010000049.1:678712-834688 GCA_026898415.1 Leonotis leonurus
TGCATCAACCACAAGCTACCTGCTTGCCTATCCCTTATAATGTCCATACCCAATATCCTCCTTGCATCTCCGAGATCTTTCATGTCAAACTATGCTCTCAACTCCTCCTTGATTTTGTCGACCTCCTTCATGGTTCTGCCAGCAAGCAACATGTCATCAACATACAACAGCAGATAGACTTTTGCTCTCCCATCTCCTTCCTTGAGATACACACAGCTATCGAACTGTGATCTGGAAAAACCAATGGATGTAACATAATCATCGAATCTCAAATACCACTGTCTGGAGCTCTACTTCAGACCATATAGAGATTTCTTGAGTAAGCAGACCTTGTCTTCATCTCCAAGTAGGATAAATCCCTCGAGCTGGGTCATATAAATGTTTTCCTCCAAATTACCATGGAGAAAAGCTGTTTTTACATCGAGCTGTTGTAGTTCCAGGTTGTTCTGAACAGCTAAAGATAGCATCAACCTTATACTACAATGCTTGACAACAGGGGAGAACACTTCATTGAAGTCTATCCCCTCCTTCTGGGTAAACCCTCTAGCCACTAATCGAGCTTTGTATCTGACCTTGTGCTGCTGGCACACCTCGATCTTTTTCTTAAAGATCCATTTGCAGCTAACACATTTCACACCCTTCGGTCTATCTACAAGCTCCCAAGTGTCATTCTTATGCAATGATTCAAGCTCTTCTTACATAGCAGCAAGCCAATCTGCTCCCTCCTTGCACCTCACTGCCTCCTTGTAACTTCTAGGTTCATCTGGCCCATCCTCATCTGCTATGGCCAGCGCGTAAGATACCAGATCAGCATGTCCATATCGATCTGGTGGATGGACAGATCTTCTAGCTCTATCACGAGCTAATTGGTAGTTGGTTAGATCACCACTAGCAGGTCTCTGCTCCCCTTCCTCATCAGAATTGATCTGCTTATCCAGATGATCTGTCCACTGGTTGATGTTCTGGAACTCCACCTGCACCTTTGCATTCTTGGAGTGATCACTTCCTGGATCAATCTGCCCAGATGCTCCTTCTCCTCTGGCAGTGGGCTGTTCTTCTCCACCAGGAGCAGATCGTTTTAACAGAGGCATCTGATTCTCCACGAATCTTACATCCCTACTAATGATGGCCTTCTGGTATCCTGGTTCCATGCACCACAGTTTGTATCCCTTCACTCCCTTGGGATATCCAAGCATGACACATTTCAGTGTCATGGCCTCCAATTTATCTTGCTTGGTGTGAACATAAGCAAGACAACCAATAGCCTTGAGATAACTGTAATCTGGAACTCTTCCAGACCACACCTCATCTGGAGATTTGAAATTGTTTGACACAGCTGGACTTTTGTTGATTAGGTAACAGGCCGTCATGGCTAGTTCACCCCAAAAGTTCCTTGGAAGCCCACTGCCTATCCTTATGCATCTGATCCTTTCCAGGATCGATCTGTTCATCCTCTCTATCACACCATTCTGCTGTGGGTTTCCAGGTACAGTCTTATGCCTCTTGATTCCATTCTCAACACAGAATTTCTGGAATTCCTCTGACATAAACTCGAGCCCATTATCTGTCCTCAAACACTTCAATTTGACGCCCTTCTCATTGGCAACTTCAGAGTGCCATTCCACAAACTTTTGAAGTGCATCAGACTTGGACTTTATGACATATATCCATAATTTTCGAGATAAATCATCAATGATGGACATAAAGTACTTTCCCCCAGAAATAGTTTCCATCCTTGCAGGCCCCCACAGATCGCAATGCACATAGTCAAGAGGTGAGGTCGATCTGTACTTGCTAGTAGGATAGGGCAGCTTCTTGTTCTTGCCTAGGATGCATTCCTCGCAGTCCTTGACCTTGAGCACCCCTCTGGCTTTGATAACCCCATGCTTCCTCAACTTATTCATCCCTTTCTCACTGAGATGACCCAGTCTCAAATGCCAAACTTTGCTTTCATCCTCAGCAACATTTCCAGAATCTCCAGTGATGACATATGCCAACAGATAGTAGAGACTCCTCTTCCTCATACCAGTGAGCATAACCCTTGAACCATTTATAACCTTGAGGTACCCATTTTCATAAACAAATCCATATCCCCTGCTTTCAAGCATTCCTAAGGATATCAAGTTTCTCTTGAGGTCTAGAATATACCTCACTTCCGACAGAATTTTAACAGATCCATCGTTGGACTTGAAGGTAACCTTGCCAATGCCCCTCACTCTGCAAGCATGATCATTACCAAGAGTGACTAGTCCAAAATCACCAAGCTGGAGATCACTAAACCATTCTTTCATGTGCGACATATGAAATGTACAACCTGAATCCATAATCCACGCACCATCAATTTTGGAGCTGATCACGTTCATCATCTCAGCCTCTTCTAGATCCTCTGCAACATCAGCAGCACCTTCATCTGCGTTGGTGCCGTTTGCAGCTTGATTTCTCTTCTATGAGAAGCAATTCTTCTTAAGGTGGCCTGGTTTCTTACAGAAATGGCATTTCCTGGTCTCCTTCTCATCCTCCACCTTGCTCTTTCCTGGCAAGTTCTTCTGGAATTTCTTCTTTCCAGATTTCCCAGATTTAGCTTTAACAGCCAAACCCTCCGCACTGGCCTCACCTTTTCCATTGTGAAGTTTGCTTAACTCCTTGGACTTCAGCTCAGTCTGGACTTCATCCATGGTGATGGAAGTCTCTCTCCCATAAAGCATGGCATCCTTGAGGTGTTCGAAGCTTTTAGGTAGAGCACTCAATAGGATAATGTCTTTATCTTCATCAGTGACCTTTACCTCAATATTCTCAAGGTCATCCAATATTTTGTTGAACTCATCGAGCTGGTCATTGATCGACTTGTTCTCAACCACCTTGAACGCGTACAACTTTTGCTTGGCATACAATCTGTTTGCCAACGATTTGGTCATGTATATTGACTCAAGCTTCTGCCATATCCCCGCAGCAGTAGTCTCCTTTGAAACTTCTCTTAGGACTTTATCCCCTAAGCATAGGATGATTGCGCTGTGAGCCTTCTCCTTCATCCTTTCTCGTTCTTCATCTACCTTCACCTTATCCTCGCCTTCCTTGGAGCTCGAGCTAGACTCCAATGGCGGATCTGGCCTGAGCGCATCAATTAATCCATTTTGGACTAACAATGCTCTCATCTTAATCCTCCATAAACCGAAGTCGTTTTTCCCGGTGAATTTCTCAACATCAAATCGAGTTGTCATCGTGATTGATTCCTTCCTCTTCCCACATACGGCGCTAATTGTTGGGGTTGTACGGTGGAAATTGGAACAATAACGAAGACAAGTAGAATAAGACTACAGGAATTACGTGGTTCGGCTCAAAATTAAGCCTACGTCCACGGGAGAACATAGAACAATTCACTAATTTCACCACCGAGAAGAGGTTACAGAGATTACAATGAAAAAACACTCAAGGATTTACTCTCTTTCTTTCCTCCAATGTATCACTCTCCCTCTCATTCTAGAAATTTACAAGTGAATCTAAGATTGCAAAAGAAGTCTCTCTCAATCACAAAGTTTCGAGCTATATATAAGACACACGAAATAATCCCATGGAAATCACTAGAAAGATGTAGATAAGATGGCAATTCCCGAATATTCCAGATTGATTCCGTTAGATGCAACTAACTCCCGTACAACCCAGATGATTTCTTCCACTGTACACTGCCACATTCTGTTGTAACAAACTCCAACAAACTCTGAAAGCTGGATTCGACCGTTAGAAACAGTTAAAACCCCTTTCTAGAACTTCCGGGAACATTCCTGCTAACAACAGATCAATGGTCAAAATCCCAGAACATATCGTTATCGAGCTGCTTGAGACAATTGCTCTTTAACGATCTGTCTATCACCAGACGACCTGTTTTGCCACAACGACCTGCACCCGGTAACCGACCTGTTCCACCTGCACTTCACTGCAGCGGGCTGCTCCCGCTGAACCACAACGGGCTGTACTTGGCAAACGATATGTCCAACGTCCTAGCATACGATCAGTTTGTCAGCATACGATCTGCTCATCACCATCAATCGATCTGCTCATCACCAGCTGCTATCCAGAGGACAATCTGCTATCACCAATCGATCTGTTCGCCAACAGAACGATCTGTTGGACTAACAACGAACTATCTGCTTTCCCAGCAGAATACACGATCTTGCCAATACTTCAAGCTCAACTTCAGCTCATGTGATCACAACTCTCAACATTGGTCAAGACAAAGGAGACAGTAGATGGTGGTGAAGCAGACGAGAGACAAGATGCAAAGAGTAGCGGTCAAGACTTTCCATGCACGGAATTAGGAAAGAAATCTCTCTTTCCATATTACAAAGAGTGGCGGCCAAAACTTTTCATGCGCGAATTAGGAAAGAAATCTCTCTTTCCATCCAGCGCAAATCTAGAAGATTGGGAGCATCTTCTATACATGGGTGGATCTGCCAAAGAAGGAAAGTGTCACCACCAACCCTAGACGCGTCAAGACACCACCAGAGACAGGCCCAGGCCCATTCAGCTTCTTATATATTCAATCTCAGGCTGTAGGCCAGGGTGTGCGAATTTGAAGGAGAGTGTGCGACAAATCCAGCCGACGGCTGCATTATTTTAGTCTTAGGCCATGTTTTAATTCTCATGAGTGATTGAGAGGAAGGAAACAAGTCCTACGGGCACCTTTAATTTTTACCTCACGTTTTTATGGCCTTGGTCAGGATTGGTCATGCCAAGAGGTACTTTTGTTGACACTACTCTTTCGTATTTAATTCCAAATATGTTTTTATTTATTTATTTTGTGTTATTTACTTTAAGCATGCGTAACTAGATTTATTTACTTGACTTGGAAAAGATAAGTTGAGTCGAGGCTCAGGGTCTTGAGAGGTCTAAACGAACTCATAACCGTACCTACATATTCCTAAAGCGCCAGATCTGATTTTTATATAACTTCATTGAGTCATTGGCACTATAATGGCCAGTAGCATCTCGGGCAAAGTGAAGTTACAACTGAGTACCGGAAGTCCAATTAATATACTCTCTCCCTCCCTCTCCTAAATGCGACCACAACTTCTAAAAATTAAAAAGTAAAGTGTTGTATTTTAAAAAAGTAAAAGAAAATTATTTTAAAGGTAATTTTTTTACTTTTTGGAAAAGTTGTTAATTTTAGTAGACATTACAAAAAAACGTAACCACATTTAGCAGGACGTACGTAGTAATTTTTATTATTTATTTACGTAAAATATTACATCTATCATCACCTATATTAAATTATCTCCATCAAGAATAAAGGAGCCATTGTAAACGCCTTATTTCTGACTCCAATTTGTTGTGCTTTGAAATGTAATAAAGAAAATTAGATGGGTTTGATTTGTTAGATTTTAAAACTGTAACAACTATCAAACGAGGATTGATTCTTATAATATCTCTCAATTAGAATAGGTCAGGAGTAATTTTCAAAATAATTTCCAACTACAGGCTTGGTGAATTGAGTACAACTTTTATTAGTTGATCAAATAGGAATGTTGTATTAAAAATCCGTTGATAAATGTAACGACGGATTCGGCATATGAGTAATTTTAGCACAATTTCTCTTTAAAAACAGAAACAAAAAACAAAAACACAAATAACCCATAATTTAAGATCACTATCTGAATTAAATAGATGTAGAAAATTACAATAAAAGAAGTAAAAATTACAGTGAACTCTGCTCCATCCACTACATACCTATATGAACAGAAGCATGTAGTTAAAAGAGCATATTTTCATTCATCTCATGAGCTCCTCCTGCTTTCACTCCTTCCCATCCTTTTTCTTTCCTCTTTGAAACTAAAATACTGCAATGAGGCGAAGAAAATGCCACATTTTCCAACTCCTCACTACTTCACTTCGACTCCATGTAAGATTCAAACCTATATAACCTCCTCAAACGCTAAACGAAGCTATCTGTATCCTAACACATTTACACCTCAAATTAAGAAAGAAAATGTTATCATTAATCCATCTTTTGGTTCTTCTCAAATGCAGCCTTTTGTACATTCTTTCTTCGATCTCCTTTTTCCCGCCACAAAAGATTTCAGGCATTTGATCAAGTAGCTGCTGTGTTTAGTTCACGTACCTTTGTGTGTAATATTGACAACATGGGACTCGACGTTGGGCATGCAGAAAGACTCCAACCGTGGCTCGGTTAAATCTACAACCTCCTCGTCTTGCTGGCGCCAGCTCCTTTTCTTTGAAGTGAGGAGCATCAGCTTCTCCACATCGGATGCTGAATCATCATCTGCTTCTTTCTCATTCTTGACCATGGGGGTGTCCGTAGGTGATGAACAACGAGCAGGAATTTCCGACGTGATCTGCTTGATTTCTTCCATTGAGGAGGGGTCGTAAATTTCTCCATCGCTTGTCTCTGGATTCTCACTATTGGTTCCAATCCCACTCTGACAAAACAAACACGGATTGCATTATATTATGACTTTTGATCTTTAAGAGTGAGCTAGCCATGTATATAGATATCTACCTGAAATGAACGTAGAGGCATATTATTCCGTTTAGATCTGTCTGGAGCAATAGTCGAAAGAATTTGCACCACTTCACTCATAGTTGGTCGAGAATCGGGATCCAACAGCAGGCACTCCTTTGCTAAATAGGCCATAACCTGCATCTCCTCTTCTTCAAACTTGCCTTCGAGGCGTGGGTCAGGCAACTCCTCTATCACTCTCTTACTCTCATGCAGTCTAGCTGTTGCCTGCAATGCGAGTAAAATTAGTTTCCTTGCTGATTAAACATAACTACAAGCAGTCGAGTTTACATACCCATATTACAAGACTTTCTGCTCCTTTGTTGGATGACCTGAGGATGGGCTTTCGACCAGTAATCAGTTCAAGAAGAACTACACCAAAACTGAAAACATCAGACTTCAAAGAAGCTCGTCCAACAATTGCATACTCAGGTGCAAAGTAACCAAAGGTCCCTTGCATTCTATCTGGAGAACTGGAGCAGCTGAGAATGCCATCGTTTTGAAGATGTTTAGCCATGCCAAGATCAGTAATCTGCAGTCATAAACATTGGATAGTCACACATAGCACTTAACTAACTATAGTTTATAATTGCAACTTTCATGTTGTACGAGTATTCCCTACCTTGGCTCTCCATTTTTCGTCTAAAAGAATGTTCGTGGATTTGACATCCCTATGCAGTATTCTAGGCGCAGCAGCGTCATGGAGATACTCCAGACCTCGTGCAGCTCCAAGAGCTATTGCAACTCGTGTATTCCAAACCAAACATTGGCCCAACTCCCCATCAAGACAGTCCCTGAGATTACCGTTAGGAATATACTCAAACACCAGTATCCTCTCAGCATGCTTCCCTTGGTGTTCCAAGCAGTATCCAAGCAAAGGAACCACATGACAATGGTGGAGTCTTGCAATCAGTTGTATCTCAGTCAGAAAAACATGTTCTGCATCTGGGCTGCCTTCCGTGTTCATTCTCTTAATTGCAACTGTTCTACCATCTCTGAGATTACCGCGGTAAACGTGGCTGCTGCCTCCAACTCCGACCAAATTAGTATCAGAAAATCTGTCTGTTGCATTTTCCAGCTCAGAATATGAAAACTGTATTATTGTTCCATGCAGTGCTTTTGTTCCCCTCCTTAACAGGAATGGATTCCGGGGCATGCAACCTTTAGCCAAGAGAAAACAAAGCAAGATGCTTCAGCAAAATAATTTATTTTAAAACAGAAATGACTAGACTTAGATATCTAGTTATTACCCAGAAAAGGTTTGGTAGAGGAATCTAGATATCCTTTATATACTGGCATTGGAGAAGAACCATGGCTCATCAAGTTCGTACTACTACTACAACTTGTTAGTCTATCTGATGAAGATGAAGCCCACTGAATGGGACGCTTATTTTTCCAATGAACATGCCATAACATTATAGCAACCAACGCAATAGCTGTGAGGATGAGACAGAGCAAGAGAACAATGAAAGCAACTTTGACTGGAATCTGCTTCTTTGAAGGCACTAACTCGGATAAAGTCCCTGAAAAATACAACATGCTGGAGAATGTAAGCTGTAAGCATGTGAAAGCATCACTTTTTCAAAATAATGATGCAAGCGACAGCTCAAGATTATTGTATAACAAGTAATTGAAATGGCGAATGCCTATGCAATTAGTGTGATTAGCCAAGCTAAATGTTCCATAAAATAACAGAGAATATAGTAAAGAAAGCTTCTCATTGGCTGACAATTTATAGGGTTCATTATCGACTTTGAAGAATGATAAGCTGCTAAAACAAGTTCTAATAATCATATCATCAAGTTTAGAGGATTTACCAGCATTGCAGTTGCATGCTGTAAAACAGCCGCTGCCATTTTCTTCACCGACTAACATAGGCAAGCCACCAGCATTGCAAATACATGTCCATCTATTTTCACTTGATGTGGCTGCAAATGCACATTAATAAAATAGCAGGTCAAGGAATTTAATGCATGACATAGATTTACATTATTAAAGTTTCAATAAATAATTTAAAATATCAACCGGATTGTGGATAATTAATTCTCCATATAAAATATTTTATCAGTGTGTGCGACTCCCTCCTATGCATGGAACTGTTTAGAGCTAGAGAAAGATATTCAAATGAGTGAGGGGAACGAGAGTTATCGTAAGAGAGATTGTGATACCAGGGCTACAGTCACAGGAAGAAGAGCAGTTTGCCAGGACAAAATTCAAAGCTTGTCCCTGCGCAATAGAACACATGCAGGTCCACTTGTTTGTGTCAGAATTTGTTGCGGGTCCATCTGGAAAATGTTAAAAAATCAGTCAGCTGTCATATGTTGCTAGTAAACGTACTTCAATACTGCCTTATTACTAGAAAAATCGAGAAAATTCAAGAAAATGTGTAAGAAGTGTTATTGATTGCACATAATGCTACCAGCATATAAAGTCATGTTAAATTGGAAGTGTGCCTGAGTTTCCTAAATCCCAATTGCTTGCACATATATAAATGTAATGTATATTTGGACTCTAGAACATGGGTATTACTTACCAGAAAGTGTTTGCTGAGTCCAGGCCAAACTAATGAAAAAAAGAAGTGCATATTCCACCTGGCTCCCCATGTATTGAGAACCAAGAATGGAGCTGAAAATAAAATGAAAATTTTTATAACCCCCGTCTGTGCAGTAACATTCAATTCAAAATAGAGAGACCACGTGAAGGCAACTCAAGATGCAGGCAATGCAGGCGAAGCAAACCCAGATCAAGCCCGACAAGGTGTCTCAGAACCAAGACAAGACTGAGGGGCGTGGGAAGCCGCAACTGGGTAAGCTACATAAAACTTCTGGATTTTCAATTTGAATTGGTATTGAATCATAAATAATAATAAAAAAAAAAGAGTTTATTTATAAAATCCAGAATCATTAGTTCCGATTAACAGTATTGTAAGTAAAGAAAAGGATTTTCGTAGGTCTCATGAGTGTGAGAGAAAAGTATGAATAACCATGTAGGACTATAAATATTACTCCGTCTGTCCCATTAGATTAGACGCACTTTGACCAAAAAGCTCTCACAGTTTTGGTCAAAGTGTCTAATCTAATGGGACGGAGGGAGCACTAGATGGTAAAAAGATGCCTGAGAAGTGCTGATACAGAAACCATACCATTGGACCCTTATTGTTGAATTATAATTTAAAAGTTGAAATATACTTACTTGCATTCAGTACACTCTCAATCAGCGCTTTGAAATTGTGTTCAACGTACATCCATTATCTCATCCTTCTAAGCCACAAAACTTGAAACAATGTCCAAGAATACCCCAGTCAAAATTAGTCATAACAAGATATTGAGATAAATTCATTGAGCAAGATGATGAATCTTATAAACAATCAATGAATAAAAGATTTGCCGTCATACTTTTAGCAAACACATAAAACCACAGAGTGTTTGCTCCAAACACAAGAAGACAAATAGAGAATGAAAGAAGTCTGCACAAAGAGTTATTGTGGAAATGATGGTCGCTCATTACATTTTATGTACCCTTACTCCTTAGTAGCGGATGTTGCATAAACTTATATGGGAGAAATTCAAAAATTAATAGATATCTCGTAAAGAAAGAAAACCCATAACTAAGACCACTTGTCTATTTGGACATCAAGTAGTTCTCATATTTATTTAGCAGCTAAGGGTCTGCAGAACTTGATAATTGATTAATGTACTAATGACGTAATGCCCTCGAAAAGGAAAATTGAACAACCGAATCACAATGGATGGCTGAATTTCTTATTCACGGTTGGCCAACAAATCTCTTACATTTTTGGGCCACATTTCTAAATGTATTTGATCTTAAATGAACTAAAAATAGAATAATTTTCTCTTATAAACAATTATGTGAGCAGAAATGTGCAAAAAATCTCCAACACAGAGGAGGAAGTACATGTAAGAGAGGCCATCCTACATTAATTGCAAAATGATCACATTTATACCCATCTAAAATAATGAATTAATGATACAAACCTATAGGCTTCATTGTTGCTTTGACAGAACAAATTGTGATTTTCTGTAGAAATTGATCACCTATATTAAGTTTGTCGGAATGTGCCTGATCGAGAACTACTCTAAATATTTTGCTTGAAATGCAATTTTTGTAACAAAGCTGACTTAAAAGCAAATATGTTATATCGCTCTGCAATTTATGAATTGCTGATTCAAATTTGTATCCAACTAGGGATAATCGAATAATAAAGATTGTGAAAAGGTTTTAAAGTGATTGACTCAAACTGTAAAGAAAGCATTACCAGGAAATCACTGGACATATTACAATCACATTACTCTCACAGATTATTAAAGTAAGTTAAACGATCCAATGTCCTAATCTGTGGAGAATACTTGAAAGGTATTGAAGCAAAGGAATGGCCATTCTTACCACTTAATATTGCGGGCTTCAAGCATGATAAGACAAGGTGAAAGCTAACGGTGGACCTGCAAAGTTTTATATCCAAGATTGTTCATATATAGAAAGACATCTCAACAAACAATTTAGATGAAAGAAAAATATTCAAGGAAAAGACATGGATTTGGCCAGAGAGTTATCAAGATACAAAATAAGAGATGTTGTATAAAAGTATATAATGTGGTCCATTAGCCAAATTCTGGTGAGAGCAACCACTGCTCAAACTGAAAGAGACCTCTCAGCAGTCATACTGGACAAAAACCGGAAAAGAAAATACGGTGTACTAACATCAGCAACAACACTAATTTATCTCATTTGACCTTGGTTTAGATAGGGTAATAGTGGATTCTAAATTAAGTAATAACAAATCACACGTCTATGATTGAAAAAGGCCAAAAAAATATACATTTTATGACTGGTCCAGTGTACGTACATAAGTGCCAACGGTTAGGAAAGACTTTGCTTCCAAGACATATTCAGCAAGGTTGAGAGCCTACTACTGCTCCTTACATTACACATATTCATTTAATTTTTTGAATGATGAAGAGCAGGAAAAAGACGTGTATTTATTTTTTTCTTATCAATTAGTTCCACCACCTTGACCTCTAATTGTCGGTAGAATTAAAATTCTTAATTTTATTTGGCCTTGTTTATCGAATCATTTAACAATATGGAATTCGGAAATGAAATAATCCGGATCATATCCTCACCTACTACTAATAGGCTAAGTTCTAATTCTTCAAAGGAGAGTTGACACTTTTCTATTCCTACCTCAAGAAAATTAGGGCTTCAAGAACTTAGAAAGAGCAAATTAAATTCCAAACGAGCAGGAAAAATGTTCCCTTTTCTAGAACCACCACGCGCGAGCGCGTGCATTGTGTTTTTCCCTGTTTTATTGCTGCTATCTCGAATTTCAAGACTAGCATTGTTTTGTTTATATGCAAACGTTATGATTTGATACTTCTGCAACTAACCACATCCAAAAGAACTCAGTCTGTAGTCGATAGCGCCTACTGCACGTTAATTACAGCAGAACAAAAAAGTTGCAGAGCTGAATTTGAATTCAAATCAAAAGCTTCCCAATTCAGATTCACGAATTGTAATCGATAAAAACTTGGGAGCCACCTCATCGTCAACTTTTGAGCTAATTCGAACAACAAGGAAACAATTTGGTGGTAAAGCATACCTTTGCAACGGAAACTTGAAGAAGAAATTTGGAGTTGCAGCTCAAATAGAAATGTACGATTCTCTCTCCCCACATCAGCTGCAAAATATACGCAACAACGCTCAATTTCCGCTCAAATAATCTGAACTTTCTACATTACTGTCGCATTGAGAACAAAAGGCAGCAGCTATAAACTCATTTATTACAGAGAATTAAAATCAAACACAGGAATCACTAAGAACACTCGGGTATACTTACATGTATCTATAGAGAGAGAGAGACAGTTGTAACTTGTAACGCTGAAGGAGTTACAGACTTACAGGCTTACAGCATGAGCGAGCACAGATGTCTATGAAGAAAGGGCCGGTTTAGAATAAAGAGAGAAAGAAACTTCATTCCTGCCACGTGCCTTTCAGATTTCTCGAGGCTCAAGATTTCGTCAAATTTTCGAATGCTCGAAGCGCATTGCACCGCTCCTTCCTTTTGGATTTTGAACATAAGGAGCGGGTGATTAAATCCTGATCCAACGGTTCTCATCGACTAGATCTGCTAGCATTTCCGATCATAACACGTGTCGTCCTATGAGTTGATGGAGGTTGGAAAAGTGTCTGACTGTGGGACCAAATCCCATGCCATTAGGTGTATTTAACTATTGTTCCTTCCGTCCCAACTAGCTCGAATCGTATTTCTTTTTGAGTCGTCCCAACTAACTTGAGTCATTTACTTTTTAAGAAATTTTTATTATACACACAAATTTAAATAATATATATTTCTATCATCACTTTATACTTTAAACATACACTCAACATACACTCTTTAACTTTTTAATTCTCGTGCCGAAAAGAAGTGTTAAAACCTAATTGGTTGTTTGGACGGAGTGAGTATTATTTCCTTTATGTGCCCAATTTATCTTCATTTATGTGTCTTTATTAGGCTTTTCAAATTTTATATTATTTCCTTTGAAATTTGATTTATTCTTTTAATAAAATTTATACAGTTGCCCTAGATATTTGCCCCTTTTCAAGATAAATCATAATGCCTACTTTTACACATCAAAACTAATACTCACTACTAAGGTAGACTAAATTATAATGTGTTACAAGGCTTGATAAATAGTGCCCAAGCTAGTAAATAACTACTATGCGATATGACCATATTCTTGTTAGTTAATGTATATTGGATTATGGTAATGGCACAAGTTATAACTTCCAAATAATTTGCCATATAAACCTCTTGAATTTTCTTTTTCGAGGGCATTGTTATAATAAAGGTAACTAATTTAATTTTTCCCAAACTAACAATATTTGCAGCGTGAATAATTTTTTGTTCCCTTCTAATAGAGCTGGGGTACTCAAAAATTTCGAATAGAGTATCCGAAGCTAGAATAGACGACCCCTATTGGCAATACTCTGATTTATAGTATTCAATACATTATTATACTTTGTTTATCAATCTCATAATAAATTCTTAAAGTAGTAGTTACCAAACACAAATTTAAACACTATAAAGTAGTCAACAAAACACATTCACAAATGTAGAAAATATTTTTATTAGAGTGGCCATAATTCGCCACTAAACCTCAAAACGAGCAATAGAAATATACCAACGAGACAATTAATCCCCCAAAATCACCTTGCATGTACATTTGAACTTGGAATATACACCAATGATCCAATCCCCATCAACACCAAACCCACTCTCACATTATCCTTTTTATGACAATCCCCCAACCCAAAATTTTCAAGCCAACAAAGATATAAAAAATAGGTAAATGTATGAAATAACAAATCTAAACAATGAGATATATCACCTAGGATGCAGCCTTCCCGAAAAAGATTTTGTCGGCCGCATCGTGGGTCGAGGTATCGGGCTACCTAGAATCATTGTTTGTGACAAGTTTACCATGTTCACCATTGATGGAGTCTGGTACGCCTGTACAGAGCTCCAGCTCTCGGTTGAGTCGCCCCTTGCCGTTGCCCTCTGCCAGGAGTGCGAGCTCAGCCCAGACAAGACATAGGCTCTTCCTGAGGTTTCATAAGTCTGTCTGTTCCCCATTCTCTCTTGCATCTCCCTCAACTCGGCATCCAACGCTGCGGTTAATTGGTCTCCTGCTCGCGCTGATGCCGTCTCTGACAGCTGTTTCCGGCAGTTTTCAAGGATGGTGATGGCTGTGGTTAGATCACCTTGCTCCGCAGCAGTTTTAGATTCAGACATTGCCTCCGCTGATATGAGCCGGTTGCGCTGCTTGTTAACTTCCATAGACACCACTACTGGTCCCACTGAGACTGGACGCTGGATGCTGACATTGTCTGCGCAATCGAGTGTCACTAGATTCCTGGAGACTGGATTCCTGTACACACATTTCACTTTCATGAGTGGCATCCACTCATTGCTGGGTTCTGTTATGGGGATGTCAGTTGTTACTAGGAAGTCCCTTTCTTCTTCTGCATACAAATCTCCAACCTCAATTGTGCCTTCTCTCTTATCAGATGCTAAAATGGTGTTGTAGCTTCCTGATTTTATACAAGTGAGCTGCAACTTAGGATCAATGCACTCAACTTCCACTTTCAGTTCCTGCACGATGACGCTCAAGATTCCCCCGATGCACTGTGCAAAGGCATCCTGAATCACATTCTCCGCTTCTATAAATGAGAAAGTTCCACCAGATGTTTCGGAGATTGAATGCATGGCTACTGCATCGTGATCTGCACCAAATCCAAATGCATGCACAGGAATATGAAGACCTGAGGCATTATTTCGGTGCATAGAGGCCGGGAGCAACGACTGATGATCAAACTGTACATTGCCACTAACGGTAGTAGCAGTTGTGTACGTGTCTTGCCCATCAGATAATAGTATAATGCTGCTGACTGGATTTCTGCACTTGCGTTCACTTACCACCTTTGCACTCTTCCTGAGGCCGTCAGCAATGTTTGTCCCTCCATTTGAGTTTAGAGAGTTGATGGCTTGTAGTGCTTCATGCTTTCCAGTGTGAGTCATCTTTCGTAGAGGAAAGAGACGACGTGCAGTTGATGAGAAAGCGATCACGGAGAGCCTATCTGAAGGGCCTAAGTTTTGGATCACAAAACCCATTGCTTGTTTCAACAACGCGAGTTTCGTGCCAGCCATGCTGCCACTGACATCAAGAACAGTGACAAGATCAACTGGAGCACGTGAACCTGCTTCGTCGCTCTCAGAAAATTGCAGTGCTGTCACAGCTGGAGCTTTCAAATGTATAAGAACAGAGAAATTGTCGTGTGATTTCGAGTTCAGAACAGCAGAAAGTTCAGGATACGTCTTAACTTCGATTGCTCCAGTAGAATGGTCGTCCTCAGAGTGCTTACTGAATGATCTATTGGTGGTTGCACTTGGTAGGTCACCAGAAATCTCATCATCATCATTGAAGACATCAGGTTCGATACAGTGAAACAGAGAAGAAACATTTCGATTGTTGTCTGCTCGTGGAGAAGGGATCCGCCGCACAAGCCTCAACAAGGAATCATCCTGAGGCCACGGCACATTGTTTATCCTATCTCCACCATGAGATTTATCAGCAGGACTCTGGAAAGGAACCTCCTTCCATTTAGCACGGCAAACAGGACAACTTTGCCTTCCATGCTTCACATTAGATGCAATGCAATGAAAATGAAACGCGTGTGAGCATTCTGCAGTGAAAATAGCATGGCCATGGCCAGGTTTCATAGTTCCCAAGCATATTGCACAAATCTTCTGCAAGAATAAGGAGGATAAAGGATTAAAATCAAATGATAGATGCAGAAATTCAGAATACAGAGGTTGTACATAATCAAACGGGATTAATTTAAAATTTCTGACTGTGAAACTAATCCTAGAAGCATCTTCAGATGATGTGCTAGCAAAGACTAAAGAGATTGGTGTTGAATTGAAGTTGCTCTCTTTCATAATTAAACAAAATTCAAATCAATAAGCAGTTTACGTATTAGCTAACTCCCATATAGCACATAGCATACTTTAAAATGAAAAATCTTGCAACGCAATCTCTCCATCACATCTATGCAACGGATTAATGTTGCAAGAATCTTGACTTTAGAATATTTAACTCCCTTAACTTTAATATTTTCAAAGTTCCCATGAAAGCCAGACAGCAACAGCGTGATATACACTTAGCATTCATTTAATCCGAAGTGTTCCATACAAAAAAATAGTAGGACAGTTCTAGAATTGCATACAGAAAACCTTCCATCCACTATACATGACATGGTGCAACAGTAGAGACAGGAGAGAGACTGTATTTCAGATTCTTGGAGGTCCAAGATAGTGTGTTGATTAAATTTTAAAAGAGATGGTCAGCCAATCAATAAAGTCAAATATGGATATCCAAATCAGAGCAATGGCACCGGGGAGGAGTAAAGTAGAACTAAGAGAACCCAAAGTCATGATTTATAATATGATAAATGGCATTATGCGCGCTCCTGGAACTACTAATGAAAATTTCGAGGCATTAAATAATTGTAAGAAATTATCTAAAGCAAACCATGTATCAAAAGAAGCAGAAATCATTAGTCGCAATAAGATGGCCATTCACTTTACAACCCTTTGGCCTTACTTCGATGAAGTTTTGTTACATGAAAGCTCTCAATCAATGGTCAATTTGAAGATTGTAGTTTTTATAAAAAGGGGTGAGAAATGGGCAAATGTGTGTTGTCATGTGCGGGTGCAACAGGTATGCTGCTGACCAAGAAAAGCACTTTCTTTTCCCTTCTAAGAGGAGGACATGATGAAAGGAAAGATTTCACTGTAACTTCCCTTTTAGACTTTTTATAATAAGGCCAGAAGCACCTGATTATGGCACTCAAAAGCACAAGGGATCATTTGTCACAATTAGTGTTTCACCTTTTTTTTCTAGGAAGTAGCACAACACGCAGTCAATATACACGAGTCATGGTAAGAAATGACAATAATTCAAGGATTAACAAATACTACATTTATATGCATGATACATGTATAGAAATATTAATTAATAATAATAATTGAATGCACAACAATTGCAGTACAGGAATAAGACTCTCTCTTAAGGGGGCCTTCACCCATTTTATCTGTATTTTGACTAAATAGGAGTAATTGAAAACTACATTAGAATAAAGGTCCAATTTCATATGCATAGATTAGTAGACATATTTAGCTCCATTATCATCTTCGAACCCTAGTCCTCTGCCCCACGTGATAGGAACACCCTTTAAACAAATTCAGACAATGGCCCCATCAGAATACACCACTAAATTTTGTTCTGTGATTATGAAGATAAATCTTTGAGATGGGGGAAAAGACTGTTGGAGAATCTAAGAATATTATAAATAATGTAAGGGTGAATCCAATGAAATTAGTGTTCATGAAAACCCACCCCATGTCAATAATAAATCCCAAAAATCATGTAAAATTATATACTATATTGCAAAAACTAGCCACAAAAAAAGAAAAAAAATTCACCACACAATTAGTACAAACAAAACTTAATATTTTCACTCTAAATTTTCACAAAATTAAGAGAAATATAAGAATCCGTTCAAGATTCAAAAAGCAAACATCGGAATCGAAAGAACCCAATTAATGACTGCTCATCTTCTGCATGAAGAAAATAAATCTAAACCAATTTTGCCAACAACACATAAAATTTCCGTTTTTAACCTTGGAAGATTTGGAGGATTGTTTAGAGAAACGGAGGCCAGAGGAAGACGACGTCGGCGTAGTTGGCATTTGCACCCGGTGATCCGAGTCCTGCGACAGCGTCGTAGAAAATGAAGAAGACCTCGCGGCCGCGGCCGTGGTCGGTGGCGGCGGCGTAACATCATCAACCGTTCTGGGAACGTACAGGCAAGAATTGAACTTCAAACCTAACGCAATCCTCACTTTCGACCATTTGCTCCCGCCCATTTTCCCCTACCGCTCAAGACCGACAATAGCACATATATATATATATATATATATATGGATACACAAAAGCAATAACGCAGGCAGAGATCAAACAAGCATGCAAGTGTGTGCAAAAATCTCCTGTATCAAAAACGGAAGGAATTGCGAAATGGGGAATAATTTATGGAGGAAACAGATCTCCATCACCATGAGTATAATATGTGTGTGTTTTGTTGTGTGTGTTGTGGGCTTGTTTGTTGTGTGAGCTTTGAACTCGGTAGCCAATGGCCTTACGTTTGACAAATCTATATTTATATATATACGCCTCTATATATATTCTACTTCCTTCCTACTCATTTCTATATTTATAAAATTATTATTATTTTTTAATACATAAATTGATAAAAACAAATTTAACGAAATTCGCTGATGGGTGAGTACTAGGGTGAGCAACTGTTGGGTTGGATTTTTATTAAAATCAAATAAATTGAAATTAAAATTATCAAATTATTTATAAAATTAAATTAATTTAAATTGAAATTTATGGTTCGATTTTCGATTATTCAAAAATTATAATTTTATATTTTTCTTCACAATAAATTTATTATAATTTGCACTTGAAATTTAATGTTCAAATTATTTCAATAAAAACTTTGTTCAATCTTGCATATGATTAATTTAAAATATAAAATAAAGATTGAGAAAATTAATTTATTTAAACACTTTCAATTTCTAAGTTTACTCGTTCATATTTTATGTTATTTGTTCACTTCCCTTTTGAAGATATGTTTTAGTTTTATGTTAATTATTTAGAATTTAGAACTTGTATTTTGTAACAAATACTATTATTTAAGTTTAAGTAATTTATTTATTTATTATAATTTATAACATTATAATTAATATATAATAAAATTCGATCGGTTCGGTTAATAATCAAACCATTTTACTAAAAATCGATCCGGAACATAAAAAATGTGGTTCCTAAAATTAAAACCGAATAAAATGCAAATATTTTAAAATCAATCCAAACCGACTAAATATTAATGATTCGGTTCGATTTTTCGATTTGGATCAGTTTTTGCTCACCCATATTGATGAGTACAGACTAGTGGGTACTGTATTGTGTGATGTGTGCATAACTAACTACATGTATGGAGAAGAATGCGGTTGAGGGGCAAAACTGGAAAGTAGTATAGAATTTTTTCTAGTAGGTGGGTGTGACATAAAATATGATTACCAATTTTCTATTTTATGAAAAATTTTATCATTCATTCATGTATAATAAAATGATTCGGTCGCACTCTAGCCAGCCAGTCAAACCATGATAATTTAAGGACTAGGACAATAAAAATAATTGTCTTACTCAGTATTTAAATAATCCCATACTAACATTTGCAAATTTAAATAAATATTTTTGTCTCAGTGGTAACATACACATTATATTACATTACCCTAACAATGACTAAGCTTAAGTCCAATGAAATTATTATGCATTAAGTGAGACACCCACCAACTAACAAAGATAATCACAATCCCTCAATTGGTGTAATAAAACTCCAATTTTGCCCTTGAGATAAAACGTTACAATCACAAGTATATATATAGTAGTTAGTTCAACTTGGGTGATTTGTTGGCTGTGGGTTTGTGGCAGTACTCAAGTCAAAATCAAAGGTCAGTAGTTTTTGTCATATTTTGCTGCAGTTGAATTGCATCAAAGCCTCACCCAATTTTCCAAGATTAGTCATTATCTAGCTAGTGGTGTAGTTAAGCTGGGAGAAAATAGTTTTAAATGGGGCTGAGAATCGAAATGGGATCGGGTACTTGTTATGAAGCTCCGATTTCGAAAAACTCTATTTTTTTTTGTCCTGGTTTCGGTTATCTTCGGAACTTCCCAATCCCAATTTCGGTCCCAAATAAAAATATTTTGAATGGTTCTGAAGTTCCGAACATGACCAAATATTCCCGAATTTTAAAATTAATTTTGGAAAATCGAGAGTTCCGATTAAGATTCGGGACTTCCAAGTTTCGAAAATTTTCAATTTCTCAATTTCAATCTCAAAAAATTCAAAAATCAGGATCCCAAATTCTGTCAGGATTCAGGTCGGGACCGAAAAAATCTCAAGCCTCGATTCCAAATTATCACCCTAATTTTAAAAGGGATAAGATACTTATTTAATAGTACTAATATTTGGACTTTTGCAATTTATTTAAGAATCAATGGACATCCATGGTCAAATCATTCTTTTGGTAGCAACTACTAGTAATTGTTTTTGGTGAAATATTGGAATAGGAAAAGCGACATCCAAGCTATAATTTCCCATGAGTAAAAAATTGAAGGAAAAAACCAATCAATATGTGAAAATGACATTGGTGAGTTAATTAGCTAAAGAGTAACTTGATTAAAACAAACATATTTTTATTTAGTTATATTTCTTTTCAATGAAAACCCCACAATGCTTTAAAAACACAAATAGGTGGTTAACTATAATTATTCATGTATTATATGTATAACTTTGATGTCAATGGCCCAAGTCAAAATATGCAATATATTGACAGCTGGTAGTATTCTTGGCAATTTTAGCAATGGATTATTTCATTATATCACAAAATTTGGCCCTATTTATTAAAAGAGATTGGTTGCTGAAATTCTTGAATATTGGCAATGAGTCTATTAATTATTAACCAAAACAACTAATTAGAAAATGACATTCTCATCGAATCGTTAGGTAATAAATAAATAGGGAATACTTATTTCAGAACCAAAACATATTTTTAGAAAAATACTAGTTGTCATGTCATGCCGCTTTTGGTTATATATATTAGCTGTTAATTCGGCCAAAAATAATTTCATATATAAGATAAATAGCACCAACTTCAACTTGGCATCATTTAATCTTGTATAAAAATTATGTATAAATCAAGATAATTCCTTGAAAACAAATGAGGATATTTATATTTTCTTTTCAGGTGAAAACATGAATAAATTACTCATGAGGATTATGTGAATTGAAGGGACAAAAAATGCAATTTAGGCTACAATAATTAGCCATGAATTGGATAATATTATACCATATATTTTACACTTGTATTGATAGCTTGAAATATGACATGTAATTAATATATACACATATAATTGGTGGGCAAGTTGAAGACTTTAGGGTAATAATAGGCTATATTATTAAATTGGCCACAATTTGGGGATTGTGTGCTTGACCCATGCAATCTGCTGACCAATATATTGTTTATCCTTCCACGCCATTATGGCTAAGATAATTAAAATATCAACCTCCTCAACATCAATACATACAATTAATTTAAATATTCTCAAATAATACCACTAGTCAAGAATTTTCACATAATAATTAGTAAACATTAAATACTATCAACTTAAATTATTTATATGTGCTTATCTCGCTTAGTAGAAACTTTCATAAAAAAAATTACTTGTTTGATGTGTATTTCACCCGCAAAGGTAAAATTGAAGTGATCACAAAGGTGAGACTGAAGTAATATTAATAACATTCCACTTATTAATGAAAAGTAGTAGTACTACTATTTTTGGATTATTCTTACGATTCATTTGATCGGGTTTGAGTCATCCGTGATGCGGCTATATAATTTAATATTAATGCAATTCAATTAAAAAAAATTCAATTAAAAAAAAATTAAGTCATAACATAAAATTTAAAATAAATGTATGTATGTCCCAACTCCAAGCAAAGATTACAAATTTACAAGTAAAAGTGGTCAAAATTCAACTAAAATAATGAATGTCACGGGCAACTCATGATCTGAATTTATTGACAGCCACCTCTATTCATTCAATGCATATTGCTGGTATGGTGTGTATTAATTACCAAATGCCACAACTTGATCCTATGTCATATTCTTTTCCATTAAACTTGACATAATTTTCTTATTTGAACGTTCTACTAAGCTTGACACATTCCTAAAATAGTAAAAGTTATCCCTTTAAAAAGGTGTGGACCCTACCACTTTTATCACTCTTACACTATTTTATACATTCTCCTTAATAATCGTGTCCAAAAGTTTTGTATCATACCTATTGGGACGGAGGGAGTACTATTTTTCCCCTTTTTATTATTGGCTTTTTTTTTACACGTAAATTAATAAAATGTATAAATGATAAAAATATGATAACATACACAACTTTTAAAATGTAGTCCTTTTATTTTGAAAACAAATTAATATAATAATAAAACTATTCAAAAAAGAACACGAGCCAACAACGGGATAGATGAAGTATTGCTTTTAGAATATATATATATATATAACATGTGCAATTATATGTTCATATTTAATTTTTTGAGACATAACTTTATTAGATTTGATTCATCTTTTTGTTTAGTTTTTTGGTAGACCTTATCAATTAATTTTGTTCCTATATGTAAGTGACTTGCGATTGCGAATATCAAACTATATGCCTGCAGACATTCTATTTCTATATAACCACAAAAAATAAAATGGGATAAAAGTAGCTTGCTTTTGCCATTGGTAGGGGTGTCAATCGATAACCGGTTATCGGGAAGAACCGGTATCATATTGGTACCGTACCGGAAACCGGTTACTGAGTATCAGTTTTTCGAGAAATTAATCGATTTCCGGTTCTCAAGTTTTAAAAATAACCGGTACTCGGTTCCGAAAGGACCGGGTACGATTAATAAAATTAAATATTATAAAAAATATATTTTATATTTATTTAAAAATATTTAATATATTATAAAATATTTTAAATGTTATAAAATATTTACAAATTAAATTTGATTATATTTATATAATTATTATTTGTTTAAATTTATATTTAAAATAAAATATTTAAAAAATTTTTAAAAAAAAAATTGGTACTTTAACCGGTTCTACCGGTTAACCAGTATTGAACCGGTCGGTACCCGATTAACCGATAAAAAACCAATTTCGGTACCAGTTCCTTATATTTCAAGTTTTCCGGTACCGATTAACAGCTACCGGACCGAGTGACACACCTAGCTATTGGTGATGTATGTATATGATGATCAGTTTTCCAGCTCACATATATTTTCATTTAATTAGTTTAATCAACAACATATTATCAAATGTCAGCTTTGGTGGGAGTGTTAAATAATCTGCAATGAATATGTCATCAGCCATATATATATGGTTGAATACTTGAATAGCTAATTTCACTGCAGTACTATTTAGAATATATATATATGTAGATGGAGCCTTCATTTTTTTTTTAGGTTAATAATTAAATGGCATAATTATAAAGTCAAAACCAATCGTCACATCAGTAGTTTTACAATACTTAAAATTACAATTTAATAAATCACAAAATAGTGCATTGGTGTGCATAAAATGGACCTCATTTCATTAACTTTATAATTTCATCACCATTATTAATTAATTCTGTGCAGCCATGTTACGTTTCAGTAACCATAAATAAGATGCATGACATAACATAATATATAAAATAAAATAATTTGGCGAATAATATTCAAAGCTGTAATAGTTCTTTTTAAATTTAGCACGTCCAATTTCAAACCATAATTAACAAAAAGTGATTAGATAAATTAATTAAAGCACGTTGGTAAAATTGAATTAGTGGGATTAATTAAGGGAAGAAAAGTAAATGCATATATATAGTGGGGGGAGTGGCTTTAGACTTTAGCTATAGTGGGTGTTGCCATTAATGTGTCTTAGCTGTGAAAAATCTTGAAATTTGAGAAGAAAAAAAAAACATGAAATGAATGTTTCCATGCTTCAACAGCTAACATATCAAAAATTGCAGTTGAAGCTTTCAATTTTATCAAAGCTGTCAATTGTAACAGTGCTTTAAATCATTGCTAGCTACATTCATAAAAATAAAAGTCAACATGCTATAGTAGTATATGATTAGGCCAATTGTAAATATTGATTCATTCCAACGGTACATCAATAAATAAATAAGGGATAATGGCCTCTAAATACGTAAACTATTAGCGGTTTCTGGAATTGCACACCACCTATAAAATCTGACTCCTAATACACAAACTACCAATTTGTCGTAATTGAATACATCGAGCTCAAATTGAGTCAAAATTAACACAATCTGGGCCCGAATTGACATGTCATCATCCGAGGTGGACAAAACGACGTCGTTTCAAGCCTTTAAACGCTGAAACTAAACGACGTCGTTCCAACATCGCTCAAAACGAATTTAATTTGACATTTTTAGGTTTTCAGATTGTGAAACCATCGATTGAGAAGGGAGGGAAAAAAACAATTTTTGTTCTGAAAGAGGGAAGGAATCCAGCGATTGTGAAGAGAGGAAAAAGAGGCGACCGAGGGAATCAAGGAAGTCAGCGGCAGAGAGGGAGCTTTAGGGGATTGAACAGAGCTTGTTGCAAACGAATTGTGAGGTATGTCCATGTCAAGCTCATCGTCTAGCTCGAGGAATGCAATTGAAAAGGCAGTAATGTGTGGCCATGGTATTCCTGCATATGTGGATACATCTCACAATGAAAAGAATCCAGAGAGAAGATTTTATTGTTGTGAGAGAAGAAAGGTAAAATTTTTAATTTTTTCAAATTGGGCATTTTCTGCATATTGCTAATTGTAATTTTGTTTTATAATAGTAGGACAATTGTAATTTTTGGAGATGGTTAGATCCTGAGCTCAGTACATACTACAAATTATGTATGAACAAGATGAAGCTAGAAAGAAACAATGCTATTGAGCAGCTCAATTGTTCCAGATTGATGGTGGAGATTAATAATTCAAAAATGGAAGCTAAAGTTGAAGAATTGAATGTACTGATTGATGTAAAATGCACTGAGGTTGAAGAGTTGAAGGTGTTGGTGAAAGAGCAAGAAATATCAATTAAGAAACTAAAGAGGAAAAACTATATGATTGTAGTTATGGTTTGTGTCTTGTTATTATTGTTCAAGTATAAAATGATGATCTGAATGAAAATATAGTTTAAGTTCCACCTCCCATAGTTCAGTTTAGATGATTGTGTTTTTTGTAAGATGATGACTGTATTTTGATGGATTTTGTTGTATTTCTTGGATGTTGATTTCAATATAATGGTCATATTTCTTGTATTTTGATGTTGCATTGAGTTTTCTCTCATTTCTGCTATTGGATGCTGATTTCAATATAATGACTGTATTTTGATGTTGCAGTAAATAATGTATAAATATCTAGATCCAAATGAGAAAGACAAGTTTAAAACTAGCAAAGTAGCTCTTGGTAACATCCATTGGTAACATAAACAGATTAGAAACTGAGACAAGTTTAAACGAGCTTCAGCTCGAGTTCAAAATATCGGCATCTGACATCAAACGAGTTTCAAAAATACAGGCACAAAGCTTCAGTTCGAGTTCCAAAAAAAAAAATACAACCATAATGTCAAACAAACCATCAAACGAGCTTCAGCTGTAGTTCAAAAAAACATAATGCAGATTGTCTAACTTGTAGGCATATTCCCACTCTCTTGAGTTGAAGGCCCTGGATGTTGAGAAGTTGATGCACCATGTGAGCCAACACCTCTTGCAGCTACTTGGAAGACTTTTCTTGCACCCGGTTGATGGAGATAGATGTTACATGTGCTTTCACTATGCCAAACACCAGCTCCTTTCTTTGCAAAGTTCTTTTCTCTAGCTATATGAGCAGTGCTACCCCGTGTAGATAGTCCTCTTGATCCACCTCTTGCAGCTCCACCTCTTGCAGTTCCACCTCCCCTAGCTCCACCTCTTGCAGTTCCACCTCCCCTAGATCCACCTCTTGCAGCTCCACCTCCCCTTGAGCCACTTCTTGCAGATGTTTCCACCTCATTAGCCATTTGCTTAGGAGGTCTGCCCACCTTTCTCTGATGCAAACATATATATAAGATGGTATGTATAGAAGAATACTCAGAAATAATATATATATTTGCCTTACATTTTCCTTAACTGTAATGTCATTAGCAACATTCTTGCATGTTCTTTTGTTGTGATCTTCTCCTCCACATCTTCTGCAAGACATTTTCATCCCTGTCTTGCTTAGCTTATTTGGGTTTGATGTATCCTTCTCACTTGCAGATCAAATCCTCTTCTTTTTGGGCCTACCGGGCATCTTCCTTATCAGAGGAGGTTTCACCTTATATCCCTGAACCTGTGGCCACATTTTCTCACCCAATGCAGGTTCCAACCCTTGAGTATAACCCCTTATGCATCTCTCCACAGTGTAGTATTCAGAAACATAATTAATCGGGTCCTGATTCACAAAATGTATGGCAGCCATTGCATGTATGCAAGGTATTCCACACAAATCCCAGAATCTACATGAACACGTTCTCGTGTTCAAGTCCACTTTCAGTTTTTCTTCATAATGGTGAACTTCGAATGTATACTTACTAGAAGGATAACACTCACAAACTGCACTTAAATATCTGAACTTTTCAATCTTCTTCAAAATATTAGGACAAACTCTATCAGACACCTTAGACAATTCATTTAACTTCTTGGTTTGTCTTACCATCAGTGAACGTCTAATCTCCTCACACATATGCATGACATGCATTCCCCTAGCATTCAAGATGTACCCATTGAATGTCTCACTGATATTATTGTCAATCATATCAGTACAACATGATGTAGAGATGAAAGCCTTACAGAACTTCTTTGTGTCTCTGTTGACAAAATCTTCATATGCACCCTTATCCTCATTCTTCATTTCTTCTAACGCAGCCTTGTATTCTTCAATGTATGTGCTTCGGACAGCCCTCCAAAATATGTTTTTCAAAGTAGCACCTTTGTGATCTTTCTTTCAGTTCATATACACATGACGTGCACAATTTCGATGCTCTGCATAAGGTGCTACATCGGCCACTGCATTCTCCAATCCCTGAAATTATTTACATACCAATTACATATGTATATTTAAATATGACAATAATGCAGCTTCAATAATTGAGTGAAACTAACCTTTTGTTGATCACTTATAAATGTGTATCCATTTCCATCTATGATGCCAAGGTCTTCTACCAAACATTTTAAAAACCAACTCCAGCATTCATCATTTTCTATCTCAACAGCCGCCCAAGCAATGAGATACATCTGATTATTACCATCTTTTCCTATGGCACAAAGCAATACTCCACCCAAGTATGTCTTCAAGTGGCACCCATCTAGACCTATTATAGGCCTACAACTTGTTTTCCAGCCTTTCAACAGTGCACTAAACCCAATGTATAAGCCCTTGAATATATGATCAGGCCCTAACAATAACTCAAATCTTCCTTCTGGATCACCCCTCCTCAACTCAGCAATATACCTCCTTAACTGCCCGTAATGGTGTTCAACTGAACCCCTGACCATCATTTTTGCAATAGACCTGGCCTTGTACAATCTATCTTTTGGGATGTCATATTTCCATCTTTCCTTTATGTTTTGCCTTAACTCTTTCACGGAGAAATCAGTTCTCGCTCTGAAAACATTCAGATACTTCTTTGCAATCCATTTGGCAGTAAGGAGCTTGTTACTCATGTGTCTAGGACAACTATGATCTCCCCCATATGACTTGATGCAGAATGATTGATTAGCTTTGACCACACTAGCATACACCCTCCATTGACATGGTGCAAAACACCTAGCCTCGCATTGAACCTTTGAAACTCTTCTAAATTGTACGAACTTTCATTTTTCAATGCTATATGTGGTCAAAGCATCCCTACACTCGAATCCATCTTGAAATCTCATCTCAACCATTAGCTCAAGATCTTTGTGTTCGCATTTAGGGTCATAAACAACTCTGTTCATCTTTGATCTCACATCCTCATCACTTTCTTCAGAATTCACATCACCATCAGAAGGTTCATATTCAGAATCGACCTCTTGTTGTTCATTAAGAGACTCTGGTGCAACATATGCATCTACAAGTCTATACAGCTCCTCAGATGAAGTTTCTCTATTTTGTTTCTTAGATTGAAGGTATTCATCATCCTCAGCCTCTAACTCATCAACTTCTAACTCATCGTTTTCAGCTACCTCTGTATCAACTTCTTCATCAACATCTACATCTGCATTATCACTATCATCCAGTTCATCCACTTCTAACTCATCGACTTCAACTACCTCTGTATCAACATATCCAACAGCTCCATCAAGTCCTACATCAGTCAATGCATCAACATCATCACCCTCTGATTCAATCACTACCACATCAACCTCACCGCCCTCTGTTTCATTTTCAACATCAGTAGCTCCCCCTGTAACTACAACACTCTCCCGTCCATCATTCAATGATGATGTTGCTTCAATTTCACGCACGGTAGTATATTTTTGAACTCTACCGGTGCCATCATCTACTCCCCCCTCAACAAACACACTTAGAATTCTAATTGTACCAGTAAGAATTTTCAGCATATCATTTACTTCTTTCTCAGATTTAAGCCACCTAAACGAATGTGATCTAGGAAATTTGTACCATAGTTTTTTCCATGAAGAATAACCTATAAGTTTAACTGCTGCATTCAGTTTTGGTAAGCTGAAACTACTCTTCTTAAAATCGAATACCCCTACATAGCACCCCTTCATATAGCAGTCGAGCCCTTCATACTCAGCAAAGTAACCTCCACGGTGGATAAAAATTCCAAATTCATCACTAAAAAGCACAAAAAAGACATATGTTAGGTATTTCAAAAAAGAAACTGGTCGTTTTTGGAAATGAACGTGAAGAAATAGTTGGTGACAAAGGGAAAACAACAAAAAATTGAAATTATAAACAATTTGAATCTGGGACCTACCTATCTCCCATGTTTGACAATGAGGGACAACTTGCCCAGGACCACCAAATTCTTCTCCAGGACCACCAATTGCTTCTCTCTCACACTGTCGCCTCTTTTCCTCCCTTTACTCACTCGATTCACTACCCTTCTCTCGGTCGTCGCGTCGCCTCTTTCATTCACACTTGGAGTCAAAAACCCTAATTGCCTAATTAAATTCGATCACTAAGTGAAGATTTTCGTTTGGAGTCAAAACGACGTCGTTTTGTCCACCTCGGATGATGACATGTCAATTCGGGCCCAAATTGTGTTAATTTTGACTCAATTTGAGCCCGATGTATTCAATTACGACAAATTGATAGTTTGTGTATTAGGAATCAGATTTTATAGGTGGTGTGCAATTTCAGAAAACGCTAATAGTTTATGTATTTAGAGTCCATTATCCCAATAAATAAATAAAATAATTAATGTTGTCAAATTGAATTAAGATAAAACAATGGCGGAAATTATGTGCCGCCATACAGAATGGAATACTATTGATATTATCTTACTACTCATGACGATGACACTAAGCTTCTTTTAAGTTGGAACCATAGTTATCTCTATAAGGGGCATTTTAGCCATTTCATTATTGATGTAGAAACTCATATACTTGCAAATTGCAAACTAGTCCGTCCTGTCTATTTTAGTTACACATTTTATTATCATTTTAATAGATTTAGTTGAATGTAAAATTGTGTCAACCCAATGAATCGAAACGAATAGTAGATATTTATATACAGGAGAAAAGTAGAATTAATTAAAATAATGATGTAAGTGGCTGTATTGTAGAAAAATCATGAAAATGAAGGAATTGCGGCATGCATTTATCAGGTAAAATGCTTTTGTAGGGTTGGAGCTGTTAATTAAAATGTAATATGATTTTGTTTTGGCACTGTATTTTCTTTTTTGCTTGAATTAGAAGACTGATAATATTAGAATTTTGTGGATTTATCATATACTCATTAGATGTAGTACTCTTTTAAGCTATTTCAAGTTTCAACCTGTTGCTACTCATTTACTAATTACTAATACAATCTATTCCATATATATTTAGTTAAGGTAATTAAAATTTGTTCGATATTTTGGATCTCAAACTTATTTTGTAACATGATGTTGTTTAGTTCGAGAGATTGTTACCTCGTATTTGTGTTATTATAATTTTACTGTAAACCTTGTTATTTGTTAACGGATTGCACCACTGCACTCGTAAGTTATTTTATTATTTATCTACCTAAAAAAACTGCTCCATCAATTATGAAAACGAATTGTTTAATCCTTCCAACGAAAGCTATAATTCTCTACACTTTTTTAATTGGTTGAGACTAAGAGCTGCAAAAGAGGCTAGTATGGGCATTTATTTTTAATGAAAATGCCCCTCAATTCACGGCGGATGGAGTTAATACACCTGTGAACAATGTGTCATGCATTGTATATAAATATTAAAATCTTAATAAAGGAATTATTAATTCTTATTTTTTGATTATAATTTATTGATTATGGTATAATTTATTATTTAATATAAAAAAAAGTACAAAAATTATAATAACTTGTATACTGGTATGATATTGTCAAATCAACTATAGACATGTTAAGTGTTGTCCACCGCGGGCGGGGGAGCGGTGTTCTTATTTTTAAAGGACATTATCAAGTATTGTGTTGTATGGTTTTTGTTTTTATTTATTATTATTTTCTTATTGTCATGTCATAAAGGTTCATCTTAAATCAGTCCATTTAGGTGCATCAATCTTGAATAAGAGAAAACATGAGCTTAAGATTTGATTAAGTTTTTTTAACAAAACGAATTTTTAAATCCACAACTTACACACCGATCAGCCTACTTCCAATCAATCATAATCACCACTTAAAAGTCTGGTTATTACAATTGACATATATTAATTATACTCTAACTTGAATTAAAGTTTATATATCGCCCTTATATTTGGAGTTTGATTAATTCAAAAAATATTATTTTTAAACATGTGTATTAATCACACATGAACACTTATTTGATGGACCAACAATATTGAAATATATAAAAATGAAACGAGGAGGTTCATACAACATAAAGAGTATATGAATAATTACTACTCCCATTACAAATATTATAAGACAACATTACGAATCGCCAATGTACTCAATCCGTCATTCAGCTATTGAATTTATTTTTAATTTTACAAAAAAGAAAATAAAAAACAAATACGATTTGATTTCCTTTATTGGCCGTCGCGAATTAAAAAAAGAAAGAAAGAAAAGTAGATGAAAGAAGAAAGAAGGAAAGTTGAAAAAGTAAAGAATAATAAGTGGTCAGTGGTCAAGAAACATTCAATTTCGGCCTAAAGAAAAGAAGAGATCAATTCCAATTCAAGTCCCAACCTTAATTATATTCATTCATAATTTCTTACCACCTAAGCTGCCTAGAGTTATGACACCCCAATGTCGCTTTGTTCCATTATCAACAAAATTTATGGGATTTATCATTGTTCATTTATTTTATGAATGTCTGTATAGAACAATTATGCATAAGAGATGATCTCTCTGTCCTATAAAATTTAGCCTTAGTTATAAAATACGAATATTAAGTGTGCAGTTTGGTAATAAAATTGAAAAGATAAAATAGGTTTTGTGCGTGGTTTAACTTTTCAATTTTCCATATAGAAAACATAAGACTAAGTAGTTGGAGTGATTAAAAAAAAGTACTCCCTCCGTCCACCAATGTTTGTTACGTTTTGCCATTTTGGGCCGTCCACCAATGTTTGTTACATTTGAAACTTTCCATTTATATCACACACACTTCAATTAAATAATAATAACAAGTGGGACCCAAACTCCACTAACTACACTCTTTCACCTAAAGTCAAAGCACTACATTAAAACACGTGCCGGGTCAAAACGTATCAAACAATTGTGAACGGAGGGAGTATTTGGAATGGAACAAGTATATTATAATCTTCTGTCTACAAAAAAAGTGGTGTGACGAAGTCATTACGATTTAAAAAAAAAACCAATAAAGTACGTTATTAGTGGAGAAAGATACCCACAAAGTTAAATATATACGGACACAAAAGAGAACGGCTGGGAGCAAGTGCTTGCCTCACAGATTACAGTAATTAGTTACAGCACTTGCCTTACAATAATTAGTCACCTTAAAGAGAACTAGTTTTCCACACAAATTAATGAAGTGATGGAAATTTTCTACTTTTAGATTATGTGGAATATTGCTATTCATCATATCATTCGTACAAGAATCGACACATAACAAAATTCTGCACAAAACTACTATACAGCTTTCCAGCGAGCATTTATATGTGCAAGAAGAGTAAGTTATATTTTGCAGTAGACAAAATACAGTTCACTTCACAAAATCATGGTGTAGAAAGTTAGTCATCATCAGATAAGCAAATAGCAGCAGTTGCTTCACCACAAGAACTCTGATTACCCTGCACATAACCTAGTGTATCAAAGTAATGATCACTGTAAAGACACTAAAGTCGAACTGGATTCGAGTAAAAAATGAAGTATACATACCAGGCAAATAACCAAGATTTTGTGGATTGTGAGACCTTGATTGCCACTGTGAAGCTGCTATGGGCTGTTGCTGTTGCTGTTGCTGGAGATTTTGAAAGCCTAGCAGTTGCTGGAGATTTTGAAAGCCTAGCAGTTGCTGGAATTTATGGAATGATTTTGTCTGGTGCTGTTGTTGGAGATTATGAAAGGCTATTGGCTGTTGCTGTTGCTGTTGCTGGATATTTTGAAAGGCTATTGGCTGTTGCTGAAGATTTTGAAAGACAATTGGCTGTTGCTGGAGATTCTGAAAGGCTATTGGCTGTTGCTGATGATGGAGATTTTGAAAGGGTGATGTGTGATTAGCAAAGACCATGGATGATGCAGAAGCAGATACTGGGGTTTGAAATTGCAGAGATGAAGAATAAATGTTGTCTCCCAAATGAGGAATACTCCCATGTTGGACTGTGTAGATGGCCCGTAATCTGGAGAGAGTCTCTAAGTGTTGAGCAACTTGAATAGATGGAGCTGCAAAACTTTGATCAGTGACAGGTTCAACTCTCGTAGAATGAGGTACGGATATTTGCGGCACCCGTTGCCTGTTTAAGCTTGGAATCTGCCGGTTGGAAGCACTAGCTCCAGCAGACCTCATGAGGTGTTGCATGGAACTGGATTGGAATCCTACAACAAGAAACCCACGGTTAATGTATGCAACCAGGGTACTTGGTTTGAACCATAGTATGATAATATTACGTATTTCATCTGCACACCAGTTCCGATATATTTCTTTTTAATGCAGAAGCAACCATATTCAACTGAGCTAGAGAACAGGAGCTCAACAATATTACTCTAATAGAATCTATTTGGTCCAGCCAGGATAGCTAATTAACAATACTTGATGTCTAAAAATGCAGTATGAGAGCAAATACAAGTAGGAATATGCAGATTCTATATGAATTGTCAAGAATATATGGTGATCCGCTTTGCTAAAGGGGTTTTAGAGTAATAGAATAACGAAGGAAACATTGCCTTCAGTCACGAGCTTAAACACATTATTTTGGGAGGACGCGAGGATTTATAACGTTCTAATTCGTAATTTCAGGTGCTGGTGTTTTTCACTAAGAAAACATAAAAGGCATTTTTTCGGGAAGAAATTATTGAATCATAAGTGAGAATACCCAAAAAGAAGTAGCAATTGAAGTTCATGATACAACTTTCTTGGGACACCCTCAAATGAATTGTTATTGGGGGATCCAAACCAAATACAAACAGAATGCGGAGGTTTGTGCTGTAGATAATATACCTTGCTGCAATATATATTGTTGCGTTAGGGGCCACATAGACGACATATTCAAGCTATTAAAACTGATAGCATCAGCCAATAACTTATTCTTCAAAAGTTTCTTTTCATTCTGTATAATTCCATAGTTCTTCAGTTTAAACTGTGCTTGAGCATCCTGAAATTTGAGCAGATATTTCCTTCGTACTTCAGCAATAAGTTCCTCTAACTCTTTCCCAAATTCAGATTTCATGTCTGACATCTATCAAGACAGAAGCATCTGTTACAAACAACACCAAAACCTAAAAAATCAAATATTATGAAGTAGAAATTTAGACACTGACCCTGTCTTCATGACTTTTGTTCAGTTCCTCAGTTTCTTTGCGAATCTTTTCCAATTCATATTGAAGTGGATCTGGATGCAGAGATGAAGAATTCCAAGATTGATTAGTAGGAAAATGGCTCGGACCTCCTAGTTGTAGAAAATCTTGATCTGGGATTCGCACCGCTTCCGCAGCTGCATTACTCGGGAAATAAGTAGATGCCTCAACTCTTGATCCAGGGGAAGGTTGAATTTCAAGTCTGGCATCAAGAAGATTACTTAGTTGTTCCAAACCTTCATCCGTTAGCATCTGAGGTTCAGATCCAGAGGCATTTCTTCCCAGATTATGGTTTTCGCATTCCAGTTCAGGGGATGGAAACAGATTACCGCTGGTAGATGTATCAACAGGCATGAACTGAAGCTGCTCATAGTCCTCAATTGGTGGTTCATATATATGGGATTGCACAGGAGTGACATTGTCAGCTACTCTCGAATCTGAAATGCCAATCTCCGAATTAACCTGATTGTTATCAATTAAGGCAGCTTCACTGTGCCGTTCTGTACTGGAGTGAGCAGTCAACATATTGGTCAGGTTCTCTGAGACTGGAACTTCTACACTTGAAGCACTTCGAGTTTCTAATGCAAGCTCAACTTGGTTTACGACTTCATTATGCAAAATATTTGCAGCACCAACAAGATCTGCAGTAGAAACAGGGGCTACAATATCAACGCTCTCCAAGTCTGCAGCTTCTATCTGCGGAGTTACTTGATCTTCCATGACTGAGGTGTCACGGTCTTGCAATTTTAGGGTGGACTGCTCAGCTATTACTGTGTCAATTGCAAGCACCTCCCAGGTTGGTGGTTCTGAAGCGACGACCTCTGAAGGTGAAAGGTTTACCTTTCCTGCTACCTGTACACCAGGGCCTTGTACTTCAGCATACACCATATCTTCATCTTCTTGTACCTACACCACGAACTTGATGTCATCTCTGTAATCTTATTATTTACAAGTCCTCAGAATATGCAAAACTAGCTAGTATACACAGTACACAAGGTAAAGGGAAAATGAGAGGTGGTGGATATCTATCACTGTCATACGAATTGGGCATAATAAAGGGAAGAGGGACATGGGATTAAGGAAATGTATGTCATCTGTTCATGCACACCCAAAGAGATAATATATTCTAAAAAGTTCATGTTGCAGTAACTTTTTCTTCAACCCAGTCTTCAAGGCCTATTACACTTGCACACTAATAGAACTCCTAGCTCCCAAGCAGCACTTACGTAAGAACAAAATGGAAATATAAGTCAAAGAAAAGCATTCAAAATATCAAATGAAATAGCATACTTGCAGTGGCAACAGGGTACAAGGATATTGGGAAGCTTTTGTTTGCTCCAAAGTTTTCGATACTTGTCCAGCCAAATCATGATCATCGATGGTGGCCCCATCAGTCTCAGTTCCCTTCAGTAAAACATCAGGCAAATGAACTACATCCGCTTCACCTTCAACAGAAGTATTAGCACTCATTTCCACTGGGTTGAAATTATCCACAATTTCATAAGCAATAGTTTCAGCCGAATTTTTCAGAATGTCTTCCTGCAGCTCATATGATTGCATTTCACCGGGAACTCTTTCTCTGGAAGCAGAGAGTTTAGCAGAGTTTTTTTCGCCACTACCAATTGCATCACCTTCACCAAACCCTTCACTTTGAGTATTACTACTCAAGTCCCCAGGGTTGGCATTATCCATGATTTCATTAGCAACAGATTCAGGCAACTCCTCTGGTACGTCTCCGTGCAGCTCAAGTGACTGCACTCTAGCATGAACGGTGTCCTTAGAAGCAGGTACATTCGGAATGATTTTTTCACCGGCAATCTTTGCTCCATCAGATAACTCAATTGCATCAACTTCTGCAAACTTTTCATTTGAAGTATCAGTAGTCACGGCCACAGGATTTGCATTATCCACAATTTTATGTAGCTCAAGTGATTGCATTGCACCTGGAACTCTATCTCCTGAAGCAGGTAGATCGGCAGAGATACCTTCCTCAGTACCCAAATGCCTTGGTTGAGTAATAAGTTCAAGAACAGCTGGAATCGGCATGCCTGGGAAAGTCATTCCACCTTCATTTTCTTGACAACTTGCATTTCTATTATGTACATTACATGCTACTTCCTCGGATGTTGCACAATCAGAATCGTTGGAATGCATAACAAGCTTCTCCTGCACAGTTCTACTCGCCTGATTATGTTCTTCATGCTGCACGATTAAGGGTTTTACAACCTCAGCACTTAAGGTTTGTGCTCTCAACTCAGAATGTGCTTTGCAGAAACTGGTCTGTTTGCTAGAGATGCAAGCTTTTGCATCCAACAGCCATCTAGCCCCCTTTTCAATCTCCTCATCTCGTGCAGCTAATTGCTCTGCCTCAAGATCTTTAAGTTGTGTGTCTCTTAGGAGATTGGTCTCTTCCATTTTCTTTGCAAGCATACTATCCAAGACCTCAAGTTTGTCTACTTTTGTTGAACATTTTCCATATATAATACGAATAATGGCCGCCTGCAATTTGTGATCACTCTTCAGTTTTGCAATTTTATCATCCCAAACACGGTGAAACTCCTCAGTTTCACCCTTCTGTTTATGAAGGAGCTTCTCCATCTGCCTATCACATTTTTTCTCATTTCCCTTTATGTTCTTAGCTTTATCAACCTCAACACTTTTATCCTCCGGTGGTAGCAGCTTCTTTTGTAAAGGGGTATGAACTTTATCTTCATAATGCTTTATATTAGCAGAATTCTCTTCAAGTGTACTTTTTGTACTTTTTAGATTTGATGACAGAATGTTAATGCCTCCTTCACCATGCCAAAGATCTCTGCCTGAATCATTTCTCACCTGAGAACACTGCACCTCCTTAAGTAACCGCACCTTTTTCAAAGAAGATGCATGCACACTTTCCTGAATTCCCCTCTTCCGTTTCTGATTGAGCTCTTCTGTCTGTTTCTCACATTTTTTCTGGCTTACCTTCACCGTATCATTTTCAGCGTTTTTATTCTTCATAGGTAGCTTCTGCTGTAAAAGTTTCATAGAAGATGAATGCAAACTTTCCCGAATTTCCCACTTCTGTTTCTGATTGCGCTTCTCTATCTGTTTCTCGCATTTTTTCTGGATTACCTTCACAGTATCATTCTCAGCACTTTTATACTTCATACTTAGCCTCTGCTGTAATGGGATGTGATCTATATCTTCATGATACTTCTTATTAGCAGAATTCTCTTTGATCGTGTTTTTCGTATTTCTTAGATTCAATGATGGAACAGGCAGTCTCCCACTGTCTACATTATATTTTACTTTCTTGGTGACTTCTCCACCCAACAGAAGATCTCTGCCTGAATCATTTCTCTGCTCCAGGTACTGCATCTTTCTTGAAGAAGATGCATGCACACATGGCTCTTTACCTTTCACATTTGTAAGCTCCTGTGATTTGTCGATAGCCGATTTCTCTGTTATTATATAACAAACATGAAATAGTTTATCCAAACCCTCAAGAGCACAAAGTATTTATAGAAATTGAGGTTATAAACATCACAGTAGAATGTAGATTGTGGAGATGAAATGTTCATTCAAGAATCATCACGTGTCATCATTCCTCGGGGACGCAATCTAATTATTGATCATTTATCATAATAAATAAACATAAAAATCTCATCCAACGATGCATAATATAATGTTCCACGACAATAATTAAAATTTCGCATAGGTGACAAGAATAAGCAGGGTAATGAAGAATTTATGTTTACCTGGTACATTCTCCTCTTCGCGCATTCTTTTGAATCGATTCTTATAATTATGGCCAGTCAGTCTAGATTTCTTCGAAAAAACAGGTTCGGCCTTTTTAGCTTCCACTTCCACGTGCTTGTACTTCATCTTCATTCTCTCTTTTATCTGCTTCTCACTTTATAAGGAATTCCCTCGCCTCCAACTCTGTATCAACACCCATATAAATATCTTATTGAAGGTAACCAACAAGCATTGCAAAAACAAAGAGTGATAAAACACATTATGCAGAGATTTGCACGCATGACGATAGAGCTTATCCGAAGTTCGGGCATAAAATATCTTCCTCGGGATCTTGGATTTTGAATTTTCAAACGGAAAAACAGCAATAAAAAGTAACAAAGCCCAGAACATTATCATCAGAACTGTAGAATGAAATAAGAAATTGGATTTCGAAATATTTTAATAGCGCCAAAACGAAACACAGCACAACCTCGAAGAAGTATATTAGAAAGGAACCGGAAAAAAAACACAACACTAGTTTCTCTAAACTTATATCTAAGTATTCGCAAATGTCGGTAGGAAAATCGCACTCATTCACGAAACCTCCCAAAACTACCCAGCAATAGTTTTTTATCATGCCACTGCGTGCGTGAGTACGTGCAAACAACTTCCAATTCCAACCAACCATTTCACAAAAAAAAAACAGAACCGATCAATACAACTTCCAGAAACACAAAATATGAAGGAAAAATCAGACAAGGCTTAATACATGATAGAACCAAAGCAGAAAAGGTAGTGCTTGATGAAAGTGAAAGAATGGCACCTTAGCAAAAACAAGAGCGAAAAAATCCGACAATGATCATGGAAAGCCCTTTGAAATGTAATGGAGTATTAGGTTTCGCAACAAATTAGGCGCTGATATTATTAGCACGATAAGATGAAAAAGAAAACAAAACTCAAATAATGGATATAGAGAGAGAGAGAGAGAGTGGAAAGTCTGTGCAGTGCAGTGCAGAGTGTGCAGACAGAGTAGGAGCCTTAACAGTGAAATAGCTGAGTCTTGCCCCGCAAGATTTATTTAATTCATATTTCATGCAACCCTATAATTGTAATTTCACACATACTTTTCCGAAATGAAATGCACATATCCCACCTTTTTCGTTCTGCAAATTCATTACTATATCTTGCCTTTAGAATATTTTCAACATTCAATGCCAAAAAAAAATATATATATTTTCAACATTCTAATCACTGTTCTTCCATTTCTTGCAAGTTTCGATCAACTTTCACATTACATTATTCATCCACGTCGTTAAAATTTAGGAGCACATTGTTATGTTATTATATGTTATGTAAGCTGTACTTAATAGATTTAAGACAAATACATGTGTGACTTGTTAATTTTTCATCATGGTCTTCCAATACGTGCCCCACCCCGTATTTTCTTTCTCTAGTTATTTATTACAAAAACAGATTTTCAGATTTCCAGAAAAATTGTGTTTCCAAATGGAATTGAATTGGCCTTTTCATGTCATAGTCTCTTAATCCACTAAATTTAAACAAGATATGTATCCAAAACAAAATCGAATAATTGAATGGTAGTATTATGTAAATGTTTCTGGAACTTTATATAAAAACTTATTAGAGCTAATTAGATTGTTGCCCGTCGAAATTCGACGGGATTAATATTTTATAAAATTTATAAAAGTTTTTCATTTTTTTTATTATTATTTGTTATCATATATACTACTTATTCATATACTAAATATATATAGTAAAAACTGTTAATTATGTTGATTTGCTAATAATAAAATTGCAATCATTCTAAAATTAATGAAAAAAATAAATTTTCAACTTGATATATATATATATGTATATATATCATAAATATTAAATTCTCGTAAACTTGTGCTAACAACTTAATATTTTTTTGAATATATTTGAATTTAATTATACACTCATATTCGTTCTAAAGTAAAGTAAAAATAATTTTAATACTCATTATTATTAGAGGTGTTTAAAAGAATCGTAATCGGCAATTCTATGAACCGAATTGTCAAAAATTATTAAAATTTTGAATCGCAACTATATATATAGGAAGCAGTTTGGTTTCGGTTCTGGATTCAAATGTTCTTAATCGTGAACCAATTGATTTCGTCTTACTCCCATATAATAATATGTGTTATAAATTCGAATATATAAAATAAATATAAATAAATATTACTAATGAAAATAAACTATATTTGAATATTCATAAAATCTAGCCAATTTATTTAAATTTTATGTATGCGTGTTCATCTCAAAATCGATAAATGTCTTGTTACACATCTTTATCCATTAATTACTCATACATGTTCAAGCCCGTATGAAAATAAATTCAGATTATATGAATTCATTTATTTATATGTATATATATATATTCACAATCTGATTAAAAATTAAATATATATACTCGTGTTTACTACAAACTAAATATATATAATGTTTATTGAGTGTGAAAAATTCATTCAATTTTTATTATCTATATTCAAAAATATTATATGTGGGTTGTTCGAATAATAATATAATTAAAAGTATGTTATAATCATATGTAATAAATTATATATATTAAAAAAAATATTTTCAAATAACATGAGTTTTTAAATTATTTATATAATTTATTTTTATTAGATTTGAAAAACATATAATCTAATATAGAAATCTAGACATGGTTATAAAATTTATTAATTTTCATTAAATTTTAAAAGATTGTATATAATCTATATAAATTATTATTAAATCAATTATCAAAATATAAATATCAAATTAATATATCACTATATATATATTATATTTATTAAAATAATATTTAAATATGGAATAGTATATAATATGATCTATAATATACATAGAAATAAATACATAACATAAATAGCATATGCCTACATGGAAATAAGAATATATAATATTATATATATGATTAATATATAGATAAAATTCTAAAAATCTAGAAAAATAGGAAAAATTAAATGGGAGGCTGGGAGGATTTTAAGGGCTGAGGTGGACAGCTTCACCCGAATTTGTATTATAGTATAGATTAAAATAATATTTAAATATGGAATAGTATATAATATGATCTATAATATACATAGAAAAAAATATATAACATAAATAGCATATGCCTACATGGAAATAAGAATATATAATATTATATATATGATTAATATATAGATAAAATTTCAAAAATCTAGAAAAATAGGAAAAATTAAATGGGAGGCTGGGAGGATTTCAAGGGCTGAGGTGACAGCTTCACCCGAATCTATATATAGTATAGATAATACGCCCTTATTTACAATAAAGGTATACAATTTTTAAAACTAATATAGTGCAAGTTTACCTTTTTACCCATGATTATTGTTTAATCCAAAATAGGCTTTACTGACAAGAGTGGTATTAGTATTACAGGTATTTGGTTTAATATTTTGTGAACGAAGTAAGATTCCACATAATTTATAACGTTCGAGTATTAAATGAGTGATTTTGAATGAATGAACATCACAGATTATTTGTCGTTTTGTGGTGTCTTAAAATCTTTATGGAGAGTCGAACAGTAATATGTTGGATAAATATATGTGCATATATATATAGGTAAAAATATATTTTCTTTCATAAAAAAATAAACGAATTTTATGCGTTAATTTTAAGATATAAATGGTTGTGAACTTGTGATTTTGCCGAGTTATTTGATTATATTAAAATATTTCATGAATAATATTATAATAATATTTTTGTAAATATATTATGAGAGAAATTATATCTTACTAATATATAGAAAATCATCATTTCTATATATTTTTAAATCGTAAGTTATAAATATAGGAATGAGAAATGCTCAAGAGTACTAAAAAGGGGCTAAGGGAATATAATTTTTATATCTTCCATTAATGAAAATATAATTTTCCTCTCATAGCATATTTAACAATAAGTTAATAAAATACTATTTTGCATCCTGATTTCATGCAAACGTTCGTTCTTTTTCTAACATTAATTAATTTCGAATTATTAATGTCTATTGGATGCACATTAATCGACGTGTCACATTTTTTTCAATTATTTTACAATTTAATACATTTATATTAGAACCATCCTTATATATATATATATATATGTGTGTTTTCAATTATTTTACGATTTTACAACTTTCTTTTAATAATTAACTTTCGTGTTCCTAAAATAAAGGAAAATATTTATATTAAATTCATTTAATCTCAACCATTAATTCTATATCGATAAATGATCTAGATTCATTCTCATTTCTCACATATAATTTTTTTTTCTTGTACAAAATTAATCCTATATATATATATATTGAGATTGGAAATTATGAATTTTATTGATTAGCTTTGGAGTGACTATTTGCACTGATACAGGATGTAACAAATTTACGCCCTAAATTGCTGCTATGAAAATTAATATGTATGTTTTCTATAGATATTCAAATTTACACCATCAATTATATGCACATATATACATTATAAAGGATCAGGCATTCACATAGTTAGTTTGGGAGAGTATAATAGGGATTACAATGGGGAGGATATTCCTTTTTAGTCTCGCTCCCGTTTCAAAAACTAACCTCCACACCTGCCTTCATACCCATTTAAATCAAGGTGGGTACGGAGCGGGGATTGCTCGGGGAGGAAAAAAGTACCCATCAGTACACGTAAACTAATATTTTTTAGATAAAAAAAATAATTTTTTAGAAAAAATAATTATTAGCTAGAATAATAAAATAAAGATATATAAAAAAATTCAAAGTTGAAAACTCTTTCCATATAAATTATTTTATTCTTATAAAAATCTTAAAAATTATATATAAAAAATTATATTTTTAAAAAAATATAATTATAAATTTATCGAGGTTCGAGGGATATATATCCACATACCCGCATGTACCCAATTCGGATACAAATATATAAATTCATACCCGCATCCATCGTCGATTGAGTACCGGAATATTAATTTGTGATCCGTAGAGTATATTATGACATGAGTTGAATGATTTATTATAATATGTTTCTATCACAGACTCCTATAATATAAATATGTTTAGTGTGTAATCCCAATATAAATTAAATAAATAAGAACTAAAACATAATTTATTCAAAACCTTTTAAACGCAGCATTCGTTATCGTTACAAACGCCAAGCAAGCCGCCAAATTAATATCTCCATTTATGATTATTATAAAGGGGCCCACCACTTAAATTTAATCTTTTCGTCTTAACTACACAAGAAAATAAAATAAAATATTCCCAGCCTACTACTACAAGTGAAAACGAAAACAACTCACTAAGAGAACAATTAAAGCACATATTTCCGTTTTCGAAACCTTTAACCTTTAACCCTATATTAATATTTAAAAAAAAAAAAAAAAACCCTATATTAATATTAGAGCCGTGAAAATGGCCCAACCCGGCCCGCCCGTCGAAAGTACCTAAGGTTTGGATTGAGTTGACTTTAAAAATCGAGGCCCGACAAAAATCGGACTTAAAAAATCCGCCCAGAAAACCACATGAACCTACGGGATTTTGGGCTTAAAAAGTTCAAAGTTTTGGATTTAGAAAGTCTACTCAATACAAATATTATTTATATTTATTTTTAATTAAAATATTATAAATTATAACATTAAATTATTAAAATTAAGATAATCTAAATTTATTATACTTTTTGCTTAGAGATAAAAATAATTATTTTATAAAAATTTATTATACTAAAATTATTAAAATTTAAATATATATTATAATAATCGGGCAAGTAAAAAAACATGCTCGCCCGTAGCCCGTATAGGATCGGGTTGGGCTTCATATTTTTAGGCCCATAACTTTTCGGGCAGGCTTGGGTAGGCCTCAACTTTTCAAAAAACCCGATGGGCCGAGCCGGGTAAGCTCGGCCCAACAGTTTTGAAAGCTCTAATTAATATGTGTTAATGGTTAAAACTAACCATATGTGAAAAATAGTAAAATACTCCATTCTTAAAACATATGTGGAAAATATCAATTTTTTAAAAAAAGTGGAGAATATATTACACATTACATTAAATTTATTAATTGTTGATTGTTATGTGTGAAATGATGCCTTCATTATTAATACATAATTCACCTGCGATACTCGATTCACTAAATCGGACCGATGATATCACAACGCTATGATACCTTCATAAATTTAAGCATGTAATTAGACACGAGATAAATTATTGAATTTAAAAAATAAATGAGCACAAAAAAGCTACAACCGCTCGCTAAACCCTAGCAGAACGCATCCACCGTCGGCGAGATGCTTTTTGCTAGGTTTAGCCAACAATTTTTATATGTTTAGGAATAACAAATTATGTTATCAACATATATACCACAACCGTTGGCTAAAACGTAAAGGTCAACAACCACCGCTCATTAACCAAGATAGCGGTGAATGTTACTATGCCAGCGGTTGTTATCTATATGAATTTATAAGATGATATATAACCACAAGTTGTATATGAAATCCAACATTCAATTTTCATGCCGGTTGATATATGGAAAGAGAGATTGACCAACGGTGGTAGAAAAGAAAGATAGAGTGTCAACGGTTATGTGGAAGTGAAAAAAGAGAAAATATATTAACTTTTTTAAAAGTGAATATTTTTAATATATGTTTTTAGATATTGAATTTTTTTCCACGTCAATTTTGCAATTTGGGTAGTTTTAATTTTCTCCTTATTAATATAGTCTATTCAATGCAAATTTCTATTTTTTTTTGCTAAACTAACCAACTTCCCAAATTGCATTCGTAACATATAAAATGAGAAATTTTCCTTAATTTAATAAATAATTATATATCCCCAAAGGTCATAACTGTTTGGAATTGAACGGATCACGTCCTTTCATTGCAGTTTATGCATATTTATTAAATTAATATATTCCTATATTTTTCTAGTAAAATTGATTCTTGTATAAAAATATTCGTTTCCTTTTTTTATATTTTATTTGTCGTTTTTCATTATTGGGATATGATGGCAGTTCTTGACTCAATTAAATAATTATCACAAACATTGTTTAGAAAAAATATTAACAAAATAATTAAATAGGTAAAATGTCTCTTTACCAGTTTGAATTAATTTTTCAGTTAGGGTCATTCATAATCACATTGGGTACATAAGTTTGCTTTATAAGCTAATGAATAACTTTTAGAACATATTTTAATATAACTAATTATCTTTGTTATGTTTGATATTATAAATTAAAACTAAAGTTTATCTATCTAAATTTTGTGGTTTCTATGGTACTTCATAAATAAACGGGTTAGTGGGTCAAAAGTCAAAACAACCATTTTTTTGAAAAAAAAAATATAAATAATAATTATTCAGATAAAAAAAATAATATAGTTATTTTTATTTTTTACAGACAAAAATATCCTTTTTTCGCCGAACACACGAATCTCGCGAATATGTTAGTCTATTTTTATCAGTATAATATTCATTAAAATTATTGTATGTCTAAGTAATAATTAAATATCTACGTCAGTTAACTAGTGTTTTTGTTTATCAGTTTATGTGGATACGATGCTCTGTTTATTCTATTACTATACTTATTTATGTGACATAAATAGTGTGATCATGATGTTGATGACTTTAACATTAAAACTATATTTATCTAATATTTTAAATAAATTTTATTTATTAATTTTATTAGTTAAGAATTAAATTATAATATTTAATTATCTAATAAACCGATATTTATTTTTCTCAATTTCTTATTCTGTAAGTATATCTCTCAAACGCTTAATTGCTAGGAAAATTTTGTACTTGTAAAAATGTGAGAATTGTTTTATCTTTTAGTTAAATATGTAAAATATAACAATAAAATTGAATTTAGTTATTTTACTAACCTCATTTATTATAATGGTCTCTCAATTCTCAAGAAACTCGTCGATCTCTGAATATATCAATGAATATATGAATGCTAAGACACAAAAAATAAGAATAAATTTATGGAACTTTATTCTCATATTCCTTCCTTAAGGCATAAACAAGCTCTTTTATCACCCGTTCTTTTAATCAGCAACACTAATCATGATCCATGATTTCTGAAAAATAGTACAAATAAGTATATAATTTAGTTTAATGGTAATTAGATTCAACCTAGTTAGGAATATCTAAGTGGAAAAACTTCTTCATCGATCAATATTGTCGTGACTTTACATGTCAATCTACAAGCAAAAGAAGGATAATAACCTTTCTAGGTCGAGCTCGTTGTACCAGGTTTTCTTAGTACACAAAGCACTACAACACTCAACTATTGAAGAGCCCACTGGATCAGTGAAGAGAAGTGTTACACACCACTTGTGTAATGGTGTTCCTCTTATATGAACTGCAAAATATAAAAAAAAATGAATCCCAAAACTAATTAAGCTACACCTTATTACCTGTAATGAGTCATATATTAATATAAGCATTCTGATAGACTAATATGAGCATCTCATACCATAATTCAAGCATTGGAATTAAATTTACTCTAATCATTGTCATATAGTAAAGGAAGCATTGCATATAAATTGTTTACTACTCAAATGCTTATATTCTAGTGATTAAATATAAATTATTAAATTATTAGTTGCTTATAACATTACGTTCCATTGTTAACTTCTTGTTTGTTATTGTTATAATAAATTCATCATGCATTGCCTAAAACTAAAATCTGACCGTGCTTATTTCTAGAATTTTTATTGCAAAAATGAACTAGTAGCAATTATAGAGTACATACTAAATAACAAAAAGAATCATGCAAAAAAGAAAATACAAAAGGAAAATATATAATCCAAATATGTATACATCTTGTGTAGGGAAAAATAACTGAGGGAGAATAAAAATAATAAAATTTGCAGTAGCTATTTTATTCTATTACAAAAAAAATAAACAGAATAAATTCGGAGAAAAATTTGGAAGCCGAGTCGAGGAAAGATCCTCTTTCCGCAAGACAATATTACGCCCCGGTAGTGCTCTCGGTAAGGCGTAGATGTCTCCAAAGATAAAACGGCTTTCGTCTCGGAGGTGGCAGCACCGCGAACCAACGAGCTCCGGCGAACTGGAAAAAGTTGAGGACAAAACTTCTTCTAAATGCTTGAAGAAAAGATGCAGCAAGATGAGCTTCTGTATGATGATGTCTCGTGTATGTCATATGTGTGAAATGCATGGAGACTACCTATATAAAAGTCAAATCCACTCAAGAGGAGTTACATGAATTAATTGTAATTAAAATCCATTCATGGCAATTAATTCACATTAAGCCACTGGACGTTACGGGAGTTACAAAAATTAGTGGTAATTAATTATAATTAATCCACCTAATTTGGACATATATTTGTCCACATTCACATATCACAGATCGATCACCAGATCGATCTCACAAAACTGGACAGATCGTTGGGCAGGCCATGGCACAAGCTGTCTGGGACAGGCCATGGCACAATCTGTTTGGCACAGGCCAGGCCACCAGACCAGAACACCAAGCTGCTGGACCAGAAAGTTCTGCTGGACCAGAACCAGAAACTTCTGCAGGGACCAGAACCAGAACTTCTGCTGGACCAGAAAGTTCTGCTGGACCAGAAACTTCAGAACCAGAAACTTCTGCTGGACCAGAACGTGGACCAGAACGCTGGACCAAAAAGTCTGCAAAAATAAGCCCAGGACAGCAGACCGGCACGCGCCAGAAGGTGGCACATGTGGTCCTTGACCCAACTTGTCAAACCATAAGGTTTCTTCTCTCCTTATATACATGATGAATGTTGGTTTTATAACCAATGTGGGACAAGAGTTTCTCTTCACTCTTAGTTCCCAAACCACATAACTCCATGCTTCAAGTGACTAACTTTAAACCTTTATTTCTCACTCACCGGGAATCAGTTTAGAGAAAATAAATATACTACGATCATCTACACGGAACGTAGATCGATCTTACGTCATTTAAATTCCTTAGAATTAAATGCTTCATCACTTAAAACTTAGTCAAACTTCATTGACCACAACAAATATATAACAAATATATATTTATTTTTTAAGGCACGATTCCTACATCTTGGACACAATTTTTCTCTCTGCTCTACTACCGTTTGCCAATCATATTGAAACAAGAAACATTTTATATAAATAATGTGATGCGGGGAGTACCTATTTTGCATCTCAAAATATGTATGTTCACAGTATTAATTTATACAAACACAATCATGTACAATCTTATTGATTTTGTTAGGTTTTTAAGTCCTGATATTATTTGAAGTGTTGACCTAACATTTGTGTTTTTGTGTTCTTCACAGGAGTGCTGATTAGGACTTGAGCTCTGTTGCGAAATATTTATAAGTGTTTTAATTCAGATTCCAAAATCTCCCCTGAAAGATGTAATAAGTCCAAAACTGAATTCTTAGTTTTGTCTAAAGACAAATTTTAGGGAGTTCTATGTTTCAGGTACACTGAAGGACGGACACCACTAAAGATTCAAGACTACACCAAAACTGAAGGACTACTCTACTGAAGTTTGTCTTGAAGTTTTGAAGTTGAAGTTAGAAGCTGAAGTCACATTGCCACTGAAGTTTTAATCTGAAGTATTGCACTGAAGTCCAATTCTGAAGTTTCCACTGAGTGACAGTCTATTCTATAGGGCTTACCACTTTCGGCAAAAATCTCAGTAGGTGAAACACAATCTTGTTGCAGACACCAAAAATGGCAAAAAGGACGAAGACTCCAATGGGAAGAATTCAAATGAAGCTCTATCTCACAACGGATACATCCTATGAGAGACATATAAATACCCCGCTGCATCAAACGCTTCATATACCTGTTAACCAATCATACAACTTACTATCGCTACCATCGCTCTCAAAGTTCAAGCTTTCAAGCTCTCTGTCTAGAACACTCAAGCATTCAGATTATATCCTTCAGTGTTCTTAGCGACTGCATTTGTAACCGAAGAATAATCTTAGCATTAGATTAAGTTTGAAGCTAGAAGTGATCAGATATATTGTCTATCTAACCCTCTGTGGTTGATCACTGTAAGATTATTATTACTCCATTAACTTGGAAACCCTCGACTAACATCGAGACTTGTGGACGTAGGAGTTTTTATCTCCGAACTACGCAAACCAAATCCTGTCTCTCTCTCTCTTACATTGAGTATTTGTCTTTCTATGATTATCATATTTGAATACTGATTAATTGAAAAGAGAAAGATTGCATTAAGTTTTTCTGAACAAACGAGTAAGATTTAAACCACCACTTCCGCACGTACACTTAGATATTAGTCCATCAGTCCAACACAAAGTGTAGACTGAAGGATTGTTATCTAAAGTATTATCTCAACTCTTACTGAAGTCCCTCCCTTCAGTTCAGTAGTTCACTAAAAGCTTTTAACTTGAAAATTCAAAAACTGGTGTTTTCCCCCCCCCCCCCCCCCATACACGCAGTATACTCGTTTCGGGACCAACAAGTGGTATCAGAACAGTGTGTTTAAATAACCACTGTTTCACCCAAGGTTTTTTAAACAGATATTTCAGAAAACTTCATCTGCATTTATCTAATATCTCCAATGGAGAAGTCTCTTGTTTTGCCCATGTTCTCAGTTGAGGATTATGACTACTGGAAGTACAGGATGACTTCCTACCTGAAAGCACATCATGTGATGATGTGGCAAGTCATCACAACAGGACCAATCAAGATTATGAAAACGTTTTCTCAGGAAACAACCGGCGTAAGAGAACCAGCCACTGAATTGAAGCCACTCAGTGAATACTCAGCCGATGAAAAGAAGATTGGAGGTTTAGATGACTATGCCAAGCACATCATCTCAGGCACACTAAAAAGACCAATGCTCGTACACATCCAACACTGCGAGACTGCAAGAGAGATGTGGGAAACGCTCGAGCAAATGTGTGCAGGTTCTGAAGAAATCAAGGAGAATAAACTAACCCTTGAAGGCCAAAAATATGATGTTTTCTTGCAGATACATGGAGAATCTATTAGTGAAGTGGAAATCAGGTTCATACAAATTCTAACTGCTGTTAGAGCTTTGAAGCCTGAAAAGTATACACAACGAGAGATCAACCTTAAGATTATGTGGTGTCTTCGACGTGAAGAATGGCTGCCCTATCAAATACAAATAAGTGGGCGTCCAGACTTCAACACACTTACAACTGATGCCATCTTCAACATACTGAAGAGTCACGAGACAAGACAGAAGATATTGGACATCTCAAATCCAATAAGAGAAGCCATTCCCGTTTCATATTCATCACATGATATTGTCGCCTTCAAAGCAGACAAAAGTCCAGCAAAGGAGTCAAAGCCAGAGGCTCTAGACCTCGAAGGTATGGCCAAAGCTGAACTAATGGAACAATATGTTCTAATGGCAAAACGTTTTGAACGTGCAGATCTGAAGAATAGTAGATTCAGAAAATTTCATAGAGAGAATCGTACTAGAAGAACCACACCACCAGCCACTGAATCTTCCACATCCACTCAGGAAGGGACTACCACTCAGTCCAAGTCTAAAATGCAATATAGCAAAGGTATTTGCTATGAATGTGGAGCCTCTGATCACTTCATAACTGACTGCCCAAACCTTAGCAAGAAGGAAATGGATGAACTAAGACTTAGAAGAGATCAAAGAAATGCTGAAAGAAAAGCCATGCTTGTTGATGATGATCCAGATCAAATCAACACTCCTTCCAAATCAAGCTATGAGAAGCACTTCTCTGACTCTTCAGATGATGAGGATCTAAGACTCTATGCTACTGAAGAAGATGAGTCAACTGAAGTCTTCTGCTTGATGACAATGGAGAATTCGTCCCTTAGGTAATCTATGCGCATGTTCTGCCTGAAGGATACGTTGATCCTAAAACCAAGAACTCTACATCATATGCATCCATTCCATCTAAACCTGAGATTCAGATTTTATCTGAAAATACACAAACTGACATACCATCCAAAACTGAGAATTCTTCAGTAGAGGATGATGTGAACATGGATGATAATGAGACAACTGTCTCAATGGAGGACTATGAATCTCTAGCTGAAGATTTTCGCAATCTACAAGCTATCTTTCTAATGATAAAGAAAGAAAATGAAGATCTGATTTCCAAGTTGGATGTACAAACTGAAGGCTTAACTAAAAGCCCATCTAATACTGAAACATATGAGATGATTCATCTCAAGAAAGATCTTGATGCTAGGAACAATGAGATATTGTTCAAGGATTCTCAAATACGAGAACTTATTGATCGAAATACACTTCTATCTGAAAGGATAGAATATTACAAGATGAAGCTTGAAACTTGGACCAAATCTGGATATACGAATCATATGTTGAGTGAATCTCAACGACCTCAAGGAAAAGGCCTTGGTTTCAATCAGGATAAGGCAAAAGTGCCTTGTATGACTATACCTAAACCATTATTTCCTATTATATCCTTTGTGCAAGGTCCAAATCATGATAAAGAAGAAATGATTGCCACTGAGGCTGTCAAAGCCACTGAAAAGGTTTCTAAGTCCCAAGGGAAGAAGCCAATGACTGAAAAATAATCTAAACTGAAGGCTAAAAGGGTCTTTAGTCATCCTGTAGTAAAGGCTACACTTGAAAAGGTTAAGGCAAAGAATGTTGCCATTGAAAAACCTGTTGCCACTGAGAAACCTAAACAGGCTTTGAGGAAGAATGCTTCTCCTGAAGGCAACACACGAACTGAAAGGAAGACTTTCAGAAAGTCTAAAGCCCCTGAAAGGAAAAAAGCTAACAAGAATCAAAAATACAGTACACGTGCCACTGAAAGGCATGAAGCTAAGAAATGCTTTCAGTCTCCTGAACCAAAATACTATAAGACAAAATGCTCTCATTGCACTTGCTAATCATATGGTTCAAGTCCAAGAAGTTATGATTCACATAACTCTCGAACACAACGTTGGGAATCATATTTGAACAATGCCTATTACATAAATGAATATAGGAATGCATCACCTAGTTCATACTCAAAAAGTTCTAGACGAACAAATGTTTACGATCAAAGACCACGAGGGTCGGTAAACACTGAGAAATGTTGGACTAAAAGCCAACAAAAGACTAAAGCTAACTTTAAGGCTAATCCAAAGCCTGAAGTAAGCAAGAAGTATGTTCCAAAAAGGAAGGAAGTCAATACTGACTTTCAGAAGAGAAAGACAAATGATGCATCAAACACTCACATCATAAGGCAACATTGGGTGCCAAAGCATAGCATGCATACTGAATCTGGGTCTGGTTCTCAACTGGATCTTAAGACTCAGTAATTGCAGGATCAAGGACCAAGGAGAGGTGCACAAAAGGAGCATTTAAGCTGGATCATAGATAGTGGATGCTCAAGGCACATGACATTTCAGAAAGAAGCTCTCTCCAACTACACTGATAAAGATGGTCCTCAGGTACCTTTGGTGATAACTCAAAAGGTTTCACTAAAGGATATGGTACTCTCAATATAGGGAATGTTTTTATTGATAATGTTTCCTATGTTTCTGGCCTGAAGCACAACTTACTTTCAGTAAGTCAGTTGTGTGATAAAGGTTATTATGTTGTATTTAGTTCTGATGAGTGCATGATTAATAAGCTCACTAATGAGACCACTGTAATGAAAGGATTCATGGTGGAAAATTTTTATGCTGCAGACTGGAAAGCCTCCTCCCCTGAAACATGTTTGGTCTCAAAGAGCAATTCAGAACAAAGCTGGCTATGATACAATAGACTCAGTCATCTGAACTTCAAAGTTATCAACAGACTTTCAAGACACAGTCTAGTGCGTGGATTGTCAAACCTGATCTTTGATAAAGACCACATTTGCGGAGCTTGTCAAAGTGGAAAGCAAATCAAAGCTTCATTCAAGACCAAAGAAGCTCCATCCACTGAGAAGATTCTTCAACTTTTGCATATGGATCTATTTGGACCAGTGACTCCACTGAGTGCTAATGGTAGGAAGTATTGTCTTGTTATTACTGATGATTTTTCTCGTTATACATGGAAAATATTTCTCTATCACAAGAATGAAACCATGGATCGCATAACTGCATTACTCACAAAATTGAAGAATCAGAAGTCAACCAATGTTATCACCATACGCACTGATCGAGGAACTGAGTTTCTCAATGCAAAGATTTCAGAACTTTGTGCACAAATGGGAATTGAACATCAGACTTCAACTTCAAGAACTCCACAACAAAATGGCATAGCAGAAAGAAGAAACAGGTCATTAAAAGAAGCTGCAAGAACTATACTTAATAGTTCAGGAATTCCAAAGAAGTTCTGGGCTGAAGACATCAACACTGCTTGCTACACTCAGAACAGATCGCTATTGACCACACGCCAAGGCAAAACTCCATATGAACTATGGAATGACAGGAAACATACTCTTAAATATTTTCGTGCTTTTGGTTGCAAGTGTTATATTCACAATAATGGTAAAACTCAGTTAAAGATTTTTGATGGCAAGGCTGATCCAGGATTTTTCCTTGGTTACTCATAGGAGAGTGCTGCCTATAGAGTTTTTAACAAGCGTAACCTTATAGTGGAAATAACACCTCATGTTATATTTGATGAATCTATTTTTGTGTATTGGTTAAAGGAAACTGAAGCTATTACTCAAAGACTTCAGAATCTGAACTTACAACCTTCAGTTCAAAGTACAAAGGAGATTCTCATATGGAATTTAGAAGATGATGATGAAGAGAACACTCCAACTGAAGACACAACCATCAGATTGGAACAAGAAATAGAGCCTACTAAAGATAGGGCTCAAGAACTGGAAACTGATAGTCTTCCTCAAACTGAACCTGAGAATCTCACTTCTGAGATTCCATTAAGAGAGGAAGATACCCAATCTGAAACTCTAGTTGACATTCAGATTCAATCTGAAGATCAAATGCTCACTGAAAAGCTTACCACTGAGATGCCTTCACCAAATTCAGGAAGTAGCAGTCCTAACTTATTTAATATTCCTATAATTGTTGCTACTAATGATATTATGACTAGTTCAGATAAAACTATCTTGCATGAAATTCAACAAACTGAATATGTAAGAGCCAACAATCAAGGGGGAACAAGCCCTTATAATGAAGAAGAAGATGATTCATTCCATTCAAGGCCTTCAGTGCCTCCTGCCCCTCAAAGACTTGATCTTATGATCATCACTGAGGAGGATATGCGAAGAAGAAGAAGATGGATTGAAGATCATCCCTCTGACTCAGTGATTGGTAGTCTGGAGAGAGGATTTCAAATGAGGAATCAGATCCAAGCTAAAATGGTCCAGCCATTAGCAACCGTTGAACCCCCCACTGACGAACAACTAAGGCTAAAAGCAGACATTGCGCAGTTTTCGGATGAAACTTCCAACATAGCTGCTATCTCTCCAACATTGAACCCATAGACGCTCAGGAAGCCCTTCAAGATGTGAATTGGGTGTCTGCGATGCAAGAGGAACTGAATGAATTCACAAGGAACCAAGTTTGAGAACTTGTTGATCGTCATATGCATCAGGGTGTCATTGGTGTTAAATGGGTCTTTAAGAACAAGAAAGACGAACTAGGAGAAGTTGTTCGAAATAAAGCTAGACTGGTTGCCAAAGGTTATTGTCAAGAAGAATGAGTAGACTTCGATGAAACCTTTGCTCCAGTAGCTAGATTAGAGGCGATTCGACTCTTCCTTGCCTATGCTGCTCACATGAAGTTCAAAGTCTACCAGATGGACGTCAAAAGTACTTTCCAGAACGGCATTCTGGAGGAAGAAGTCTACGTAGAGCAACCACCAGGCTTCGAGACCGACTACTCCAAAGTGTATAAGCTACACTAGGCTCTTTATGGGCTGCAACAAGCTCTTAGAGTTTGGTATGACACTTTGTCTATTTTTCTTATTGAATCAGGTTTCAAGCGAGGATCAGTGGATAGAACTCTCTTCACAATCAAGTATAAATGAGACATATTAATCGTTAAGATTTATGTTGATGATATTATATTTGGTTCCAAGTCTCAGATGCTGTGTGACAAATTTGTCAAGTTGATGAAGACTCAGTGTCAAATGTCAATGATGGGAGATATGGGATTCTTTCTAGGATTCCAGATCAAGCAGTCCCCTGAAGCATCTTCATCAACCAAGCCAAATACACAAAGGAACTGATTAGCAAGTTTATCGTTCAGAATAGCAAAGTTATGAAGATTCCCATGAACACAAATGGAAGGATAGAACTAGATCCTGAAGGGAAGCCAGCCAGCCAGACTGAGTATAGAGGGATAATATGATATCTTTTATATCTCACTGCCAGCAGGCCAGACATCACATTTGCTGTTGGAGTGTGTGCACGTTATCAAGCTAATCCAAAGGAGTCACACATGGAAGCTGCAAAGAAGATTCTGTGCTACTTGAAGGGCACACCCAATCTTGGCTTATGGTATCCTTTAGATGATAACTTAGAACTCACTGGCTATTCTGATGCTGATTTTGCAGGTTGCAAACTGGATAAGAAATCCACCTCAGGTACCTGTCAGTTCTTGGGCAACAAACTTATTAGTTGGTTATCCAAGAAACAAACTTCAGTTGCTACTTCCACTACTGATGTTGAATACATGGCTGCGGGAAGTTGCTACTCTCAGATTCTCTGGTTAAAGCAACAACTCAGAGACTATGAAGTGCCTACCACTCAGGTTGCAATATTTTGTGACAGTACCAGTGCTATTGCTATCACTCAGAACCCAGTTCTACACACAAGATGCAATCATGTGGACATCAGGCATCACTTCATACGAGATCACGTTGAAAAGAAGGATGTCATCATAGAAAAGATCAACACTGACATTCAACGAGCAGATATCCTCACAAAGCCACTGGAAGAAGGTAGATTCAAGATGTTAAGTGGAAGACTTGGCTTACTGAATCCAGACCTTTCCTAAAGTTACTAACTGAATGTACATTTCTAACCCTATCTTGTTTGTCTATTGTCTTTAAGACCTTAACTCAGTGACCTTAGTACACTGAAGTCATAATCTTAACAAGACATATACAAATGTGATGGAATAAGAGCCCCGAGTAACTCTAAATAGTTATCTCAGTCATCTAAAACCATCACACATTTTTTTTTGAACTAACCTTGTAGGTAAAGAAACAAAGGAAAATCTGAAAAATATCTACACATGGCAAGAATCTGAAGTTCACAAGGCATAAGATGTTACTTCAAACAAGTCAAAACAACTGAAGTTCAAAGTCTGAAAATCAGAAGATCAATCTTCAGAATCTGAAAGCACAACTGAAAGGGAGAAACTCAGTTGCAAGTATCAGCGACTGAAGTTCAACACTTGTATTTATTTCATGTATTTATTGCTCCAAGTGTTTTGCACTTTAATCTGGATTGGATGTCAAAAGCGTAATTTATGGCTCATCGTACCTCGAACGCCGCAACTTTCTTGATAAGCTATCTCTTGCATTTAAAGCTTATCAGACCTATACAGTAAAAATCAACAGTACTTGAGTGCTATTTTTTTAAGTTTTCAATCGTCGCGCGTGAACTCCACTGCCTACTCTTTTCCCGCCCAAGCTATCGTATAAGCTACGTGGTCATTTTCTGAACGTTGATCGATTTTCAACTGAATGACATCCAACCGTTCAACATACTATTTATATTCTTAATTCTTCTTCGATCACACATTTCGAAAATCATTTCTCTAAAAGCCTTCACTAAAAATCTTTTCTTATTTTCTGCATACCTGCTGTAATAACTATTTGCTGCGAGTCATTGTTTTCTACCGATTAATTCACTTTGTTGTTTCGTCTTATCATAATGTATGCTACAACATCTTCATTGGATTTTATGTTGTTTTATATTATGAAATGCTAACCTGAAGTTGTGATTGCTTATATTGTCTGTTCATTTTTTTCAGACTATTCAAATCATGGGTAGAAAAGCACCTCTTCCTCCAGCAATGACTATGTCTCAATTGAGACAGTGCCTTCACACCGAGCCAACGGCTGTCTACACTCAGACAGACATCGACCAAGCCAAGACCGTATTTGAGCTTATAAAATCTGTTGAATTGGATACTCTCACTTCTATTCGTCCAAGGAAAACCTATCCTGATGAGGTGATTCTCTTCTATGTTTCTCTGGGCTACTCTGGAGAGAACTTGATGTCTTCTCTGCACGTACGCAAGAAGAACAAGGAGACTGGCGAAATAGAGAAGAAGCCCATTGCCTTTAATGTCACTGAGATGCTTCAATCTGTATTCCAATTGAAGAACAAGGGCACAAAGAATCCCTACTAGTACAACAAGTATACGGAGGACATTCAGACCTTCTTTGATGAAATTCAAGCATATGGGAATCCTCGACAAACTTCCTTCTCAAATATGGGTTTGTGAGAGGCAGTGTTGACCGAACATTGTTTATCAAAAGGAAAGATCAACACATCCTTATTACTCAAATCTATGTTGATGATATGATTGTCGGTTCCACCTCACGTAACATGCTCAATGATTTTTCAGGTGCGATGTCTACGAAGTTCGAGATGAGTATGGTGGGAGAATTCACATACTTCTTTGGACTTCAAGTTAAACAAGGAAAAGATGGTATCTTCATCTCTCAAAGCAAGTATGCCAAAGAGATGATAAAGCGTTTTAACCTGAAAAGAGCCAAACACATGAGGACCCCCATGGGATCTACTGATAAGCTAACAAAAGATGATGCTGGAGAGGATGTTGATCCAACACTCTACAGATCGATGATAGGGAGTCTACTGTACCTAACATCTACTCGCCCAAATCTGATGTTTAGTGTATGTGTATGTGCCAGGTATCAAGCTAAACCCAAGGTATCCCATCTTAAAGCTGTTAAGTGAATCATCAGGTATGTTGCTGGAACATTAGATTTATGAATCTTTTTTTCTAAAGACATGAATATGAGTTTGATAGGATAGGGTTTAATGATTCTGATTGGGCTGGAGATGTGGATGATAGGAAAAGTACGAGTGGAGGTTGTCTTTATCTAGGAAACAAAATTGTGTCCTGGCATAGTCGCAAACAAAATTGTGTTTCCTTATCCACTACTGAATCCGAATATGTTGCCGCAGGCAGCTGTTGCACACAATTGTTGTGGCTCAAACAAATGCTCAGTGATTATGGCCTAGATAACAATGACTTGGTTGTGTACTGTGACAATATGAGTACGATAAACATTTTCAAAAATCATGTTCAACACTCAAGGACAAAGCATATTGACATAAGACACCATTTCATTAGAGATTTAGTGGAACAAGATGTGATCAAGCTTGATTATGTGAAAACGGAAAACCAAGTTGCTGACATATTTACGGAAGTCTCTTGGTCTGTGTTTTTACCACTAAATGTGTGTTTTTATGCTAAACCCATCTCATTGCTATTTATATCGAAGGGTGTAGCTATTGTTGTTTAACTTGCTGGTATAACTTCTTAGCTAACATGTTCTCTGTACAGACGCCTGGTATTCTTCTATATATGTTTTATGTAACTGTGTGGTAAACAATCCAAGTAGTTTGGGGGGTACGACGTTCACTGCGACGATGCTACCTTACCAAAGGATTGCAACTGCGACTGTTTTCAAGGGTGAAAGGTTAGGGGCACGGCGTTCGCTGCGACGATGCACTCTACGCTCACTAACCCTTGGATTCTTATAGTTCTGCACCTATTTTATCTATATAAATCAGGTGGATGTTGTAGAGTGTTTTATCCATTTTTGGTCTCGTTTCTCTCGCATTTTAGATTCATAATGTTGATTATTGTTGTTCGGATTGATGCTTTGGTCTTCTATATGTTGCATTGTAGGTTATGATCGACAAAAATGGAGTAGCAAGACTCGAAAAGAGAAACGAGATGAAAATGCGTGAAAAAGATGGAGTGAAGGCATTGCGTAGGGGTAGTGATCACTACCCCCATGGAATTTTCCCACAACAGAGCGTGGGGGTAGCGAGCGCTACCCCCTAGCGCTCACTACCTCCTAGAAATCCAAGACGGACAGAACTAGGGGCTAGCGGTCGCTACCCCCTAGCGAGCGCTACCCATTGGCGCTAGATGACTTATCAAAGAGCCACGCTAGCGAGCGCTACCCCCTAGCGCTCGCTAACCCGACAGATTTTTCTTCTCCTATTTAAACCTCCACGCGTGACTTTTCAAGGGGACTTCAACCACGACTGAGACTCTTCTACACTTCACGTTTTTATACTTCTAGTTTAGGGTTTAGACCACGGGAGAAAACACTGTTAGTTTAGATTTTTATTTCTTGTTCGTTCTTCAAATTCGTTGTGAATTCGTTCGTGATTCAAACCCGGAGTACTTTAATGCATTATCTTTCCTTTCAATTCGTGAGTTCTTTTACTGCTTTCTTTATTGCTTTATGATTTATTTTCTTTCTGCTCTGTTATTGATTAATTTCCAATCTAGTAATATATATATTTCAATCATGTTAATTAATCAATTCAAGGCATGTTTAAATTCAATTTCTTTAATTCTTCGTTCTTAGATTTAGGATTTAATTGCTTTATTAATTTTTGCCTAGGTAATTCGTATTTTAAATTCTTTAATTCAATTCGCCTAGATAGATTAATTAGATTAAAAATTCAAAACCCTTCTTTTTAATTGCTTTCTGTTCTGCAACATAGATAAAGCCCTGCTTAGCCTTCCTTGAGAATACGACTTAGGTCAACTTATTAATATACAAAAAACTCGTACTCTTGCGAGCAATTTAATAATTCAAATTGGAAGTATATCGGCTGAAAATATTCCTCGTGCCCGATACTGAGTCCCTTTATCGGACAGTGGGTCTGGTCTAAACAATGTCACGTACTGACAGTTTAAAATAAGTTGCAACAAATTTTGGCGCTGTTTCAGGGGAGGGCTTTAGGAATTTATTTGTGTTGTTTTTTATTTTTATTTTGTTTATTTCCTTTGTTTATTCATTTGCTCCCGCAAGATGCGTTTGATCTTCTCTTGGTTTGTGTATGCTAGGTCGCCGAAGCTTAAGACAAGAGTTGGTACCCTACGTTGACAACATCAATAAAAGAGAAGTCGTGCTTGAGGAGCGATTTAGGGACGTTGTCAACCTCGCCACATTATTTGAAGAACAACTAGTAATAATGGCCGAGGAAGATGAAGCCCCTAGGAAACTCGGAGACTTTGCCAGGCCGACATATGGCATAACCGCATCCGCTATCGTACTCTCAGCTGCGGGGAAGAATTACGAGTTGAAGCACAACCACATTAATTTGATCCCTTCATTCTACGGTCTGCCTAACGAAGATGCACTCCTTTTCATCAGGGAGTTTTGCACAGCTGTTCAATCCATCCCACTCCAGACCATCACTGAGGATGAGCTGCTAAGGAAATGCTTCCCCTATTCACTCAAGGATAGGGCGAAGTCGTGGTATCTCTCCCTTCCAGCAAGATCATTACCTACTTGGAAGGCGGTGAGTACCACGTTTCTGCTCAAGTATTATCCAAATCACAAGACGCAGCAAATCCGACTCCAAATCATGCAGTTTGCTCAGGAACCTGAGGAGCCTTTTCACGAGGCCCTTGATAGATTCAGAGAACTCCAGCAGCAGTGCCCGCACCATCAGATTGTACCGGAACTCCTCTGGCAGATCTTCTATAATGGATTGCAGCACACCTATCAATTCATGGTAGATACAGTGGCTGGAGGTAACATAGCTGAGAAGACTGCAGATGGAGTAATTGAGATTTTTGAGACGCTAGCCACTAATTCGCAGCAGAAAATCTCACGATCCAAGAGAGTGGAAGTCCGAGAGATCGGATTCAGCCCAGACCTCAAGAAGCAGATGGCCGATATGATGCGGGAATTGCAAGAGTTGAAGATGAGCAAGGCCTCTGCAGTAACCAAGCATGAGCCGGCATTTGAGCCGTGTTCGATATGTGGTGATCACTGAACTAGAATGGCGGAGATGACTTACGAAGGAGAGGCAGAAGTCTATGCTGCACAAGGCTTCCAGCCACGCCCGCCATTCGAGCAACACCCACAGCAGACTTCGGGATGGAGAGCGCAAAACAGCTCCACGTGGAAGGGGCCGAATCAGGGCCAAGGATCAAACTTTCCTCCCCAACGAGCACCTCCACAACAGTACTACCAACCTCAGCAAGGGTATTATCCACAGCAGCCATACTACCCACCTCAGCATGGGTATTATCCACCTCCACCGCACTATCAGCAGCTACTTCCGCAGTTCCAATAGTTGCCACAGCCGCCGTCGTCTCAATTTCAGCAGCCGGCACCGCAGTTCCAGCCACAGTTTCCACCTGCACCGTGAGCAGCACAGCCTAAATCATCTTAAGAGGACAGTCTTGCAGATTTCATGCAAGAGAGCAAACTGGCTCGGGAGGGGCAAGAGGCCACTATCAAACGCCTCGAGAGTCAAGTCGGGCAGATCTCGGGAGCTATGAATCAGGTGCAGCAGTAGCTACAACTAGGAAGGATACCGGGATAAGGACATACACCACACCAGGTGCAAGCTATTACTGTTCTACGTAGTGGCAAGCACGTGGATAACAAAGTGGAGCTTCCGGAAGCTGAGAAAGACAAAGTGGTGGAGAAGAAAGAGAAAGAAAAAGAGAAGGAGCCGGAGCAGCCAGCTATTCAGTTACACAAGGCGGCTAACCCGTACAAGACACCAATTCCCTTCCCGAGAAGACTGAGGAATGAGAAGCTGGAACAACAATTCAAAGAATTCTACGAAATGCTTTCTCAAGTGCGTGTGAATCTGCCCCTATTGAAGGTTATTCGAAATGTTCCTTCATATCTCAAGTTCTTCAAGGAGCTTGCCTCCAAGAAGAGAAGATTTGCTGATGACGAGTCCGTGATGGTGTCCGAGGTAGCCAGCTCTATCATGCAGCAGCCTCTTCCACAAAAGCTGTGAGATCCAGGTAATTTCGTTATCCCTGATAAACATGATTTTTCAATGAATTTATAACATTTTTGGGTGTTAATTTATCGTGAAAAACATGATTAAAGAATATTTTTCCTATTGATTTCTATATATTTTTGATAAGTGGAAACTTATTTGAAGTTGGTGTTTTTGAAGGTAGAATGGTCGAATTTCGTGCATTTGAGTTGTTGAATGAGAAGTGCATTTGATTTGAAGAAAAAATGAAGAAATGAGTTCAAGAATTAGATGACAAAAGGATGAGAATAATTTGAAGTTGCGTTCCAAGAGAATCAAAAATCATAAGGAATGGAGTAGTGTGATGCCACACGCATGCTACCAGGATGCTACAGCGCCTCGGTAGCATCTAAACTCGCTATTGAGGCTTTTTCTACGGATTTTGATTTTGGAAGCCCATTTTGACACGAAACCTTTGTTACTATATATATTAAAAACCCTAAGTATGAGAGGCGGAGGACATCAGTTTTTAGTAGAAAACAAACATAAAGATTGAAGAAAACTTGATCATCGAACTTCCGATGGTTTTTGTAGTTTCATGTTTAATTTTCCATATTCTTATGTCATGATTATGTGCGGCTAAATTTTGTTATTCTAGGGTAGAGAGTAGATGAACAATTGGTGAATTCGATTCGTGCTTATATAATCGCATCTTTATTTCTCTTTTTCCTGCGTTCTTGTGCTTGTTTATGATAAATCGATTGATCACCTATTTATTATTCTTTGGTTTTAATTCGAGATCCGAGAGGGGAGAATTAGAATTAGAATAAAGAACGTAGGACACGCTAAGAATCAACACCCACAAGGTTTGAACTTAACGTGGGAGTTTTTAATCGTTTGTTCTGTTGCAGGTTAAATGTTTATTGATAATTTGAGAGAATTTCAATTGCATGTTGGTTTATGGTTTAATTGCACCCAAAAGGTTAATTAAGCTAATGGAGTGATTTCTCTAGGAGGGATTAAAGAGTAATTAGATTAATAGAAAGTGAGAGTTTAAATTGTTCATTGAAATCAAACCCTAGAATATTTGTTCTTATTGGGAGTTTGAATTGTAATTGGACTTGATTCTGTTTATGTTTATGTTTATTTGGTTTTCAGTATAATTAATAATCCATTCTTAAATTTTCGTTAGTCTAATAGAGTCGAGTTTATAGGTTAAATAATCATTAGGAAATTTTCAGTCTCTGTGGATTCGACCTTGTTACTATACTACTACACCTGTGCACTTGCAGCGTGAAAAAAAAATAGTGAACAATCCCCATCGCTCTAGGGAATGGTAAGACTGTGACGGGTATGCTTGATTTAGGTGCAGGTATTAATCTTATGCCTTACTCGATTTTTAAGGAATTAGAGTTAGGTGAATTGAAACCTACACGCATGAGTTTACAGTTAGCTGATAGTTCTGTTAGATATCCTAGAGGTATTATTGAAAATATTCTTGTAAGTGTTGGTGGTTTGATTGTGCCTATGGATTTTGTTGTTCTAGAGATAGGTGATGTGCATGAGAATGGGCGTGATCATACTATACTGCTAGGTAGACCTTTTATGGCGACTACTAACACTTTGATTGATGTTAAGAATGGTAATATTAAGATGTCAGTGTTAGGAGAGTCAGTTTCATTTTCTGTGCATAAGCACGAGGCTATGACCTATGTTAGTTCTATTAAAGACTGTTCGTTCATTGATTTTATTGATACTTTTGCCGAGACCTTTGTTGTACAGGATTCCAGTTTGAAAGAGAGCTTCAGATCAGAAGTTGAGGTCGGAGCAGTCACTAGCCCTCAGCTCGGCCTACCTAGCAGCCGCCACCTTCTTCGAAACCATACTTATCCATCTTTTATCCCACATCTCTCTTTCTCCCTTCCTCCATACAGATCTTATCGCAAAAATCATCTTTCCCTTTTATTCCCTCTCACCCGACACACACCTCCCCCAAATCTTCTATCAAAACTAATCCTCAATCATTCCACTTTTCCTTCCTTAATTTTGTCATTCACCATCTCTCCCACAAAATTCCACTCATTTCCACCCACCGGAGACTCCTTTCACCACCGTCGGACGCCACCTGCTCGCTGCCGCCACTGCTACTTTCCGGTGAAATTTCCAGCACACTCCATTCGATGTTATTCACACTCCACGGCTCGTACTTCCTACCGTGATTTGGGAGGATACAACACCTCGATGACAGCGAGTCAGCGGAGGATAGAGCAACAGGTTGTCAAGAACAACCACCGGATTGTCGAGCGAAAGGCTCAGTGGTTGAGTTGGGCTCTTTTTGATCCTCCTCCACCACCAAATCAGCAGTGAATTCTCACTGCTGTTTAGTTAGTTTTCCTTTCTTTTCCTTTTTGTGTGTGTTCGGGTTGAATTACTTTTGATTATTTTGTTTTGTTTCTATTTTTGTTTGTTTTGTGTTTGTTTTGCAGGTTTTCATTCCTAGTTCTGCTTGCGCATCAACGCCGCCGCATCATCCTCAATCGGGTAGTTCTTTTCCCTCTCTTATTCTTATTAAGCAATGAGGACATTGCTTCTTTTTCGTTGGAGGGGGGTGTGCATAATCTTTAGTATGCGGCGTATATTTTTATAGTTGTGGTAGTTGTGGATACTTGCTTGTCCAATTGCATATTGGAGCTTGATATGATTGGTGATCGATTTTGATGAGAACTTGTTGATTATGTTTGATGACATGAATTGCCATTGTGAGTCGATGATTGGGTGATAAGTGTTACATTTTGATCATAATTGTCGTGGGTTACTTTTTGTGTGATGAATTGATGTGATAGCTCGTAGCTTTTTGAATTTGGTTATGATTGCTTGTTGGCTAGACTTGTTTATTAATTGTTGTGTTTGTAAGATTGAGTTGGGAGGCTTCTGCTCCTCTGGAAACCATGAGCATGGGAAACCACACGAGAGCACTTTAGATAACCTCTAAATGTTCATATCTCTTGACTTTTGGCCATATAACCCACTCTTTCCAAAAATTTGACTCGAATGGCCTTTAAGATCGTTATTGAATCGCTTGAACTGTTTGAATAGGTGATAAGAACTCTACCCCTCTTCTTTTAAGAAATCGAAATAAATCTTGAATTCGAGGAATGGGTATGGAAAACCACACTAGGATATTCGGTTTATGCCGAAGATCACACCTAGTGACCAATGTTCTATATATCACTAAAAATTCTATGCGGTTTGATTCTTTTAAAAATTGGTTTTAATAGTTATTAATCCAAAGTCTGGCCTATGAGTGATTAAAAAGCCAAATTTGCATATGTTATTGAGTTTGATCGGATTGAAATTGCACCCTTGAGGAAACACGTAGTGGTGAGTGATGTATAGTCTTATGATCCTTTTTGAGTACTCATGATGAATAGGAGTATTGTCACGTGATTAAACTTGTTTCTTATTTTGAAATCCCCGTATTGTGTTGAGCTTAGACTTGCTTGAGGACAAGCAAGGTGTTGTGTGTGGGGAGGTTGTTTTATCCATTTTTAGTCTCGTTTCTCTCGCATTTTAGATTCATAATGTTGATTATTATTGTTCGAATTGATGCTTTGGTCTTCTATATGTTGCATTGTAGGTTATGATCGATAAAAATGGAGTAGCAAGACTCGAAAAGAGAAACGAGATGAAAAGGCGTGAAAAAGATGGAGTGAAGACATTGCGTAGGGGTAGTGATCACTACCCCCATGGAATTTTCCCACAACAGAGCGTGGGGGTAGCGAGCGCTACCCCCTAGCGCTCACTACCTCCTAGAAATCCAAGACGGACAGAACTAGGGGCTAGCGGTCGCTACCCCCTAGCGACCGCTGGCCCTTGGAAAATCTCCAAGACAGAACGTTGGGGTAGCGCTCGCTACCCCCTAGCGAGCGCTACCACTTGGCGCTGGATGACTTATTAGAGAGCCAAGCTAGCGAGCGCTACCCCCCTAGCGCTCGCTAACCCGACGGAGTTTTCTTCTCCTATTTAAACCTCCACGCGTGACTTTTCAAGGGGACTTCAACCACGACTGAGACTCTTCTACACTTCACGTTTTTATACTTCTAGTTTAGGGTTTAGACCACGGGAGAAAACACTGTTAGTCTAGATTTTTATTTCTTGTTCGTTCTTCAAATTCGTTGTGAATTCGTTCGTGATTCAAACCCGGAGTACTTTAATGCATTATATTTCCTTTCAATTCGTGAGTTCTTTTACTGCTTTCTTTATTGCTTTATGATTTATTTTCTTTTTGCTCTGTTATTGATTAATTTCCAATCCAGTAATATATATATTTCAATCATGTTAATTAATCAATTCAAGGCATGTTTAAATTCAGTTTATTTAATTCTTAGTTCTTAGATTTATGATTTAATTGCTTTATTAATTTTTGCCTAGGTAATTCGTATTTTAAATTCTTTAATTTAATTCGCCTAGATAGATTAATTAGATTAAAAATCCAAAACCCTTCTTTTTAATTGCCTTTTGTTCTGCAACATAGATAAAACCCTGCTTAGCCTTCCTTGAGAATACGACTTAGGTCAACTTATTAATATACAACGAACTCGTACTCTTGCGAGCAATTTAATAATTCAAATTGGAAGTATATCGGCTGGAAATATTCCTCGTGCCCGATACTGAGTCCCTTTATCGGACAGTGGGTCTGGTCTAAACCATGCCATGTACTGACAGTTTAAAATAAGTTGGAACATAGAGATGTTGGCACAACAGAGCAAGTTAGACTATTTTCTCCAAATGTTATCTTTCTAAAAATGTTCTTTCAACATCTCTATCAGCAACTTGTGTTTGAAGTCCTGCATGATCTCGTATCCCTTAAACACCACTTCATCTCCTTTGATAGTAGGTTATAACTGTCAGGTTGCGTGTTCTTGATTGTGTCAGGGAGAAAGTGAAACGACTTACTTTCCCTTATATTTGAACCGTCACCAGTCTGTTTCCCTACCCTCATCATGATTTTTTTCTGTCATGGTTGTCACTCACCACACGAAACCCTAGAAAAACCGCCTCTCCCTTCCTCTCTCCCATATCCGCTCACTCACTTCATCCAACCCTAACATTCCCTCTCCTGTGTGCTCTCTGTCATGTTTTTACTGTTAATTGCTGCCTTGAACGCTCTTATTGCACTCCAGCCAACTCTTCAAGCGTGCATGTCTTCCCAAAAAGGGGGAGCACAAGCAGTAGGTGGAGACCCAGACGACAACGAGGAGGCAGATGATACTTTTTTGCAGCACTGACCGTATTTTGTTTTGAATGGGATGAATGATTGTTGCTGCTTGGAATGTTAATGTTGCTGTATGTTTTGTGTCAATGCTAGCTACTGCCTATATCTATGTTGTTGCTGCTGTTGAAGTTGTTTTTGCAGGCATAAACACAGGGGGGAACTATCTCCTGAAGCTATGAGAAAGGTTTTGTGAAGAAGGCACAAAAACAGGGGGAGTTTGTTAGGTTTTTAAGTCTTGATGTTATTTGAAGTGTTGACCTAACATTTGTGTTTTTGTGTTCTTCACAGGTGTGCTGACTAGGACTCCAACTCAGCATGACAAGTGGTGATGACACAACACCCAGCTCAGCAACAACATGACATGCTGACTCAGAAAGTGGTGGACAGAAGACGAGAGAAGTTGAAGACCAAGTCCAAAGCGGTTGAGAAAGGTGTGCTAGTGCTTTCCACAAATCCAGGAGTCAAACAACCAACTAAAGTTGTTCCACAATTCCAGGCAGATATGCAGAGATAACAAACTGAACAATTGACTGCGAGAATTGTGGAAGACATGGGCTGAACAGTTGCTCTATTCGTGGATCCAGACCAATGTAGTCTATCTTAAGAACGTACATTTAATGTTTTAGTGATAGTGTTGCTGTTATACTGTAGCTAAACATTGTAATAGTCCAACACTTGTTTTGATTATTCCTTTTTTAGCCGTAAGACGTCCGTCTAGGTTATTGATATAACCTACGCAAAAATATCTCGTGTCTTCTACTTTAGCTTCCACAACTTTATCACTTAGAGTAGGCTGATACACTTTCAGATTTCAACAGACACGTTGCTTTCTTTAAAGCTTACAATTCTCTATTCTCCAAGAAAATTAACAAAAAAGTTAAATTCCACACCCATTGCTGCAAGTGCAATTATATAGGATATATCTATATAACGTAGGTGGCATGGTGGATATTACCTCCAGGGCGCGGCAAATGAGAGGGTGTGCCGGAGGAGAGAGCAGCGGAGTAAACGGCGGCGAAGGAGAGGGAGCAGCGGATGAGAGAGCTTTGGAGGAAATGGTGCCGCTGTTTTATGATTTAATAAATAAAAGAAAATAAGAAGCATTGGAAAACCTTGAAGACACGAAATTCCAGCTTAGTTTCAATTAATTAATCAAGAAACAACAAGATGGGGAAATGAAAAATATCTTCACCATTCTCTTGTCTAGAAAACACTAACACTAAGAATAACAATAAAATTCAACACAGGGAATCAATCACACACATTTCAGTGCATAGAATACCAAATGCAAGGCATATTGACTCACTGAGTTAAGGATTGAGGCGTCCGAGAGGAGGAGCGAGTTAAGATGAGTCGGCTACACCCCTAGAGCATTTGTAAGTAGTGGTTGAGAGAGTGTCAATGATGGACGGACGACCAAAATAGTCACTAGAATCAGGAAATAAAAAGAAAGAAATTAAATTTTGAGTAAGAAATCTCTAGTGTGCAGAGAGTGAAATGTGACTGTGAGGGACAAAAGGGACGAGAGTGTGAAAGCAAAATTAGAAATTGTCTATTACTTAATTGGGGAAATGATTTTAAAATACACCAACTATAGTTATTTTCTTAATTTTAACACGAACTATTAAACATTTCTATAAATACAAAAACTTTATCATTTAGTCAATTTTTGACATAACGTTGACTTTATACAAAATCGAAACTGACATGGCACAACTTATCTGACGTGGATTTTTTAAATTATTTAAAATACATGAACTTTTAACGTTATATTAATTTTAACATGAACTTTAGTACTTACTCAATTTTTGATATAAAGTTGATTTCACACAAAATCGGAACTTATGACGTAAATTTTAAATTATTAATATTTTTGCTTCACTTCAATTATTAATTATTTAGCATTTAAGAATATATCTTATTCACGATTATTAAATACAAATCGAATATTTTACGGCACCGTATTACACTTCTGCGGCCCCAGCGTCTGCCTCAACTTCCCGAGCATGTCCCAGCGCGATTATGGCGCCGCCGCATAGAGTTGTAAACGAATCGAATCAAATCAAATATTTTATATTAAAATTAGATTCGTATTCGATTTGATGTAGATATTCGAATTATTCGATTCGATTCCAATATTTTTTTTTTATAAATATTTATATTTGATTTAAAATCCACGTCATAAGTCCCAATTTTGTGTAAAATCAACTTTATGTCAAAAATTGTGTAAGTACTAAAGTTAATGTTAAAATTAATATAACGTTAAAAGTTTATGAATTATAAATAATTCAAAAAATCCACGTCAGATAAGTTGTGTCATGTCAGTTTCGATTTTTTTGTAAAGTCAACGTTATGTCAAAAATTTAGTAAGTGATAAAGTTCGTGTATTTATAGAAATGTTTAATAATTCGTGTTAAAATTAAGAAAATGACTAGAGTTGGTGTATTTTAAAATCATTTCCCCTACTTGGATTATTGAAGGGTAAACTAATAATTTATTAAGACCAAAATACATATGCTATAAAAATAGATTTGCCAATAATGCATATGTATTTTTTTTTTAAATATATCAAAACATATTTCTTAAACTATGTTTAGTTCAAATATTTTCTAAATAATCAATAATATATGATTCTAAAGTTTTTATAAGTATTTTTGAAGAACAAAATTTTTAATTAAGTGCAATGTATTTTATCTTCGAAGGCGGAGGGGATGACATCAAATTGAGGCTGCAGAATAGGGGGGTATGGGAGTGTAAACGAGTCAGCATAAGTGTCAAGCTCGAGCTTGACTCGATCAATTTAATTTTTTGAGTTCGAGCTCGACATAATGAAAAGCTCGATAAACTTAAGCTCCACTCAATTAGGGTCGATTGTTGATATAATTTGAATTTTATCTTGTTTAAGTTTGTTTAGGCTCGTTTGAGCTCATCTAGACTTACTCGACTCGACAAACATCGAGTTGATTTTGAGTTTTTCTTAAGTCAATCACAAGTAGCTCACGAGTTGTCTCGACTCACTTACACCTCACGGGATGTATCAGATAGAATGGGCGCGTGTAGAGGATAAAAGATTTAATTATTTTCTTCTCCATAATTACTTCGAATCTTGTGGCTTGAGTTTGAATCATTTGTACAACACACTAATTCTTTTTTTAAGGAGAAAACACTAATATAGATGATATTTTTTATTGACGTGTCATGAATAATAACTAAAAACAAGCGCATAGTTGACATTTTGACTTTATTATCATCTAATCAATAGATACATGACACTATTTTGAGAAATGTCATGTATATATTTTTTTTATCACTCACATTTTTTTCCGTAATATCATGTATGTAAAAAAGACGCTCATAGATGACATTTTTTAAAGTGTCATTTATCATGTGTCATTTATGTATAAATTTCTAATAGTACTAGCTAGTGTTGCTATTTTATTTTTGTGATAAAAATTGACATATTGATGATAATAAATTTGATCAATCTGAATTTTATCTATATTATATATTAAGTAAGATCATAAAAAGTTAATAATAAGCCGACTTTAAGTCGTATTAGTTCAGTTTAACTTAATTTTAATTGTAATATTAATTCATATTGATTTGATTTCAAACAAAAATTCAAATTATTTTATAATTTAATTTGATTTTAATATAAAACCACGTCAAAAACCATAAATAATAGTCGTACCATACATTTTTTTTTTAAAAATTTCCATAAAAAAACATAATCAACTTCAGTTATCAGGATCTCTTGGTAATTGGTATGTAGAACTCTATGGAACGCCCATATGTATCTTGGATCGGCCTCGCATTCACTTCCAATGCCTGTACAATTAATGTAATGAAATTTATACAAATAAATAAAACTAAACCAAAAATCTAACTATATATATATATATATTTTATTAGTATTTTTTATTCTTATGAAAACTTACATCGTGAACAGCTGCTCGGATCAATTTAATTTGTTCTCTTGTCACAGTTCTCACCTAAAAGATATCATAAAATGCCACAAATTAGAAAACCCAAAAGGTTTGGCATGCATAATTATAATTATTGGAGAAATAATTGTAATTTATGTTGAATAATATATAGATATGCCTTGCTTACAATTGTCCAGATAACATCCTGAGTACAAGGAGGGACTGTGAGAGAGCCGATGTATCTGTAATATTTTCTACTCCCAAATTTTATTAAGTCAGGATCAACCACACCCATACTTTTCTCTACATCTCGTGTTTCACCCAATCCTTTAAAACCATCTTCCAACTGTAACCCAAGAAAAATTAAAAATATATTTAAGTGATAAATATAAAAATTAATAAAATACTTACAATTTTGATCAAACAGATACTTACCATTGATATGAAGGAGTCGGGGCCTCCGATTTTGTACATGATCCCGATCACGGCCGTGCAGTTGTCGTTGCTCTCGTGAACCAAATGCAATTCCATGTCGAACCTGTGGTCATAAAAATTATAGTTAATTATTATGTTGTTACTAATTATAACTAAAATAAAGAAATTAATGTTGGAGAACATATAGACATGCATAATATTAATTAAATGAATTACTTTTTCCCGTTGATAGTGTGCTCGGAAGGTGAGTGCCAATGGCATTGCCTTAGGTAAAATATGGTTCCGTTTATCTGTATATGTCCGCTATCATTTGCCCATCTTAACTGCACATATAAAAATAATAATTAATTAATAGAGTTATTGAAAATGTCCACAGAAAATGTACATATGTGAGTAAAACTTAATTACTTGTTGATAATATATTTAATTAAACACGCGTGGTTAATTACATATAATAAGATAAGTTAATTATTTGTTAAAAAATAAAATTATTATATTTCTATTTAAATTGTACTAATTTTTTTCAAATTTGGAAGTACCATCATATCATGGGCTCGGTTGATGAGAGTAGCATCAGCAGGTTTGTAATTTTTGTCAAGTTTTCCCAAATGGGAAACTATTTGAACTCTCTCGTCTAGCAAATCTATTGGGGACTGCATTTTCCCAGATTTACAATTATGCCATTCGGGCCGGATCTCTCCCCACCGCGACGGCCCGATTCCACTCTTTTCATCGTAACTGAACTTGCTTTCATCATCTGCATTGCACCAATATATATATATATATTAATTAGCTGCGGAATTAAGAAGGAACTCAGAAAATAATTATAAATCATTTCAGTAATATATATATATATGTATAAGTTGTTGTACGATGGTAAGCTTACCAACTTCATGAGCTCTTGGAAAAGCTGCCAAGGAGAGTACAGCAAGAACAATAACAAGAAACGATAGTTTATTACAAACTATTTTTGAAAGTGATCTCATGCTGCCTGCCTGCCTGCCTCTTGTTCTAATTTTGTTTGGGGTTTGGAGTACTTAGATCAATTCAATGGAGTAGTTAAAACTATAGGAAGATGGGTACGTGGAAGTGGAGTGGGAGCCATATGTATATATAGAAGCAAATTAAAATATTTTTGAAATGTGTACTTTTAAAAGAAACAAGTTTATACGTAAGTGATGAAATATGTAATGAATGTGAACACCAAATCGAAGTAGTTGATTTTGGTCGGATCATATCATATATATGATGCAAGAAATTTCAAATGTTAGCTCATGTGTCATAAATTATTCTTCAAAAAATGAAGCAGGAGTGGAAAATGATCTACATACTTTATGGTTTGGACAAATGGGGATAGTGATGAATTATTTAATATCATACTTTGAATTGTTTTTTGGATTGGTGTATAATATTTCCATATTCCAACATTGTTTGAGAAATAGTATCAATTTTTTTCATATCAATAAAATATTACGTTTACATATATCACTTTATCAATTTATTTTATATTTCATATTTTTATAAATACATTCATATTACATATATTTTATTTTAATATTATAAGAGGATTAAATGAGAAAAATGTTATATTTTAGTCTAAATTTTTAATATATCACATATTAGAAAATAAAAAGTTACTAAAAATAAGACATTGAATATTTAATTATCTTGTAAAGGGTTGGGCTCGTGTTTAATTAAATAATTAGTTTGTATAAACGAATTTATTACTTATTTTGTAATTTTTGAGTTATTCACGAATTTATTATTTAATTTTTTTTGATAAATGAATTCTCTGCTTTTTAGAAACAATTCAATTAAATATAATAAATCAAATAAAATATAAAATTTAACTTAATAAAAAAAGTTAAATATTTTTTTAAAATACGTGTCGGATCAAAGTGGATAATAAAATGATGAAGGGAGTAGCATTTTGGGTGTTATATGAAAAATGCCCACTTTTCTAATGTAAAAATGAAAAATACCCATTTTATAACAAACATATGAAAAATGCCCAAATTTATTATAAACTACATGAATTGTCCTTAGTCAAACATAGACTTATCTTGTTTTTTGTGAAATAATGTCAATGATTGATAATTATTATATTTTTTTTTGAATTTTAGTATTAATTATATATTTTATTATTTTATTTGGAATTCATATAGAAATTGAAATTAATATAGTTCAAATATAATTAATTTAAATTTAATTGAGAAATTATGTTAAAAATATTATTCTAATTTCATAATTTTTTCGAAATTAAAAAACGATAATCGAGACGATGGTTAAGACATTTTCTTATTTTGTAATATGACAATTCAAATTAATATAGGTAGAATACAATAATATTACATTTTATCGAGAAAATATTTTTAAAATAATATATTACATTCAAAATTTATTTAAAAAATAAAATCGATAATTAAGACGACAATCGAAACATTAATTTTCAATACAATAATATTTACAATCGAGACATCATATTTGCACTGACAACCTCACATATTTATTATATATAAACTTTGACTCATTACATATGTCACTTGAAAAAAAAAATGAGAGATTTAGAGAGAGAAGGAGAAGGAGAATCCACACGAAATGCTTGTTTGGCCAAACGAAAGAGGTGTTGCGAAATCTACACTTGTAGTTTTCAAGAATAATGTGTTATGAGGTTAACGAGCTAAGACCTCTCATGAAAACATGTATTTTTTTTAAAAACTTTGTCGTTATTTATGCAAATATGATGTGTTTACTTTCAAATGTCCGGATTTATATATTTATATGAACTTTGACGACGAGATTTTATTGTTTTAGAATGATAATAACACGTAGAGTACATGCTCAAAAATCCATCCGCTAAAACCTAAAGAAATATCAAAACTTTGTCGTTATTTATGCAAACATGACGTGTTTACTTTCAAACGTCCGGATTTATATATTTATATGAACTTTGACGATGAGATTTTATTAATTTAGAATGATAATAGCACGTAGAGTACATGCTCAAAAACCCCTCCATCAAAACCTAAAGAAATATCAAAATCCGGTCGTGATTTATACATGAATGATGTGTCACGACCAAATTTTTTTCTCTGTAAGTAATTTCGCAACCGGGTTTTGGTAAATTGATATTTTGATGACTTCCTGATTATAAATATATATTTCATTGTTTAGATGGACGAGTGAAGGTATATAAACGTAAATAATTCATGTATTTATTTAATTTATTTTCATTTAATAATAATTTAATTTTTATGTAACCACTAATTACGATTTATTTAATATGAATTAGGTAGGGGTACATGGTGAACTACAATAATAATTGAAACATGCATCTAAAGAAAATTACAACATGCTTGAATAATAATCTAATAAATATAAAAATTAAAACATGCTTATAAAGAAAATTACAACATGCGACTCTAAAAATCTAAGAAATATAAAAATAAAACATGCTTTATAAATCTAATAAATATAAAAATACTACATGCTCTTTTTAAATAAAATTAAAACTTTTAAATAAACTAACATTTTGATCCATATTGCTTGTTCGATGTTGCTACGTCGTCCGTCGATCCCTACGCCGCCATTCAAATATATGCTACAATATATTTGATTTTTCTTAGTAATATTACAATTAAGTTCAAACAAAATTAAATATAAAATTAAATTAAACAATACCTTGCTGAAACTGCTCTCTCTCTTTCCAAAATAAAAATACAACATTTCCCTCTTTCTTTCTTTTTTTTCTCCCACACGAGCTGTTCTCTATCTCCCTCTTATGAAAATAAAATTAGAACACTCACACAAACTCTAAAACCCAACTCTAAAACCCGTCCATATATATTACTCATATTAAAATACCTAGTCAACCCATATTTCATTCTCTTTTTGAAAATAGGCAGTGCGCTGACACCTCCCCTTTTTTCTCCCACTTTTCCTCTTTTTCTCCCCTACCTATCACCTCAATCATCTTTTTCAGGTCCTTTTTTACCTCCTTTTTCAGCGCGGCTCCCCACGCATCTATCACCTCATTCATCTTTGTCATTTTGTAATTATTTCGCTAAAATCAAAACATTACACTCGTCTAGTCCCATTTTATCAGGGGTATTTTTGTACTTCTAAATATTTTTAACATAAAACTTACAAATTGAGTACAATTGACTTTTGAGTTACAAAAGTGGGTATATTTCATAAATATCCCTACCATTTTTCACATTAGTGCAGCACACTTGTTGAAAACATATACAAGTTATTTAATTATTCAACAAATATTATAAGCATGCTAAGAAAAGGAAGATATATGATTTATTGAATTTTAGGTCAATTAATTATTATAATAATAGTATATAATTTAACATCAAATTAATATATAATTGTTACTTAAAAGAATATATTACTTTAAATAATTATAGTGTTACTGATGAGTATATAAAATCATGGCACGATCGTTAACCATTCTTTTATTTTTACATCATATAATAAATAATATATTATATTCAATGCATACTTTTAAATTTTAATAAAAAACTGTTTAATTTATTTTTGTGTAATAATATATTGATTTAAAGTATAAATTAACATTAAAATTGAATCCTAATTCATATTTCATATGTTATATATATACCCCCAATTAATATTAAATATCCATATGTCCACCGATATCGTTAACGTTTTGTCATTTTAGGTCGTCCACCAAAATTGTTAACTAGAGCTAGCAAAAGAGTGGGTGGGGCCCGCCCAACCTGCCCAACGGGCTTTTCATAATTTTGAGGCCCGCTCGAATATTTTCGGGCTTCAAAATATGAGGTCCAACCCAACCCTGGGCGGGCGGGCTTTTTCTGGACGAGCCCAAAGTTTAATTTATTTAAAATAAAAAAGAAAATTCTTTAAAAATTTGACATTTACAATGTAAAATAAAACTATGCAATTAATATTTTTAAATATTAATAAATTTATGAATAAATAATTAAAAACATATAAAATATAAACACCACAAAATCATAATTTAATTTATAAGTATAAAAATTTAAAATTAAACAATTAAAACTTCAAAAGCCTTTTATTCATTATCTATCAAAATCATACAAAATATAAATATTACAAAGATAATTTAAATTAAATAACAATTACAAAAAATGGTATTTTATCATATATTATTGGGCAGACTTTTTAGCCTGAAAACCCCGGGCTTTTTAGCCCAAAGCCCATCGGGCTCAAGGCAATTTTGGGGCATTTTTTTAGGCCTGTTTTTTTCAGGCCTCCTTTTTTCAAGTCCAAACCCCAGTCTTGTGGGTGGGCCTATTGACTCGAGCCAGTTTTGCCAGTTCTATTGTTAACACTTGAAATTTACCATTTATAGTAAGTGAGTCAACATCATTGAATACACACAATTCAATAAAAAATAATAATGTATGTGAGATCCAAACTCCACTCAATACACACACTTCAATAAAAAACTAATAACAATATATATATATATATATAGGATGGAGTTCAAATAAAAAGGAACATTAAGGTATAAAATAGGAAATGATCTGGGCCTTAGATTTTCATGATCGGACGGTTGAGATCTTGACCGAAAAATGCATTGCTTTTAACTATGAAATGCATTGTGAAAATGTAATTTGAGTCATGCATTGCATTTAACTATGAAATGCATTGTATTTAACTATGAAATGCATTGTTTTTTGAACGCATAACCGCCCACTTCAAATTTTACGAAAATAACCTTATGTATATATAATGACGCGATTTTTGTTTTAATCATGGCCGTCGGATGGTGTTGATCTAATGGCCCAGATCATTTCCTATTTTATACTTTAATGTCCCTTTTTATTAGAACCATTCCCTATATATATATATATTTAATTATAACTATTGTAGAACTATAATCCTATTTACAACAATAATAAATATTTGATAAAAATTAATTCACATTTTGATTAGATTATAGATGATAGATTGCTTATATTTGACTATGTGCATAAGCTTGAAATGTAGTCATCACCTTCATCATTTATGGCTGCGCTTTTAATTTTCTAAACAACCTATTATACACAATAATGAATGTGTTTATGGAAAATAAAATTTTATGTATCAAGTAAATAGTTACTGGCATTCTCATAATGTTTTATGATATATATGCATGGCTAATTTATAACTTTTAGGCCATTTACAATTTGACTAAACTAAGATTTTCAACGCCCTATATCATAGGACATGACAGAGATGATTACAACTATGATTCAAATTGTAATTGAATTGTCGTTACACGATTATGATTCGAATCGTAATAGAATTTTCGATTCAAGATTTTATTATTTCGAAATCGTTAGCGAAGCATATTTATAACGGTTCATTATTCAAAATTGATACCGTTTAAAGCGGTTTTGATTTCGAACCGAATTCCGATTTTAAACCACCAGTTCTTCTAAAACCGCCTTAAAATGTGTACTTTTATATTAATTTACACATTAAAAATTTATTTTATGAGTTTTAAACAATGAATCTATATAATAAAATATAGCATTATTTAGAGATTAAAAATATATTAAAATAAAGGGCAAAGGCAAAAATACCCAAATTCAAAAGAGAAAGATAAAAAATAGTGAGTTAAAAAAAAGATAAATTATATCCACTTTTATTATAAAAAGACCCTATTGCCCTTAATGATTTTATTAACCTTAATTTTTGAATTACATGAGGCAAATACTCATGTGTTTATGTTATAAATTTTTTCATGATCAATTATTCAAATTATATGAGTCAAATGCTCATGTTATCCTTTATTCCATGATCACTTTTTCGGATTACATGAGAAAACTTATCATGTGCTCATGTTATAAATTCATTTATGATCACTTTTTCGAATTACATGAGGCGAATGCTCATGTGCTCATGTTATTATTTGCTTCATGATCATTTTATGTGAATTACATGAGGAGACTACTCATTTGATTCGTGTTTCAAGAATATATTGATATACATGATTACATGAGAAAACTACTCATATGTTCATGTTATCATTCATTCATGATTTCTTTTTAAGATTTACATGAGCAAAGTGCTCATGTTAATCAGTTCATTCATTATCATTTTTAAATAAAGAATGAGAGATGAAAGGATATAATAGTAAATATAGGTATTTTTTACTTTTTTATTTTTGAGTGGATAAATTTTATCTTTACATTATAAAAATGGGTAGTTTTAACTATTAACCCTAAAATAAATGTTGATAAACCGATCTTTTGAAACCATCAATTCACAATTCCGAATATATGAAATCGATAATGAATTATTCCCTATACAATTATTGTTTGGAACCGAACCGTCAGAGACGCTTACACGGTTATGATTTTTTTTAAAACATCTCTATGTAGGAGTAGTGGATATTCTTGTACATATAACTCATACAATTATATTTTAACATGTAAATTCATATAAAAATACATATTTTTTAAAGGCGGCTCTAAAATAGGTTCAAAATCAAAACTATTTGGATAGTTTAAGTTCCAAACGCAAATCATTGTTACGATACCATAATAGAAGCAACCAATAGAGAGTTTAAGATGAGTTGGTTAAAAGTAGTTAGGAATGAAAAGAGATAATTAAAGTAGAGAGAGATGGCGTACGTGTGTTGGGCTAGTGGTAGTAAGGTTAATGGCAAATAACTTGTAATCACTCTCGGTTTTCAATATAGTAATACTTCTTGATTGTTCTTCTCTATCATTTAGTGTGTTCCTTCAATGAGTGATGATGACTAGTGAGTGCAACAACGACGTAACAATTGTTATAATCAAGATTTAGTTACATGAGTTTCAAAATAATGAAATTGTGAACCGATAATTCAGTTACGATTTGAACCCATGATATGATTGTAGAGCGAACACTTTTATCTTACCAGTTCAAAATCTATCAATTACATTTTTTTTTAAATTTCATTTTAATCTTTTTTTAAGAATTTGCTTAGTCTAGCATCCCCGACACTACAACACTCTAATTATAATATATTTCATCCTTACACGAAAACTGTATTGTAAAGAGTCGATAATTTCATAAAAAATATAAATATATTTTTAGTGTAGAAATAAATAGAGCCATAAAATAAAATATATATAAAATTTAAAATAATAAGTATTTTGTGAGATTATATTAAAAAATGAAAACAAAAATCCAATTTTAATTTCTCGAGTACATGAGATTATATGAAAGTTGCTTTTATTGATTTCTCAAAAGATACGTATGACCTATTAGTTGATTAAAAAATACATGTGATATATGTGCGTTTTCTCTATCTATAAATAATTAGAAGAAAAAAACGATCAAGGTAAATGTAAGGTTTTGTAGGACGCTAGATTATGCTAGTGTTTTCCAAAATGAATAGATGATTCCTGATATATAGTGGAGAGTTTCTAGAAACTAAGTTTACCAAATTCAACAATTCAGACTTAATTCCTTCTAAATAACAATTTTGTTGTTTTAGGTCGTCCTACTCATGCTAATTAATTAATAATCTCTTGTCTTAGAGAATGAACGTCACTCTATCAATTGATTTATTTTGGAAATTAATTCTTTTTAGTTGAAATTAAATCTCAAATACTTATAACATTCCAAGTTTCCGCGTTATCAAAATATATATTAGCTATTCTTATACTCCACTTATGATTATTCATATATTGAAGAGGTTGAGCTTGGCACGTAATTTATTTTGGCGCACACTAATGCAATAAGTTAATAAAATATTTTTCAAATATTATGTTAGGCTATTATTGATAGTTAGAATATGATATTCAACTCATAATAATTACTTTATAATTAATTAGAATGAAATGAGTACCATACATGTAGTATCACACATTCATCACATACAATAGTCTCCATGCACCATTTTTAATTTTCCATCTATAGATAAATTACTTACAATTTTTGTTGAATAAGATCAATAATAATAGAACGAAATAGTAATATTTGGGATGATCAACAATACCAAGTTTAAGTTTTGTAGCATAAATTTTAGAAATTGGATGAACCAGTATGTAAAATTCTGGGTAGAAATACGCAGCGATCAACAATGCAGAGGTTCGGATAAAAAGCGGATCCTACAAAACTTCAAGATGGATGATTACATGAATGAATTGAAATAAACTGTAATAAAAAAGATTCTAAAATTAAAGTACGCATGTATAAGACTGCATAATCATTAAGAGCTTAAATGATTTGATATTATGATTTCATAAAAACTCTACAATTAAACTTGCTTGAAGCAAATTATAAAAGATTTTAGTAATGTGTGGAATCAATCTTCAATTACGAAAGACGGATCACTTACACGTTAGGTTGACAATTAAGGGTTAATTGCATATAAATTCAAAAACTTTTTATAATTTTGGTTTTTTCCCATGAGTTTTTATTTTGGCAAATTAATTCATGAACTCAATATTTCTTTTGATTTTTTTCATGATGTTATACTTTTTTGACAAAATTGATGTGGTATTTCAATTAATTATATAAAATAAAAAAAATACATGTGTGTTATAATTCAAAATGCTATCATTTCATAAAATGTGTAACGATATTGTTTTATTAAAAATGCATGGTCATTTCTTGCAATCCTTAATCTATTTACATTGATTTCCCGCTCTCCTTATTCTATATATCTATATCGTTTTCAATCTATCTATCTTCTACTATAATTGGGGATATTGTGTATTTTATCTGTTTTCTAATTTATTCAACTTGTTCTCCAATATTGTCACGTTGGAATTTAAATTGCGACATTAACTTTAATTTGAAACTAATTTAATTTCGTGGAAAAATCAAAAGAAACATCAAGTTCATAAATTTATTCGCCAAAATAAAATGTCATGGGAAAAACTCAAAATCACAAAAAAATTTTGAATTTACACACAATTAACCAACATTAAATTCCTCATTTAAAATAAATTAAGATCATAACTATTTGTGTGAACAAAGCCATGCATGAACACCAATTATTAAATCCAACATATTATTATATTAATTAAATAAACAAAATTATGAATACTAATTTTAATTTAATTTTTCATTTTTAAATTATTGTTATGTAATTCATAAACTTTGGAAAATAATGGTAAACTACAAATAAACAATAAAACAACGACGAATGTTTTTGTCGTTAGACCAAAAACTTCCATCGTTAGGAAGAGACAGCGACGGACAAATGACGTCGTTGATGTGGTGGTCGCTATTCTGGAATAACGACGGATTCTCTGTCCGTCATTGTTATAGAATCTTCATTTCGATCGTTGATTCGTCCGTGATTTTGTATTTTTTTTTTCATATCCGAACATGTAATCAAAACAACTAGATGTCAATCCTATTACTAATATACGATACCAATCCAATTACAAATTATCTAGAAATAACGACGGATATTCCGTCGTTACTTAAAGATGCAATTTGTGTCCGTTGTTGATATTTTGTTTTTTAGTAGTGGTAACAATATAATTATTCATATTTGTAATTCTTTTTTATCGTTTAAAATTATTATCTTGTTGCACACATATATTATTTAATTATATTATTATATAAATTTTTTAAATTAAATTTAATTTTTATATATTAATTTATTTAAATATCTTATATTTTAAAATATAATATTATATATATTACATATCATTCAATTATTTTTTAAGTGGTTCAACCGGTTGAATTAGTGGTCAAAATATCATAAGTTATCCCCTTTAAAATTTGTCTTGCAGTTTGTGAATTTGACCCTTATAAGTCACATTTTTCACCTGAATTCAGAATGTGAAAGCAAAATGAACAAAGAGAACACTTAAATGCAATAACACTATATTTTATTTTTATATTCCATATTTTGCTAGTGTGTTATGGGGAAGAAAAATTGATATATGTTGGTCTCTTTCGTGTTTATTTGTCAAAGTACAAATTCATATGTTTTTTTAATAAATTTATTAATATATATATAGACTATAGTATACGTATCTACGACAACGTAAGGCCAAGAAGAAAGGAGACGCCCTAATTGAATTCTCAGGTGAGCAGCAACAATAGACATGACTCTGTTATTGAAAAAGAAATTAATATACATACTACATAGTCAATTCAAATAGTTTATATAATCTTGAAATTCAAATATTACGTCCTTCCTTACGATATTAAAACTGACTACTTGACTTTTAATCTGTAAAAGGTCACCTTATAGTCATGTGAAATTTCAAATAATTCTTCCGAAAAAAGGAAGATGTGTGATGGGTAACTGAATGCAGTGAGATAATTAATCAGTAAGGTGACTTTAGTTTGTACGATAAAAATAATTGATAAAATTAATTTAAATTAATTTAATATTTATTTTGATGGATAAATAATGAAATATTTAATTTTGAACTAATTTAATAAGTATATTCTTCAAATAATTTATCATGTATTTTATCAATCTAGGTAATTACGCTAAATAAACGACACCTAATTATACTATTTTAATGCTTAATTGAAATAATATAGGATAGTTTATGTCTTTATGAAGAATATGAAAAAATAACATTTTTAGCATATATTAATAGTTTATTTAGATAATATATATATATATATATAATATACAGGAAATTAATAGTTTATCTAGTTTAGCAAACAAATTCATGGATAGAACAAAAGACACATACTTTTATATATATATATATATATATAATTTGAAAAATAAAAAAAAAGAAAAAGTATAAAAAAAAGTGATAGGATTGGAATATGTATATATTAGCTTAACGGTATCTATATAAAAGAAAACCAATAGTACAAAATCTTTCCGCCTAAACATGTACTCCCTCCGTGCCACTAATCTTGACACAATTTTTATATCTGGACGTTCCACTAATCTTGGCACATTTTTAAAATAGTAAAAATTATCTCTTTAAAAAAGTAAGGACTCTACCACCTTTATCACTATTACACTACTTTATACACTCTCCTTAATAACCGTGCCCAAAATAATACTCCCTCCGTCCCAATAAGCATGACACAAAAATTTTGGGCACGATTATTAAGGATAGTGTATAAAGTAGTGTAAGAGTAATAAAGATGGTAGGGTCCACACCTTTTAAAAGTGATAACTTTTACTATTTTAAGAATGTGTCAAGCTTAGTGAGACGTCCAAATAAGGAAATTGTGTCAGGCTTAATGTGGCGGAGGGAGTAATATTTATTGTCATTTATTGTATTTGTAACATAATTGCATAATTATATCTAACATTATTATATGATAAATTTATAAAATTATGATTTGTCACTATATGTATAATCATCTCTTACTTCATCTCCACTCTAAATGAAAATGTACTAATTAACACACATTCATGCACAGTGCATAACTTCCAAAAATATGTGCATAATTTTATATTAATTTTAAGTTTCACAATCATTAGCAAAAATTATGCATGGATAAATAATATACATGTCAATATTATAGATAAATAATAATTGATTATAGAAATATTTATACATTATACCAAAAATATTTTATTACAAATGTTATTTAAACACCTTTCATTTCATTATTGTTATCTACCTTTGAGCTCATTTTTGTTTTTGATCTTGATCATCTTTACATTTGATTTATATTTTTCATGTTTCTCATCCAAAAATACTATAATGCCTCCTATTTGGACTTTAATCCTAAATCTTGAACCTTACAAGGCAAAATCATGTATAAAATTAAGACTTATTCGCGCATATGATCGTACCGCACGAGAGACCAATACTTTGATAATGCTTGTTTCACGATTAAGAAGTAAATTTATAGAATTATATTTTTAATAATAATATGTCATAAATTGGTAGGAAAATCTTTAAATGATTATATTTCTGATAAAAATTATATTTATAGAGGAAACTCTGACTTTGCCAAAACTTTAAATGAAAATCTTATATTCAAAGGTGTCAGTAAAATTCTTGAGATCAATACTTTATCGCTTGTATATTATACCCGACATTTGCCGATTTTCCAATCCAATCTCATATATAGTATCACATTTCATAATTATACTCTTTTAAGTTGTATATTTGCATATTTTTGTCAACTAATTCAAAATTTTACATAACAAAACGAAACTTATTATATAAGAATAATTTCATTTATTGTAAATTGTAATATTTACTTTTTAAGGGTGTTCATTGGATATATGGTACGATTGTTTAATAGTATAGTAAATTCATGAGCATGATTTTTTTTTATATATATAATTGCAATACAATAATTTATTCATAAAGATTAATTATAAATATATTACGTAAATTATTGTCACATTATCTATAAATATATTTGTATCCGGTGCATCCACGGGCACAACACTTGTAAAATTAATGTTGGATGCAATAAATTTCGAATATTTAATTTAATAACAATGATAAAAAAGAGATGTTAGGATTGGGCTTGCATGAATGAAGCCCATATTCTGCCAGCAACCATTTGATAAGATTAATAGACGGATGAGTGCTGTTCTTGTAATAATAAAACAACTGCCTCCAATATTTGAAAGTCAAATTTTGGGACCTGATCACTATTCACACCGAGTTATAGATCACTTTTAATTATATATTACGAGATTATTATGTTTTCGATTTATGTCACTACTAGCAATTTTCACCACGTGTAATCGGTATCAGACCTTTATATGTATTTGTTGACATCATATAATTAAATATAAATGATTTAATTTGTGACCACTAATTATAATATATATATATATATACATGTATGAGAGAGATCAGGTCATAACCAAGTTTTAGGTAACAATCAAAATTTATACACTTTACGTATTATTTTGATATATTACACGTAATATTTTATTGTATAATATGATAATGCATATTTATGCATAAATCAATGCAATATAATTTCAATATATTTTATGCATAAGTTTGATGCATACTTAGTACTGACTATAGATTTTACGAAGATTAACGGTCCAAATTGATTCTTATTTCCTACCTAAGCATTGGTTTCTCAATTGACTTATTCCACACACACACACACACATATATATATATCCCAATCAACATGCATGCTAACCTGCCGCTTGTGATATAATCCCTTCCTCCCAATAAGGATGATACAAAAGAGAGTGTATAAAGTAGTGTAAGAGTGATAAAGAAAAAAGAGATAATTTTTACTATTTTTAGAATATGTTGTTCTTAGTGGGATGTCCCAATAAGGAAATTGTGACAAACTTAGTGGGACGGAACACCAATGAAACGAACTCACTTCAAGATCAATTCGATAATCCTCGGAATAACTCGAAAAAACTGTAATCCCACGATCACGGGAGATGAATACAAACCTTCAACCACACAATTAAAGAAACACTCCAATTCTTACGATCACATAAGAATGAACCTTGGGATTTTTGAGAAAATATGATAGCATAGATTCCAAATAACTTAAGAAAACAATCCTTAAATAAGGTAGTAATTAACCACAACCCTATCAACTAAAGAGCCCTAATAAATTATGTTAAAAGTTCAAACCAAATCTTTATAAAATTGAAACTAAAGAACGTAATATAACGTAAAGGCTCAAACCAAATATTTATAATCTAATGATAATTCTAAACATAATTTTTCAGGTGGACGCGAACAAACTCTTGCGGTCTTTCGTTAGCTCTATCCGTTGATCGACTTGTCCTGTATCCCTCAACCTCTTCAAGTTCGGTCGTATCAGAGTACTAGTGTATATAAGACCTAATTAACAAGATCATATGTTATAAAATTGTATCATTTCCATATCATCTTCGTACATACGCATACATATTATATTTCCATCACAAAAAATCTTAGTTATATTAAAGGAAACTATAATTAAATATGTCAAAAGATAAAATTCACCCATACATTCATTTTAATATATATTTGTCATCCAAGTTTTAATTTTTCAAGATAACGATCGAAAAATAAAACTAATTATTAACTAAAGTTGATTGATTTTAGGTGCAAATAATAAAATATATATGGTTAATACTCCCTCCTCCATAGATATACAATAGTCTCGACACAAATGTCAAGAGTATTGATTTTTTTTTTAATAAATACGAGTGAAATGTTACTTTAGTTTAAATAAAGTGGGGTTGTTTATAATAAAATAAAATAAAAACTGGAATTTTTTTAGAAATAAAACAAGCCTTATAAATGTGTTCTATATGTCACATTTCGAAAAGAATAATGCACAATATATAATGTGACAGATGGATTAATATAAATCCGTATTTGTAAAATTGGTTACCGCATTAAACAAGGAGCAATTAGTAAGCCAACAAGTTGCATTAAATGATGACATAAATAGTATGGATCGACATTTTCGATTGGGTTCTACTGTCCATAATGCTCTCAAATTATGCATACCATCACATTTTCCTATGCCTTATATTTTTTAATCCAACTTATTAGCCATTAAATACAAATATAACATATATAAAACCAATAATAGCAATTATAATAACGTTGTTATTACTGTGATCCGTGGACTTTGTGATTAAATTAATTAATATGATGGGACTAATGAGATCATGATGTGCGTAATTGCTCTTCCAGAGAAAGGCCATTAATTTCCTAATCCCCATCATTTTAATTTATTGATATATCGTAAGAGACAATAAAATGGTGTAGTGTAATTTATTGGCAATAGTAGTCCACTAAATATTACTCATTTGGTGGAGACCCCATCAACAAATAGCAAATTAAATTTCATCATCACACAAATTAATTTCACCTATATATATTGGCATGCACCACTTAAATCTTCCACAACTTGGACAGAACAAACCCTAGCTAGCTCTTAAGGTGAGTACTCGAAAATCAAGATTAATGTTTCATAATTATGGTTGTTATGGAAATATTGAAACTACTTAATTACTATATGTGTTGGGTATAATATTAGTTTGATTGATTGATAAATTATTTTGATTTATGAATGGCATGCAGGGATATATAGGTGAAAAATTAAATAGAAAAGGATGAAGTTGGGTGTGTTGGTCATGATTGTGATGGTATTGGTGGCGAGCAGTAGTTTGACGGCGGAGGGAAGACGGAATATGGTGCCGGCGGAGGCGGCAGTGGTGGGAGAGGCGCGGAAGGTAGTAGATGACGATGGAGTTGCAAGTAGGCTGGAAAACCACCATGTTTGCTCCATGGCAGACTTTACCAAGGGAAACTGTGATCAAGGAAAGTGAGATATGATGATCAGATAAAGATCAGAATGCGTGTTTAGGGTTTATGTACAAATTAATGAGCTGCTTTTCTATATAATATAATTAAGGACATATATATATTTGAATAAAGAAAAGTAGAACATAAATAACTTACTTCATTAGCTAGCTAGCTAGCTAGGGGATCGATCGAGATCTTGTGTGTAGTGATGCATGTACGTACAAATATATATACACAGTGGCGGAGCCACGTTGGGGCTAGGGGGCTGAAGCCCACCCCCAATTTTTTTTTTTTTTTAATTTTTAATTTTTAATTTTTTAGTCTAATTAAAACTTCTACCGTCATTAAAAGTAAAAAAAGATATTTTTAATAAATAAAACTTACCCATTATAGTGATACACACACTGGTCTCTCTCTATCCCTCTTTCTTCCTCCCTAAGAACATTAAACAAAAAATCCATTGATATTCTTCTTCGATTTGCTTCGATTCTTAATCGCGATTTGCTCACAAAGGAATTGGAGCACCAATTCTTAATCTCGGAGCTGGTTTCTCTACAATCGGTCTTTTCGATTTGCTTCCGGCCACATTACAAGACTCTGCGTGTTGCTATCGACATACTCACTCGAGGATTTGGTTTGTGGTTCGATTCTGAAGTGGTTGTTTTTCGTTTTATGTTGAGAGGGAACTCAGGAAGAAGGACTAGCGAGGAAGGTGCTTAAGAGGACAAACGAGGTTTTGCACTTTTAGCCACAGTTAGAGCTTCAAACTCAAAGCCAAATTCAGCAACATCACTACGCGATTGCCTATGGGCCCAAAAAATTCGGCTCGGGGGCTACCGCCCCCGAACCCCCGTTTAACTCAGCCCCCCCTTAACACAATTCCTAGCTCCGCCCCTGTATATACATATATATGACATGAATTGAGGAGTTGTAGAATTACTACTTGCTTGTTATTTTGCATGTTAAATTTTCACTTTATAAATAGTTTATATGTTAAAACAAGTCTTGACAGCATGCCGCATGTTTTGTAGAAAATTAACTACGTACGGTTGTTTTTAAGGAATAATTAATTGTCTTTTAAATCAATGTTTTTAAATAATTTCATGACAATTTTAAATTTGTTTTAACGATATGAGGTGGAGATTCGAGAGTTTACCAAAGAAAGTTGAAACTACTATAAAATATGTCTTTTTTCATAAATATATATATGTTAATTAAGTATATATGGTTGCTTTTGAAAAATGACACATATAGAAGAGCTGTAGATTGCATTACAAGGATCGAAATAACTTTCTGATAAAAATGTTCAATTTGTATCACCTATGTTTTTATTAATTTACTTTTTGTACTTAATTTGCACACAAATTATAATAAGTCAATGGATCTATTAGCTACTTGCTGGTTAAATTTATTTCACCTTTTTTTGTGCACACGTCGTCGCATTTTCGTGGCTATTTGTTAATGATCTCATATCAAACGTCTAATCGAAATGAAAAATTGAAGATTCGAGTTTTGAAAACCAAGCTCGAGTTCGATTCGGTAAATAAAAATCAAACTCGAGTTCGATTCTTTATTAATAAATTTAATGGTAAATTTGAATCCAAACTTGAACTCGACTCGAGTTCGGTTTATTTATTAAATAATTTTAAAAATATATAAATTTTTATATTAATTTGATAAGTTCGTAAACTAGGTTGTATACAAAGTTCGTTAACAATTTAGAGTTTGGCTCATTTTCAAGGTTTGTGAACAAACTCGTTAACAAAATTCTCGAACTATTCGAAGTTAGGTTCTTTAAAATTATATTCAAACATATTCGCGAACATTCGATTCATTTAGTAAACGAACTAATTTCAAACGAATTTTTATCAAACCGAGTTGCGAAAAATTACTAATAGTTTGGTTTGCTTACATCCTATAATCACCATAATTAAATTATGCCAATTAACTTAATAAGAAGGTAGAAGGATTAGCACGCTTATTAATATAGATGTAGAGCCATTAAGTATGGTTGATTGAAGAAATACTGTATATCGACATGATTTGTGGAGATATCTGTTCCACTTTCAATAATGCTACCGAATTTAATTATGCATGTTGATATAGTGCCGATTGGGAATATTAATACTCTCAAATCAACAGATCTACTAGCACTTAATTAATATCATATGATTTTGATTTGTAATGAACGGCTGTTTGAATACTTTGATGTAATCCGTAAGTTGCGTTGTTTTCCCTTCCCATGATCTAAATGTGGTCATTCCATTAAATGTGGCCATATGTAAATAAACATCAAGATTAAAAAAATAAGTTTTTGTGCTTTTAAAAAGTAACTTATTTTATTTTGAAGTTAAATTTATTTTCACTTTTGATAAGTTACTACTTTTAACGAGACAAACCCAATTAAAAAAGATGGTTGGGAGTGATGTATATTTTTATTTTTCTAGTTTCACCATTACAAAAATAAAACACGCATCAATATCAGTTGGTGATCAATGAAATTGAATAGCAGTCTTCTAGTTCTACTATATAAAATCTATTTAATTTGTTTTTTAGAAACAACGATTGAATCCTCTAGCTAGATTCATATATGTTGGAGTGATCATGATGATATGATGTAACTCCATTTTGGTTGATTGAAATATCTTGTGATAGGAATTAATGGTGAAATTTATGGGAACTCCCACTTGATCTTGCCTCTTTTGGTGGAGACCCCACTCTATCAACAAACTATGTCACATTAAATTAAATTCCAATTATTTATATATATATATAATATCAAATAAAAATAGTTTTGTATGACTTAACTAAAAATAAATTTTGACTGTTGAATTTTTTTAGATCAAGAGTACAGATTAAAAAATAATTTTGATATGTATCTTATAAAAAATATTTATTCCTAAGAATAGATAATTTGTTATTCTTTTTTACTATATTTATTGATTAGGGTATAGTTTAATTATATTCATTTGATGAAAAATATGGATAATTCAAATTTATTTTTAGTTAACACAAACAGTAGATCTATTTTCATTATAATCATCCCTTATATATATAATTAAACTGTCAACACAATATGTTATATAAGATACATACCAAAATTATCTTTTAGTCTATACCATTGATCTAAAAGATTCAACAGTTAAAATTTATTTTTAGTTAACTCATACATAACCATTTTTATTTGATTTCTTCTATATATATATATATATATATATATATATATTAACACCAACCTCTAATTTCAATTCCTAAGCCAATATTGCTCAGGTAGAGTTTAACTTTTACACATATTGGTGTTAATATATATAATTGGAACACATATATTTATTTACTAATTTTCCAATATTTTCACACACTCATTCGGTAGGGATAGTTAATTTTATCCAGGTTGGATGAAATTTTTTATCGTACACCGCCTTCACCATTACGTTTGGGAATCAGACTAAGTGCACACATTTTCATTCCACATCTCATGTTTTACTTTTATTTTTATTTTTATTTTTATTTTTATTTTTATTTTTATATGTTCTAGTTTAATTTTATACATGAATTCATCCAACCCATATTGACTACACTACAAAAATTTTAAAAATTAATAACGAAAAATTTTGTCACTAAAAACAAGAATTATGTAGCTAAATTAAAATAGTGACGTAATTGTGACAAAAAAAATCTAGTCATGATATCAATTTATGCTAACTCCCCTAATGACGGACATATTTCTGTAACTAAATATAGTAATGAATTAGTGACGGACTTTTTTGTAATCATTCACATTCAAGAGAAGAGTTCCTCTAACAATTTAGTAACGGAATTGTAACAAAAATTTGCAATTCCATCATTATTCCGCCATTAAATATAACTAAATCTTTTATTTTTTCTTTATTATTTTTGTTACTAAATATTATTTAAAAAATTGTTTATTTGATTTGTTTTTGTTTACTTGCGATGATAATCTATACTCCCTCCGTCCTCAATTAAGTGTCACCAAACATAAATACCAACATACCAATGCAATTAATAATTTCCACTATTTACCCCTAACGATTGTATAGAAAATATAAAAAGTAAAAGTAATTAAATGACGAAAGGAGTAAAACTGGAAATTTAATACTACTTTTGTCTTGATTTTTATAATAGGACACTTATTGAGGGACAAAAATTTTTTCCCTAGGAGACACTTATTGGGGGACGGAAGAAGTAATTCATAATCACATTTCGAACTCCAAACCAATCAATCATCAATCATCAATCATCAATCAATATGAATCTAATTAATATATTCAATAATATTAAGATTTGAGTTCACACTACAAGATGTCTAGCACAAGTAGGTGATAAAAGATGAAAAGTACAAGACGTGATGAGGATGATCTAACTTCTCGATAAACACCATGCCGTCCACATCTGGATGCCATCTAAAATGACAAACAAAAATCATAATAGGCTCCTAACAGCCTCATGAAATGATTTGAGTTTTTACTAGAATGGATGATCTCTTCCTTTCTAAACAAATCATCCTTGTCTCCTAGCAGTCTCTTCTAGAGACTTCGAAGAAAATGGCCGAGACCCATCAACAACTGATGTAATAAGCAATTCAACCAATAAGATTTATATTAAGCAATCATAAGATTAAATTCTATAAATGTTAGAAATGAAAGTGCTTAAACATGTATGATTAAGTTTGTAGTATTAAGTATACCTTGTATAGCATGACACCTAAAAATTACATATTCACACTTTTGTCAAATGCTTCATCCTTTATACACCTCCAGTGTCATGTGCCATCTAATTGTAAGATATGTAGAAAAGATTAAACCATAAAGTACTACCCCTGTCCCAATAAGTTTGACACAATTTATTATTTTAATACACTCAAATGAATATAAATTATGTCATGCTTATTGGGACGAGAGAGTACTTGACATATGGCAGCTAAATCAGCGTGAATACTCGCTTGAATGATATGTGGCCTCTGACTACAATTTGATTGGACACTCACAAGTTCTGCAATCAAGAGAGTTGTTTCTACTTTAAATGTGAAGTCATTATATCTAAATTAACCACAAGGGTAAGAGCATGATCATGATTAAAGAGATTCAATTCACAGGTAATTCAATTAGTTTCACTAAGTTTAGAAACATCCCCAGAAATATGAGATTTTGTTAAGTGAGAAAAGGAAAATTTGCGCACTTTCAATATTTGCATGTTGAAAATACCCAAAACATCAACTTACATGTGGAAAATACTCATTTCCTTTTTTAAATATATAAAACTACATGGAAGTTAACAATCTCTTACACACTCTTACACACTTTATTTAAAAAAATAATTGACTACATGATTTACATGCTTTTTGGACTATTATGTTGAGTGATATATATGATAGTGAGACTTCCTATATTATACAATACAACTTATAAACTTTATATTCTACACAATTCACTTCGTATATCAAAACCCCATGTGTATTCAAACATTCTATTCCACACAATTACATCATATCTGACTTCAAAAGGTTCAAATTGAAGATATAAATTAGGTATTTGCCTTCTATATACCATTAAAAGCATGTTTATGGATGAACTTCTGGTAAATGTATCATGGACCGCCCGACGTATGTGCCACACAGTCATCAGCGGTCCATGGTACATATACCAGAGTTCCATGCTTTAAGTTGTTTTAGATGATATTTGTTATGATTTTACCGTTTGATAATATATTTTTAGGTAATTTTAAAATACATATGACATGTTTATTGTTTGTATGTTTGTATTAATTGCATGTTTACTTAATTTATCATGAATTTTTTTTTTGTATTAAAAAATACATCTTTGAAACATATAGCGATGAACATCTGGAAGAAGTGGCATGGACCGCCCACGTGTATAGTCGAGCGGTCCATGCAGCTTCTTCCAAAGGTCCATGCATTTTCATGCTTATATGACATATGTGATTGCATATCTATAGTTAATACGTGAAAAAAATATCTTATGTAGTAATTATAGCTTATTGCCGAATGGATTTATGCCTAATTGTAATTTTAATTTGTAGATGATGGATTTTCAAATTGTAAACGTCAAATTTGGAGGTTATTGGGTTGATTGTACTTATGTGAATGGACGAGAGCAGATTGCACCATTTTCGAGAAATGGAATTTCGTTATACAATCTTAGATTTTGTATTAACAACATGTTGATGTCGTTGGGGACAGAGTACGAAATGTTTTACTTGTTGGCATCTCGAAGTGGGTAAATGATAAAATATTGTTTGACAAGTGATGTAGAATTGGTTGTTTTATGCATGAGCGTTGCAAGTCCCACGGTATATGTTAGTTATATCAATCAATCTTCGTTCGATATGGGTGGACCATCGCAAAGCTCAAACATGAATGATGAACTAGAAAATATTAGAAGGTTTGCAGCTTCGTCGGATTGGTTTGATGAATTTTACCCTGCACACATGAACTTCGGTTCGACGAGCAGAGCCAATGAAATTTCAGACTTGAATGAGGCATATGGATATGGACAGAGACAGGGTCAGGGTGAAGATCAGTATCAGAGCGATTACCAGTTTCAGGGTGATGATCAGTATCAGGGTGAAGAGCAGTATCAGGGTCCGGGACAGGAAGATGAACAAGAACAAGGACAAGGACAAGAAAATACTGATTTTTATGTTGATGAAGAGGATGATGACGACGATGATTATGTTCCATCATCTGAGAGCTTCGAATCTGAGGAAGAACCTGATTTGACCTTTAACAGATTTATTTTTGCTGAATTTGCTGCATGGATCCACGAAGAAAGAGGTATGCGACATTTACTAGAACTTATGTATCCTAGTGCGGGTGATAATGATGACATACGGGTCCGAGAAGCATACTTAACCAATTGGTTAATTCCAATGGTACCTCCTGATGCTACAGCTTTAGATGTGTTTTATGATGAAAATTTGTTACTAGAAGAGTTGGCTGAAGGATCTATTTTTGATGATAAGGAGCAGCTTAGCATTATAGGTGGTTTGTGGAATCTTGAACATAAAGCAAAATATCGAGTGACTAGATCAGACACAACTCGATTGTATTGCAAATGCAAGTTAAGTAGCGATTGCTCATTCAAGCTGAGTGCTTGTTCTCATGGAGGGTCGTGGCTTGTAATGAAGTTCTGTGGCGAGCACACGTGCGGGGATGGTATCACAAACATTGGACCAAGGAATGTCCACTCAAAGGTGATCAGTGCGTATTTTGCAAAGAAAATGTGAAACACAAATGAAATCATAAATCCCAAAGTTATTCAGAACGAGTTGATGATTATGTTTGGTATGCAAGTGTCCTACGATGTGGCGCTAAGAGGTAGAAACCATGTTGTTGAGATGATATATGGTAAATATCATGAATCATACCAACTACTGCCTGATTATTTGCATATGTTAGATGTGACAAATCCGGGCACGATCACAGATATCGACATCGGTGCAGACAACAGGTTTCGTCATGTATTTGTGGCTCTTGGTACTTGTAGATCAGCATTTAGCTTGTGCATGAGGCTGGTAATAGTAGTCGACGACACTCACTTGAAGGGAAAGAATAATGGCATTATGTTTGTTGCAGTTACAAAAGATGCAAATGAGCAGGTGTATCCGTTGGCGTATGGAATCGGCCCAATTTAGAATCATGATTCTTGGGTATGGTTCATGACACGACTAAGAAGAGCATATAGGAGCACGGCTCAAACATTGATTGTATCTGATCAACATGTGTCAATTGAGCATGCAGTGAGTGTTGTATTTCCGGAAGCAACTCATGCCCTTTGTACTACCATCTTAGTAACAATTTAAATAGATTTGGTAAAAATACTCTGAGATTGTTTCAGAAGGCTGCTTACACATACAAGCAGACCGAATTTCAGAAAAGAATGAATATGATTCAAGTTGGCAAGGTGCAGGCCTATGATCACTTAATGAAAATTGGACCTGCTAAGTAGGCTTGGTCGATGTGTCATGTTCGAAGGTATAACTTCTTAACGTCCAATACAGCTGAGATTTTTAATCGTACACTTTTATGGGCTCGTCATCTACATATTTGTGCATGCATGGAGGCAGTAAGACTGATTTGTGAAGATTGGTTTAGCAAACGACTTATAGCTGCCAACAGGAAAAGACATCCACTTCCAGAAGAGGTAAGACGTAAAATGATGGTCTAAATCGAGAGATCTCATACATACAGATCACTTCCAGTAGGTGATGATCGATACCGAATTGAAATCAATAATCAATCATTGTTGGTAGACCTTGGAGCGTGGACATATGAATGCATGGAATTTTAGTACGACGGGATCTCGTGTTCTCATGCTATTGCGGCAATTACGTACGTACTTCTTCATTATGTCTTTGAGAATTAATTTAGATTATGTCTTTGATAATTTATTATAATATTATTATATGTGCAGGAAATCTGGAAGAACTGCAATTGATTTTGTAGCACACTAATACAAATCGTCATCGGTTGTAGATGCGTATAAAGGTGTTATATCTTGAATTCCTCCAAAACAAAATTGGAATTTGCCGGACAATATTTCAATCATTGAGATTTTGCCAAACAAAGCAATAAGAATGTCGGGTAGACCGATGATGAGTAGACGTAGATCAGGAGGGGAAACATCTGGGAGACGTAGGAGAGGAAGTCGACAATGTCCTCATTGCAATATGACAGGACATACGGGTCCAAATTATCCTCAATCACGTGATGATTAGTAGTAAAAGACTTATTTGATGTTATGTAGATTTATTTGTTGTGAAGATTTATTTGATGTTATGAAGACTTATTTGTTGTTTGGGTATTTATGAAGACTTATTTCATGTTATGTTGAATATAGTTATAATAAGAATATATTTATATTTTATATTTGAATAAATATTCTAATAAGAATATATATTTGTAATTTTGAGTTAGCTACGCATTTACTTTATATTTATTAACTTTTATTTTTATTAATTAACCGAAAAGAAGTGAAAATCGACTTGGTTGGATACGCCCCTATAGATTCTCTAAATGCAATGGTGTGTTTTCAAATCCAATTGACTGTTTTTTTTGTTGTTCAATTTTATTGGTATTTATTTTTGTAAAACTCATAGTAAATTGAAAACACAACGAAATCGAATGATTGAAATTGCATATTACTCCTAACTCGAAGTCATATTTAATTATATTAAGAATAACAAAAAATGAAGTCATCGAATATCAAACATATGGTTTAGAAATAATAATCAACTACAAAACGAAGTCATTGAATATCAAACTTATGGTTTAGAAATAATAATCAACTACAAAGAGAGAAAATTCTCTCAGCGTCTTCACATTTTTGCTTCCCTAGATAATAGATGGACTCCCACTAATATACCGTTCAACGGTCATGCATAGAAAAGGACTACAACTATGACTGTCTTTTTTGCTTCAATTGCTCTGATTCCGGAGGAACCTTCAACTTAAATCTTTCACCTGTATCTGACACACCTATCTCTTGATGCTGATAATAGAAAGATTGTGCCAACAAAATTGGCAGAAGATAGTAAATATGTGTCAATTTCCTATGTCTCATTTTCTTCGATACTTCGTCCAATTTGAACCACAATGGATAATACAGACTCATGATCTGATTGTACATATCACAAATAATGACCACATAATGCTTGTTGATGATACAGGAAAATATAACCTACAAGTGCAACATATAAATGCATATAATTAAATATAATTGCATATAATTCACATAAATAAATATAATAACATTTAATTACATATAATTGATATAATTCACACAAATATAATTGATATAATTCACATAAATTGCATATAATTCATAGAAAAGGACCACACCGGATGGCTCCAATAATCTCTCCATACCATCTCTTGAGAGTATTCTTCAGATCATTATGTCTATCAATCATATGTGCCTCCATCTGCTCGTGCCTCCACCTCGCTAAGTACACGCTGTGTCCTACCACCGCTGCTTCTAGATGATGATTCAGGCACTGGTGGCCTGGGACGCTTTCTCGTATATCTCCGAACATCGAGGAGGACGCTCTGTCTCAGGTGGAGGACACTCTGCCTCAGGTGGTGGGCTGTGGTAATATGACTCATCCGGCTCCGGTTCATCTACATGTGTGGACTCCACGTTCCTCGTAGCTCGTCGACTGCTAATAGGTTGAACTACGATCGGTGGCACTCTATGCCTCGGTGCACGCTGCTCGGCTGTCATGCCCCCCATGTAATTGGATTAGTCAGAGGCATGTACTCCACATCCAGGGGGTCTCACATTGTGTGGAGAGGTAATATGCACGTCTCTCCTCCTCCTCGTCAGCAATCAGATTAGAAATATTGTAACCCTACAAATTGAAGATAAATATTAATACAATTTTATCATAATGATAACATATAATTAGATAATGATTGTAAATGAACATAAAACTAACATCCGTGTCAAAACACTCATAGAGCTGCTCCACTGTCCCGTTTAGATTCATCCGGAAATTTCATCTCAGACAACGGGGATATGTTGAAGGGATGTCTCGTTGCCTACCAGCAAACGCTTCGAATCCCGGTATGACCTCTAACCCCCACACCATCAGTGCCCAAGCCGGGCTACAGAAATGATATTTTGGATTGTCGGGAATTTTCCTAATATAATTTCTAAGAATTTTATAAGAGTATGCACCCCAAAGAAAATTATAGAAGGTGTCTAGGTCGTCCACCAAAGACCAGAGCCACGGGAATATAGGTTTTTGTGAATCATGACCAAATACGAAGACGTAGGCCATGAGGACAAGAGCGGTGCGAAAATAGATCTCTCCACCAGGATCATCTATGTTGTTACGTGAACTAGAAAAATGGGCTAGGAGATCAGCACCGGTCATGTGAATGCCATTGCAGGAGGACATAAAAAAAGACGACCTAGTCAGATCGTGCGTGTAAGTACTATCGAAATTTGAAGTTTCAAATCTCAACCTAGTGATCAGTGCATGATCAACCAAAGTGTACTCGACATCACCCCTGCATATGTGGAATCAAATCTCACCCCTAGTGTGGATTACCCTACACACTATACTGTGCAAAACTGGACATGATAGGTTACCCGGACCCCAACTAAAGAAATGACCAAACGGCCCATGTTGGAATCTTTGAACAAGCTTGTTCCCACCTAATTGCAAGAGTCTAGACCTAATTTCTTCTACAATACCTATCTTATAGTATGTGTTGGGTTTACATTTCCAATTAATAGAGTTAGGTCTGTGATACCAAGACTGGGCCGACTCCTTCAACATTCAGTCAATACAAAATAATTTCAATCAGTTCATATAACATCAAATTAAATTAAAATTAGATCAAATACATCAAAATTCTAATAATTTAATTAAAACAATCATAATTCTCACAATTAATTATGTAAATCACCAAATCACACGCATATTATACATAATTTTCACATAAATGCAACAACAATAATTATATCAGATCAATAGACGATGGACCGCTGGTAATACCTAGAGAACAAGCCCCATCGGTCCATCACACATTTTCCAGCGGTCCATGTTTGCGTGTACCCTACATATTTTTCTAAAGTCAAATATCATATATTCAAGTCATAAACATGCATAATTCGAACAATACAATTCAATAAATCATAATATAAACTTAAATTACCAAACATCAACATACATGCACGTAAAATTAGGTTCTATGTCAACAAAAATGTAAGAAAAGTACATATATCCGATATAATATGGACCGCTGGTAAGTTCTTTCGATTTAAGGATGGACCGCTGGGCATAGGGCCGAGCGGTCTATCCCTAAAATACCAGCGGTCCACTTTGATTCATGTTCAGGGAGTGATTTTGAACCTGAATATGGTGTGGGATGTCTCCTTCGCTTTCTCCCATGGCTCTCCGATGAGGATCAGGCAGCGGCGGTCCAAGAATGCTCCACCAATCTCCAGCAAGATCCAGCAATCTTCGAGCCTTGAAGAAGAAGGTCAGGGGCGGCGGCGACAGACGGCGAGAGGTACAAGTGAGGAGAGGAGAAGATTTCTAGAGGTACAAGGGAGAGGGGGTGGCGAGAGGTCCAAGTTTCAAAAGAGGAAAAAGAGAAGGAAGGAGGGGCGGTCCATTCTTAGGTTAGGGATAAAAAAAATATTTTATTAAATTAAATTCCTCACTTTCTATAACTACTTTCACTTTTTCAGAAAAATATTTTGACTTTCACAGTAGATTTCGAATTTCCAGACAAAATGTATATTTTTGACATGTAGATTGAGATTTTGGGTATATTTGACATGTATTTTTTCAAAATGGGTATTATAATTTTTCTCCCCCTTTTCTTAATTGGTTTCACATTAATGTCTTTACCAATCATCAATTATAACTCCCACGGTCAGTTCAGAACTCACAAGTAACAACAAGAAATGAGATATACTTCACATCAATCAAATAAGAATAAACAATTTACGAGATATAAACTACAGTTAAAAATGTAATTTAAACAAAGAAAAATACAACAGAAAAGAAACACAAATTAGCTTGGATGTCCTTACGTATCGATAATATAATACAAGTTCAACCGAATCTGTCCACCTCATCCCTTAAAACCCTCCTAGCCTCTCATTTAATTTTTCACATTTTTCTAAATATTTGGAATTTTATCTATATATAATCATATATAATATTATATATTCTTATTTCCACGTAGGCCTATGATATTTATGTTATGTTTTTATTTTTATGTATATCATAGACTGTATTATATATTACTTCTTATTTAAGTATTATTTTAATAAATATAATATATATAGTGATATTTAATTTGATATATATATTTTGATAAATAATTTAATAATAATTTATATAAATTATGTATAATATTTTAAAATTTAATGAAAATTAATAAATCATATTAAAATATCTAGATTTTTATATTAGATTATATATTTTTTAATATATATAATTTATTACGTATGATTATTATAACATACTTTTAATTATATTATTATTCAAACAATCCACATATATTTTTTAATATAGATAATAAAAATTAAATGAATCATATTTTTTTTATTAAAATAATAATATATAAATATAAAATAGTGTATAATCTTCTTATTTATTTATATATCTTATAATAATTGTAAATTATTTCATATTTAAGTATTATTTTCATTAATGAAAAAATAGTCAATAAGTATATTTCGATGTATATTTGATAATTTAATCAAATTGATGATTTTTCGGCCGTATATCATTATTATATTATGAAATTGAACTTCATAATTACTCACATATTATGTTATCTATTAGTGGGTAGATATTTTAAATATTTTTATTATTATATTTTACATGTATTTTATTTAATCTTTAATCCAAAAAGTAACATTCCTAATTATACATCATAATAATTAAAGACATATAAACTTACGTATTTTTTCCCGTGACCTTTTAATTTAGCCAAAAAATACATAAACTTAATATTTTTTATATTTTTCCAATGACTTTTCAATTTGGCCAATAAATACATAAACTTACGATTTTTTCTTATATTTCTTATGACGACCTTCTTCGGTCAAATTTGAGTTGATTCAGAATATAACATTTTTGTTTTTATCTTATATCAGCATACATAAAAATTGAACTTTTAGGGGAAATTATATAATTGTTTAGTGACGGAATGATTCCCTTACAAAAATTAATAAACTAAAAAAAATAATTTAATTAATATGTTGGCACAATTATTCTATTATTAAATTTAAAGACTGGTTAATCCGTCATTATTTCAATCTCTAAAAATGAATCTTAGTTTTGTTATGATAATGTGTCATTATTATGTCATTAACTTTGTAATTAAGATAATGAGATATATATTTAAAAATATTCGTAACTAATCCGTCATTAAATTAATGACTTTTTTTTTCGTCACTAATCTATCATTATTTTAATGGTTTTTTTGTGTGCTATATAATTATTTTTATCATTTAATGTTCTTAATTAATTTTTTAGGTTCATATATTAAAAAATGGATATAATTTTAAAATTTCAAGTTTTTCAAATAATTATTAATTATGATTTATTATATCTTAATAATTTTTTAAAAAAAATATTAATTAAAATGATAAATTTAATTATGAGATACATTTTATTGGACACAAATATGAAATATTGAATCTCATCCCGTTTGCTTCACTTTAATTCATAATAATATTAATATAACATGGGTGGTGAGATGACAATATTGTTCCCAGATGTTGTATCCCTCCTCACTGTGTTAAGTTTTCAATTTAAGAGAAGCTCCTTAAATTTCTACTTTCTTATCCCTCCTTAAAGTATGTTTTTCTGACATCTAACCAAATAGAAAACTAAGACAACCTAATACATTAATGATTTTCTACCTAACTTTTATAGATTGTTAAAAAATCACATTTATAATCCTTCAATTTATCAAACTTTTATAGTATCGAACATTTGAACTCAGACTTTCTACTATCCTAATTAATTTTTTGAATTATGCAATCTGTATCTACCCTATAAAGCTTAAGCTGCATTAAATACATAAAAGCCCAAAATGTTGACATAATTTTCAATAATCTGACTGAGCAATTTTTGCTAATTTATAGATGAACCACTTAGTACACTTTAAATTGTTAGGCCCCAAGATAACATATATGTTATGGCCCAACTACCACTTTCAACAAACAGGAATACTATTTATACCGTATCTATTTAAAATTTTAAATGGGTCTATTTAAAATTTTGTACCGAATACTAATCTTTCTGTCCATAACAAGGAATTTCTTTTTTTAGTGAAAAATGTGATCCGTAAAGTAAGATGTATGTGAAGTTTTAAATACGTATTAAATATTTTATGAGATTATATCGAAATAAAAAAGAATTGATTTGACGACCAAAACGGATAATAAAGAATTACTCGCTAATGATAGATCAAATTTGATGAAACGCACCCTCTAAAATAAGAATTTTTGATCCTGAGGAAGGCTCGCAATTAGCTCAGTGGTAGAGTGCATTGTATTTGTTCTCTATTTGTTTGATTTACTTTGTCCATCATATAAATAATTTCCCCCGAGTATCATGCCTTAATGGATTATACTAGTAGTAATACTTTAGAGAACAAGAAAAGACAAAAAACTAAAAATTGGTGCTGAAGAACATAATACGATAGTATCGCAAAATATATAATTAATGCCGAGAGAAACTGCAGCTTCAATTCCAGTACAAAACACTGAGCCCCTAAACAAATGTTGCTTTTATATTACTACACCTTGTTTCTCACCTTCATTCAATATTTTTCCCTTTTAAAAAATTTATTTCTACCTTACCTTAATCTCTCCTACATTCCCCCTACCTTAAAACCATCAACTAACCAACAAAGTCTCCTCTAATGATCTGACCTCCATAATGCCTCAAATGCCTCTGTTGCTGAGCATTCTCAGCACTTTGACTGAGTCCCAAAGTGAGCGACACCGAGCCCATCCCCCCCATCTCGATACCAGTCCCTCTATGGTGATGAGACTGCAACATCTCCATCAATGATCCATCAGGAACGTCTTGATACTCGATCCTCGAACGCTTTTCTTGATTATATAGGCCTGCATGTGACCTATCCACCACCTGCTCTGAGGAGCCAATAACCGAGCACTCGGCTTGCTTGTCGGGAACCGCTCTCATTCTCAGCCTATTTGGAGATTGGCTGTCGAAGTCGCCTTTGTCACAACCTTCAACCGTAGTTTTCCCATTAGTAGTATTACTTCTCCCACCATTACCCGAGGACCCTTTGGTTTCGAGCATGTGTATCTCTTCAACCATTGGCTTCCACACACGAACACGAGCATTGATAAACCAGTTCGATACCTAGATCATTTACCAAATTAGACTCGGTCTTAAAGTGAGTACGTACTCGAATGTGCCCCTCAATGAATTAATACCTGGTTTCGAGTTAAATTAGTTTGTGTAGCTAGCATATGCTTGTCTGTATCTGTAGGGTACCTTCACACAAAACACACTAAAATTTAATAATACCACATGCATGTTATGCTTTAATTTCAAAATGAAAAAAGAGAGAGACGACTTACGGGTGAAGAAAATGATCAAACAACCACGCTCTTAAGATAGAAACGGCGCGTTCCGGTAGGCCTCTCTGGGGCCTCCATATGTGTTGGCCTTCAAGAACGCCTATACTATTACTTGACCCCTTTTGCTTTTGAAAGTTTTGATCAAAGAATTTTAATATTGAACCGTTAGCATCACCCTTCGTGCCACCAGAAGGGCACGGCAACTCTTCTCCCAACGAGTTCTTTATGCTCTTGATTTGGTCCGTTATCGCGTTCTTCAGACTCCGGAAATGCTTCGAGATCATCCTTAGGGCTAACGAGACAAAGGGAGTGGCTGTGCTTAGACCTGCCACGGTTTCAAATGAGGAAACCACCATTTGCATCTGCTGATGATACTGTTTATACCTTTTGCAAACCTGTTAAAGAACTATTTTGTCAACTTCCCTTGATCCAAGTCTATAGCTCTTTAATTGATAAGCTTAACAATAATCTGTCCAAATAAATCTACAATCTATTTGAGTGGGGTGGTTATGAAGACAAGACAACTAATGTCTCATCACATGTAAAAGCTTTTACATTTTAACATAGACAAGTCACATGCATGTCACGGCTTGAGAAAATAAGAAAAAAATATGCATATATCATACATGGTATGTATGCCCCACCCACACACATATTCTTCTCCATGCGTTTTAGAAAATTTATGCTTCGCCTATTGTCAAGATTTACCTAACTATGGTCTAAAATAACGTCTCCTAAAGTTATAAGCAGCAAAGCCACAACCATGCATGCATATAGTTCTTCATGTTTAAACCAATAAAGTGGAAAAATGTGTACTCACTTTAGAATCGAAATAAATCTCTTGATAGGCACTCTATACATTTTTGAAAAAACCATTAACGAATTGATGATACAAATTAAACTTTTGACAACACATGTTTCGACATTGGAATCTTTTGTTACTAACAAACAAACACATAGGAACAAGAACTGGGAAAGTTTCTAAATGTAGAAGTCTTTCAAGCATACCTATTTAACTAAGTGACTCTTCTATTCTTTAATTACTATTCAAAATCCATAGTATCTCACATGTACACTAGTATTTTAGGCTTTCGAGAATGATAATTATTACCGTACAGATGGAATAATGGAAACTTAGACATAGAATGAACATTATAATCAAAATTTTAAAGAAATCACATGGAGAAGCAATGATATCATACTAAGCAACTCATGAGCTAAAAGGCCCTACGAGTATTATTACCAACCTCTTCCCGCATAAACAAGAGCTTCGCCTTCCTATCGAGTTTCTGCGGCGACGAGCAGCTCGAATCACCGGGATCTCGGCATTCATTGTTAGAATCATCCAACACGAACCTGGAGTTACTCATCACGCCCTTTCCGGCACGTTCGACACTACTAAGAGCTTCATTAGAAACCCTAACATCGTCTAACATCTCATCGGAGGCATTGCAGATATCGACATTTTTAGGCCTAGCAATGCAGCAGAGATCCTCCAATAATTGTTGTGCTGGCCTCAAAAACCTCGAGCTTCGGAGAATGGTTGCGTAACCCGTGAAAGGACCCAACGGCCCGGGGTTCCGATGAGGCGTCAACAGTTGCGCCCCGCCTAAGATTCTAGTAGTACCAGCTGACAAATTTGGACTCGCGTTAATCCAATTTCTTGAATCTTGCACATTACCACTGCTGCCACAAACATCTCTTGTCTGAAAATCCTTCTCACTGATGTGAAATTCGTGCACTTTGGGCGAAGGAACCGAGGAGAGGGAGAGTGAGAGTGCTTGCCTGTTGGAGTGATCAGTCATCACCATATCCCTATCAAGTTCATCCTCGTTGCTCCATTGGTTATCGAGGCGCATTTGATCGGCGTAGGCCGGTAGAAGAAGCAGCTCATTACCACCAAACTCACTCTTCTGCTTAAGTGAGGGAAACTCAAGGCCGAAGGTTCGAGCATTGGACGAGGTAACAAGCTCTTGCAGCGTGTCCTGGTACATCGAGGAGCTCCCGTTCATGTCTGCATTGCTCATAGGGGAATGCAGCTGATCTTGATGATAACCTAGATAATTAGGCTTGAAATTGTTGTCTAACAATTGTGGGATGGGATTAGTACTATTCATGATCTTCGAAGATGAACTAGCACCACCGTCTCCCATGAAAACAGAAGTGTTATTAGAAACCCAATCACTGCTTCTCCATGTGTTAAAGTAGTGTGGGTCAGCGGGGTTAAACGACGTCGTTGACGCGATCTCTCTATGAAACGGAGACCGCTTATCGGGTTCTTGATGATGACCCGTTAACCCATCCTTGAAGAGTGGATTTGCGGAGAAATTGATCATTTCGGAGCAGAATTGGGTAGGATCGTAGCATATGTTGCCGTTGCCACGAGAGTAGTCTTGGTTGGAGTAAACTCCCAAATCTGGCTGAATCCGCAGCTTGTCTCGACGGCTTTGCTGCGCGATGTGGAAACTGCTCATATCCATTAACGATTTTACACTGTGATTAGGGCTTCCGCAGTTTCTTGAACTTGGAACATTTCATGGCGGCTGAAATCCTGCATGCCATTTATTTCCATTTGCAGTTTCAGTATCAACAGTGTGTATATAATATATATATATATATATGTATATAAAGCAAGCTCACATGAACAACAAGAGTTAGAGAGAGAGATAATGGGAGTGAGATGAATGTGTTCAAGTGAGAAGTAATCTAGGACAAGTGAAATATGGACAAAAAGATCAGAGGAAAATCCGAGTCTCAAGAGGAAAGAGAAAGAGGTCTGGAAATAATGGTGCTGAGACAAACATGTACAGTAAACAGACTTGGAAATCACTGTTCAATCATATGGCACAACTCAGTCGCAACAACACAGAAGAAATAATAAACAAAAGCTTCAGCCCAAAAAAGCAAGGAATTGAAAGATGAACACGAAATCACTGGCTTAAATACTGTACCCAAACCAGTAAAGTTTATTTTTATACAATACACGGCGAAGATTTTAAAGCCTTCACTTTACGTAACACCTCCAAAAACCCTAGCTTTTTCAGCACTGCTTTTTTTTTTCGCTTCGATTCTTTTCTCTACTGAAGATCTGAGACTAACCGTTATATATAATGGATTTACAGTGTGATCCCCAACCCCAGATTCATTAAATCATCAAAATCTGATCGATCACTTCGCTCGTGCGGAAAATAACAGTGACAAACTCCAAATTTATCGTTTTCTTCCTTTGTAAATTCTCATACAAAACGCATACATACATATATAAATATATATATTCATAAAGTTGATTATCAAACCGGCAAAGGTATCATTACGACATATACATCATAAAAGAAAAGGAATACTTAAGACAATACATTTCAAAGCTCATAATGGAGGATGAGTTTTAAAAAAAGGGTTTGGCGAAATAGGGTATTGGAGCTAATTATATATTATTACCTGCTTAATGAAAAAAGAAAGAGCATGTGATTCTCCGATGGATTTTCCGGCAAAGATTCCTCAAGAGTAGAGTTAGTGGGGTAGGAGGAGAGGAAGGGAAGGGGGCAGAGAGCAGAGGTAGCTGTATGTATGTATCTGAGTTCAAGTGTAGTGTAGGACAATCATTGCTTCTTACCTGATTATTGCCCTTTGCCTTTAACCCCCACTCTTTCCCTTCTACTTTTAAATCAACCACAGCTATAAATAAACTTCAAACTAATTGAGCAACAGATTTAACCAAATTAGTGTAACGTCGTGTCTTCGTTAAAATTGACATGGAGTATTTATTTTGGAGGGATGCGTGATGAAGGAAATGAAAGATAATATTGCCCTCCATTCCCAACATCTTCTTCAAGGGGGGGCCCGGCCCGGCCCCTACAGCAATTTAATAATTGTCGATTGGAAAGGGCCAAGGTGAGCAGAGTTGTTTGGAATACAGCCCTTAATTGCATGATTAACTACGGAAATGCCATCTCTAATTCATTTACTCCGACACTTCTACCAGTGGGTAGGGTTTTTCATGAAACTGATCTACATGTTCATGTTGATCTTGTGTTGTTTTTTACTGTTCACATATTAATGTAATGAAATTCCTTCAATTTCGTTTACTCTCAAGTCAAATACTTTTATTTTTAAAGTACATGAATGCTGGTACTTTTAGTACAATAACGTGGTGTTTAGTTTGCATGATAGAATGGATTAATAAAAATAATAATTTAGTATTTACTTTGAAATATAAATGATGGATTACTCAATTTTGAACTAATTTAACTATCATATCTTTCAAATTAATCACATATTATATCAATGTAACTTATCACTCAAAGTAAACACCACCTTAGATTATGTTCGTTACCTAAGTTATGATATTTATCTCATAATAATTATCTTATAATTGTATTTGATGTATTTAAAAATAATTTAAAGATTATGTAAAATAATTTTCAGAAAATCATAAAATAATTTCACCTCTTTGGGATTATTTTTAAATTAAGCTTTCACATCCGCAAGTGATAGGAAAACGTGGATTGTTTATTTATTAGCTGCGTATAATAAAAGTTGAAATAATTTAACTTCCATTTGTTGTAATGTTTGTGTTTGTTCAAATAGATAGGTTATGGTACAAAAGTATAGCACTAAATCTTTTTTATTAATTAGAAATAGTACTCCAATTTATAAGGTAGGTAATGTTTAATTTTCTATAAACACCATACACAAACATTACAACAGATTTGATAATGGCTTATTTTTTTGGATCAAATATCAAACAAATAATTAAATATTTATTTTGCCAAATGTTATTGTCACAGTTTATATATACAGCACAGTTACATTTTTGACATTATTTATAAATTATAATATCCAAACTGGCCGACATATTCCAAATATAAGAAAATACTCGCCCAATCCCAAAAGCCTATGTTTATGGGGACCGTGTGCAATCTACTTCTGAATTTTATTAGGTCCATTATTTATTTATTTATTTATTTATTATTATTATTATTATTATTATTATTATTATTATTATTAGAGGCACAGCTATTGCAATACAAAAGATTTATTAATTTAAAAATTAATTATATTAATATTAAATTATGACGCGTGACTTAAATCGAGATCTAAACATTGGACATCACTAGGCCAACACACATTTATTAATTTACTAAGCATTTCCTTCATCCGCAACATTTAATTAGTGCCATGTCTAGTTAAGTAGTTATATCGAAATTATTGCACAATCATTGCCAAATGAACCACTAAACAAGGGTTGGTTTGAAAATAATCACATGTCATCTAATTAAAATCTACTTCTGATTCGTGATAATCACATTATTAATTAGCTTCCAATTACGATATTGCAGTTCCTCAAATAAAAATAAATAAATAAAAAGAACTTGCAATATTGTTTATAGCCTAACGTACCAATTAAGGTCCATATCATATACTAGTATAGAACAATGGTTTTTAATTCACGTACTAAACGTGACTATTTAGAGGTCAACCACCATAAAAGTATTATTAAACATTAAAAAGTTTCTACTAGGGGTTGAACCTTCAAAATTAATTAGTAGATGTACATACGTGAACTTTGGCCATATTCATAGAGGCAAAACCTATACTATACTTTGCGAGTCTTAGGTCTCCAATTACCCTATTATTAATTAATATTAGGTTCATATAGTCAATGTCCAAGTCTGATTATTTAATGAAATTGCTAAACTTGATCGATTATGTTTGTTATCTAAAATATAATTACCTTATAACAATGATACTTACAAGATAATTATAATGAAATATAAATATCATATTTTAAGTATCAAATATAAATACTTATTATTTTCTTGATTTTATGCTTTCTGCCATCCATAAACGAGAGATACACATTCATTTGTTTTTACACGTCCACGAAAAATATGCATTTATAAAGTATATATGCTTTCTTGAAGTCGCTACTTAATTTCTCTATCACAAATGCTAAAAATTCATTATATGCATGATATATTTAATTTATTATTAAAAAATTTCACTCACAATATACATAGTTATTTTTATGGATATAGTGTAATTTACTTTTTCTTTTTTTGAATTGTTTGTGTTTGGAAAAGAATTTTTATTTAATTGTTAGTGAGCGGCATCAAAGAAAAGGAATAAACGGTTAGATATTGAGTGGAAGGGAAGAAATAGAGGGCGGAGATTGAGGGGGAAACTGTTTATCGTAAGTTGGAACTGAAGTGAGAGTTATTGGCGTACAGGAAGAGAGTGAAGCAGCTTTTTCATTTCATGGGTAATTGGTGTTTTGGTTAGTGCAGTGAAGCAAAAGATTTTCGACCAGATAGAGAGAGAGTGTGGCCTGTCAGCCTCACCCTCAGGTGACGCAATCAGCTCTCTAGATTTACAGCCTGTCCTTTTCACATCACACCCTCCCCTAATCTCCCATTTACCTCTCTTTCTCTCTCTCACCTCTTAACATTTAAATCACATCAACATCCAATCATATTTCCAATTCCAAAAAGACTTCAACAGACTTTACTTGCAATTTATTCTTCAACTTTCATACTGTAACTATTTTACTATTTACGACTCATTTCGATAAAGAATACCTGTAATAATACTATCTCCCTTCCCCTTGTACTTCATAGTTCAAATTAGCATAAATGGTCAAAATTACTCACTTTTAGAATTTATATGTTACAAAATATTCAAAACATTAATATATATGTAGAAAATATTTATTTTATTTTTAAAATGTAAAATAGTACATAAAAGTCCTATAATTCTTACACACATATACTAAAGTAGAGTAATAATTGAGTCTTGATTAATATTTTTTTAAACTATTATGTTTGTGGATATATATCATACATATCATATAAATAACTTATACTAACGGATATAATCCCACAAGTTATATCCATAGAAAACTCTTCAAAGCTTCAAACCATTCTGTAGAATTATCCCGTATCTTGCTCCGAATAGACTGATATTAAAGATATAAATTAGGTAATTGCATTATAATGTTGCTATAGTTCAATTTAATGGTGGACTGCTGGTATAACTGCTATGGACTGCTGGGACCTTTAGCAGACAGACCAGCGGTCCAACATTAAATTTTCAGCGGTCCATATTGTTTCTTGTAGTAGATGATATTTGTGAATGTTTTAGTATATATTGTTAGGAAATTTAAAGATTATTACTATGTTTACATGAAAATGTTATTTTGATATCTCTATTAGTTGCATGTTTATTTAATTTAACTTTAAATTATGATTTTTGTGTAAAATAATGATAATTGGATGCATTCATGGTTGGACCGCTGGAAGAAAGAATATAGACCGCCGAGGACCGCCCAGTGTCCATCGAGCGGTTCATAGGCTTTTTTCCAGTGATCCATCCATAATAATATTTATATCATCTATGTGATAAAATATTAATAGTTAATACTTGAAAAAATGTTTGTTTTATTGATTGTTGATAATATTCGAATACACTTATGTATACTTTATATTTTTTATTTGTAGATGATGGATTGTCAAATTGTAAACATTAAATTTGGAGGTTATTGGGTTGATTGTAGCTACATGAATGGATAAGAGCAGATTGCACCAATTCCGAGAAATGACATTTCGATATACAATCTTAGACTTTTTATTAACAACATGTTGATATCGTCGGACATAGAGTATAAATTTTTTTACTTGTCGGCATTGCGAAGTGGACAAATGATAAAATATCGTTTGACAAGTGATGCAGAATTGATTGTTTTATGCATGAATGTCGTAAGTCCTACGGTATATGTTAGTTATATCAACCAATCTTCGTTTGATATGGGTGGACCATCACAAAGCTCAAACTTGAATGATGAACTAGAAAATATAAGAAGGATTGCAGCTTCGTCGGATTGGTTTGATGATTTTTACCCTGCAGACATGAACTTCGGTTCGACGAGCAGAGTAAATGATATTCCGCACTTGAATGATGCATATAGATATGGATAGGGACAGAGTCAGGGTCAGGGTGAAGATCAATATCAGGGATGATGACATGAACAGGAAGAGGAAGACGGACATGGATAACTTCAAGCTATCTACAGCGAGGCAATCCAACAATAGGGCGGCAACAGCGGTCCAAATTTTTTCCAAAAACAGAGAGAAGTAGAGGAGGAGAGAAAGAAACGGTTTATGGGATGAACATAGAATGGAATGATTTGTGTATATGGGAGGAAGACCTAAAAATAATTTTTTAATTTTATTAAAAACAAGAAAAGGAGGAACGGTCTATGCCTCTATGGGAGGAACAATATGTGTCTATGGGAAATATTAATTTTAGAAAATAGTTTTTTATTTTTATTAAAACAATCAATTTCTCTATCAACCTACTCTTTTTAAGTTTTTTAATTAACTTTGGACTCACTTTTGACTACTTTTTCAAGTGGATTGCTAACTTCAAAGCAAAATGAGTATTTTTAACGTGTACATTGAGATATTGAGTGTTTTGTACACATAATTTTTTAAATTGGGTATTTTTATTTTTCTCCTATCAAATTAACACCCCCCACCCTTCTTTCCACCTTATGTAATAGATGCAGTAGGGTTAATTTCAGAAAATACTAGTATGTAATAGTACTTGTAGTATGTTGAAAAAAATACATACTATATATTTCATTTTAATTAAATTATCGAATCGAGTTGTGAAATTGAAAGATTCCTTGGATGTTTTGCACGATATATATAGGAAAATTAAATAACTAGTAGCTAGCTTTTAAACTTTAAGTTGTGGAACAAGGGAAGCTTGTCCGTTTACTAGGAAACAAATAAGTGAAACTCTTTTTTATTGGGCAGTAGTGAAACTTTTAAATATACCACAATGAACATTTTCAAACTTACAACACAACATAACATTAATTAGTTAGTTAATGAGGAGATTATGATGAGTAAATGTAATAAAAGGGGCAGTGCAGTGCAACTGGGAGTTGATAATTCTTTTTGTCAGTTAAGGAAAGCAAAATGCAAGTACGGTGGTTTGAAAACTGACGAGATTTAGAAACCGTCGGATCTCGATCCAAGGGTTGCCTTGATACTGCTGCCTGCATGCCCCTCTACTATTTTCTTGTCCCTCATTTTTCATAATAGTTTACCAATTTCATTTCATTATTATAAAGATTATCCTCATTATTTCATCTTTATACCATAAAAACAACTTCTCTTAATTGTTTGCTAATGGAGCACTTTGTGTTCCTCTACTTATATCTTCTCGGCTCGACTCGGCTTAGTAAAATTAAATTAAAATGTGGTTAATTATTGTAATATAAGAGTAAAATGTGTATAGTTAGTGATAGATGAACTAAGTTTTTCTGACCAAAAAACAACTATAATTTGGTTTTGCACTATAATAATCTGGTCCACAATAACCAAACAATTAAAAGTAGATCTAGTAAATACAGTAACATGTTAGACTTGAAATATAAATTAAGATAAGATGCAGCAGTAGGCATCTTTATATTTGAGCAAACGAGATAAGTACATGATATATGGATACATAAAATAAAATAAAAATCTAACACACTGTATGAAGCGAATATTAAATTGACAACTCAGGTTGGGTTTCTACTGTTTGACATAATTAAGAAAGGAATTGATAGGTGAAAAGGTTTGAAAAGAAAGTGAAAAATTCCCCCGGTTTGCCCCAAATTATTAGTGAATACAAAAACAGCCTTCAATAACCCCACACCTATAGCCCTATAATATAGCATTCCTGTAAATAAATACTACTACTAGTACTATAAATAAGTAAATATATTTCAATGAAATTGAAACTCACACACAGATATTATAATTATATAACAGTAATAGATAATACGGTACATCTACAGCAGTCAAATCTGATTATTTTTCACTGTCCGTAGTCAAATATTGGTATCCAGTATTCAGTCTCTGTTACTCAGACAACGAAGAAGCTCCAACTCTTATTAATTGTACTACTACTTCCTTTTAATACTTATAACTCTCAGTTACTATAATTTATTTTAATTTAAAGGAAAAGGAAATATATTTATGCATGTCATATAAATTTGTTGAAAGTCACATCTGATCTTAAATTAGGAAAGACGTTTTCATGACGTTATGATATTCTTTTTTATATATAGAGGATTTTTATCAGTCCGACGGAGATATTATTAAAATTGGAAAATACGAATTAGTTGGAAAGGCATGAAAACAAAATAGCTACTCAATTTATTGATGTTTCATATTATTGGTTCAAATTATCAAAAATAGACCCCCACTGGCCCCTAACCTTCTCCAAGCCTTTTCTGTACCAAGAATACTTATCTACCGTCTTCAATGATTTTATTACTCCCACTTCATTTCTACCAAAACTTATTAATATGTTTTTATTAATGCACTTCAATATGAATTTGGAATATGATGCTCATTTTGCTTTATTTGATATACATGAATCAAAGTTTTGGGTTGGATTTAAAAAGAAAGAACTCAGTTCGGCCCGATGGGCTGGCCTGGGAAGGCCCGGCCCGGTCTCTTAATTTGACAGCCCTATGAAATGCCTTGTTTAATTAATTTATTTTCCCTATTTAATTTTTAGAGTACACCTTATATCTATATATATATATCTATTGCTAGCTGATGTACAAAAAATTGGTTGGATCTAATTTATTATAATATTTAATGTTTTATAACCCTAGTCTTTATTTAATTTCTGTCGAATAATGTTGAGATTCCAAACAAGGCCTAAAGGTCTCGGTTCAATTTATGTGTCACAATCTTTAAAATTTATTTTATTATTTAGTTCATTGAACAATAGATGCAATACAATTAACTAAAGAGGCCAAAACCCTAATCTCACCACGGAAAAAATGGGATAGCAAAGCGAATAATATTGATTTGAATTAGGTATTTTAATAGTCTATTATGTATATATAGGAAGCAGATCTCTTGTGTACCGAACAAAAAATTGTTCTTTTGTTTGAGGAATAAATAAAAGAAGATAAAAAGTATATGATTCCTATTCACATGATTTATACAGACCATTCATGTGATTGATCATTGACTACTAAAGAAAGCTTTCAATATAAAGTAGGGTCTTATTTCAAATGGAATATATGTTACATTACATATGTCGCCTCTAATGAATTTTGTGCGATGACTACAACACAGGAAATTTCCAATTATCAAATGTTTGGCTTTGGCCCCATATTCTTTATTTAATTCATATAGTATTTTAATTATTCTCATTTTCATTAATATATACAAAAAATGACGTGGTGGTAGATGTTAGGGGAGGATTTCCTCATTGAAAGTACTGGTATGAAGTACAGTGCAAGCTCAATTTTTTTAGTTTTGTATATGTATGTTTCTAAGGTCCAATATAATAATAGTCTTCTAAAAAATTTTGTGCACGTATAGAATATAGTATTTTGAAAATTTTATTTTTTAGTCAACTCCAAATGCAAATTATGAATCCGATAGATGCTAAATAAATTCAATTTTACCTTTTTTGTAATTATTGCATATTAGATTATGGATTTGATGCGTATTAATATTACATTAACATGAAATAATAGGAGTATTAGTATTATTTACAACCTAATGCTAATTTGAACGTAGAAATAAATAAAATATTATATTTTCGAATTTTCCTTTAAAAGGTATACTACTTGTTATATTTTCGCATTTTCCTTATCATACTCGTTCGGCTATGTTCTCTTTGAATGATAAATTTATCCCTTGAAAATGTAGGATAAAAATATAATCACCCTTTAAATTCCTTCTTTTTTATCCACCATCCTATCCAAATTATAAATTCATCATTATTTTTTTCTTTAATTATTTTTCTCCTTAATATTATCCCTCCTTAGAGTGGGATTAAGGAGAAAAATAATGATGAATTTATTATTTGGATAGATTGGTGGATAAAAAAGAAATAATTTAAAGGGCCTTTTATCCTACATTTTCAAGGGATAAATTTATCCATAAAAGAGAAGATAACTTTCATATATTCAATTCAAGAATCGGTGATTAAGAAAAGCCCATTTATTTATTTGGGCTACACCGACAGGTTTATAATACATGCTGCTTGCTGGCATATTCCAAATTGGTAGGATATATTGCCCAACAAATTTTTAAAAGGTTAAAAATTAAAAAACACATTTTCATAATTAAAAGATGAAAAATGTTCATTTAAAAATAAGAAATAAAATTTATTTACTTTAAAAAATAAAAGATAAAATAGATTCACTTGCATACGAGCACATGAATAAATTGTTCATGTACTCATATATTTCACTCATATATTTCACTCACTAATTAAATACTTTGAAATATATGAACACGATGACAAAAATTTTCATGTAACGTGAATAATTTTTATAATCTTTTAATTTAATAATTTTAACCATTAATCAAATTTTATATGCTCCCTAAAATAAAATCTACTAGAATAAAAAACCATCACTAAAAATCAAGACAATGACCTATTTTTTAAGAAAAATAAAAAAGAAAGGAAAATAAAATGACATATCTATATACCACAAATAAAGAAGAAAGGTAATATGTTAATATTTCTTTCACAAAACTCATATTTTATGACGATTTACTTCGGTTATAGGATATCCGGTTTTTACTATAGCATTAATATCAGTATACAAGTCATTATAATTTTTATTTTTTTTTATTTTGTATTGAATAATATTAAACTATACTTTAATTAATAAATTATATTTAAAAAGTGATAACTAATAAACTTCGTATTGACCTCTCCCGCCGCGAGCGGGTGACATTCTTATTGGTCCCGAAACGAGTATATTGGTGTATGGGGGAATACACCAATTAAAATTCTTTCTTAGATTAAAAGAAAGTTTAGTTAGAGCTAAGATCTGAAGGGAGGTAGCTTCAGTTTAGAGCAGTTTAGAGTGTAACTTTAGATAGCAATCCTTCAGTCTACACTTAGTGTTTGACTGATGAACTAATATTTTAAGTATGCAGTGCAGAAGTGGTGGTTTTAGAAGCTTACTCGTTTATCAGAAAACTTAAATGTTAATGTTCAACTTTACACTTAATCAGTATTCAGTCGATGCAATATAGCGTTAGAGAGAAAATACTGAAAGTAAATAGAGAAGACACAGAGTTTGGTTTGCGTGGTTCGAAGATAAAAACTTCTACGTCCACGAGTCTCGATGTGAGTCGAGAGTTTCCAACTAAATGAAGTGGTGTCTTACAGTGATCAACCTTAAAGGTTAGATGAACAATAGAGTCTGATCACTTCCAGCTAAGAAGACTAATTCTAAGCTAGATCTATTCTTCGGTTACAATATAATCGCTATTTTAAGAACACACTAAGAAATATGAAACATAACTTAAGTGTTCTAGGATCTGAAATCTGAGAGCGATTGAAAGCTTGAGAGATTTGAGAGCTTGAATGCGTAAGAAAACTTGGTAACTTGTGTTTGAAGCGTTCGAAAAGTCGAGATATTTATAGGATGCTCTCAAGAATATATCCGTTGTGAGAGAAGGCTTCATCCGCTGCATTTGAATTTCTTACCGTTGAAGTTGTCGTCATTTTTACCATTTTTGGTGTTTGCAAATAAAATATGATTCACCTACTGAGATCTTTTCCAGAAATTAAAATTTCTATGAAAGTAGTCAATCTACTTAGTAGATAGCTTCTAATAACTTGAACTTCAGTGCAGGACTTCAGATAACGAATTCTTCATGCTTCAATAATTTCTGAGCCTTGAATACTTCAGGACAGAACTTAGATAATTGTCCTTTAGTTTTGACTCATTAACTGAGATTTGTATAAATTCAGTTATGACCACTTAACTCAGTCTTGGGGTCTTCAGGCTACTTGTACCAGTAAACTGAACTCTTTAACACGTGAGTTCTAAAATAAGACTAAAGGACCAAATTTTAATTTTTGACTTAATACATCTTTTATAGAAAATTTTAGAATCTTAATCAAAACTTTTATAAATATTTCCCAACAATTCTCGTCAATATCAGCATATAAGATATATAGTTATATCGTACCTACTAGCTTAAGAAAAACATAGGTTATCAGTTTCATTTTTCTAGGAAAAATACAATAAATAACGCATAATAAAAAAGTATAAGGAAATCACATTAATACGAGGATTTATCCAAAAAGTTATGAGTTGTTAATAAATAAATCCAATAAGATATAAGTAGGAAAATATCACAGATAATATTATTATTCATCATGCAACGTCAAATACTTGTAAATATTTATTTCACTAATACAGAGAACGCTTGAATTTAAAGATATATTTTGTATGGTTTTAAGTGCATGTGTTTTACTCATCAATTTTAAACTACTAGATGTTTTTATCTCTCTCTTAAATTTTGAATATATATTTTTAAAATAAATTATATATTAAATTTAAATGACAAAATCTTGTCATGAAAGACTCGAACTCGAAATATATTATTTCGGAGATTAATGTCATATCACTAAACTAATACATGCATGCAAATTTTAAATATTTATTAAAGAGAGAAGTCCTAACCGATTGGAAATAAAGATATTTATACAATTTTTATCTCAATATTCAAGATTATAAACATAAAAATACATAATTATATAATTCTTGATAAATTATTATATTCTTTAAAAATAAAAAATAAATTTCTCTCCCTAAAACTTTAAAAATACAATCAAATAGCAAAAAGGTAAAAAGCACGAAAGCAAAACTCGTTTTGCATTTTGAATATATAAATAAATCCCAATGAATAATTATATCGTGTGAAAGAAACTAAAATTCATGTGTAAAGAAAAGTAAATAGAGCTGTAAACACAAAATTTAAAAATAGTATTGATCTGTATTTAGTTCCTCTCCATTAACAGGTAAACACAGAAAGGGCAATACGACATGCAATCCGGGATCGGATCCCCATTGTAGTTGTGATAACTTGGTACTACTACTTATGATTTTACTTAAAATATGTATTCTTTCTGCAAATTTCTTCCTTAATATGTCTTACTTTTATATTAACAGGTCGATCGATTAAAAACTGAGCTCAAGTTGCCTCCAAAAGATGCCTACTATAAACTTGGGCACACAAATTTAGGGCTGTAATGGAGCCGAGTCGAGTCGAATACTAGTCGGCTCGGCTCGGCTCGTTTAATATATTAAAGTGCTCGAGCTTGGCTCGAGCTCGACTCGAGTTTCTGACCTTCTGATCAAACTCGACTTGTTACCTAATTATCAAGTTCGAGCTCGGCTCGAGCTCGACTCGTGTATTACTCGATTTGATATTGTTTTCGAGCTTGAGTTCGAACTCGACTCGTTTGATATATTTTCAAGCTCAATCTCGAGCTCAACTCGTTTAATATACTTTCAAATCCTTACTTTTACTATAATTTTTTATGCATTCGGCTTGATTAAGTCTTCGAGTGATGGCTCGATTAAGTGCTCGCGAGCTAGCTCGAGTAATCTGCTCGTGAACAAACGAGCTCGAACATATTCGCGAGCATAACGAGTTGAGCACGTCTTGCTCGAACTCGATAAAATTATCGAGCTTAAATTTGTGCTCGAACTCGACTCGTTTACTAATGAGCCGAGTTCTGAACGAGCTTTTTTCGAGCCGAGCCTCGAGTAGCTCGCGAGTAGCTCTGTTCATTTAAAGCCCTACACACAATTGAAGTCATCAACGATCACATTGCAGCTTCATCTTCAACTGCTGGAAATGTTCAAGTTATTGATCCTGCCCTTGGGAGTGTTTGTTTTGCAAGTGCCAGTGCAGGATGGTCATTTACCTTACAGTCATTTGCCAAGCTATATGTTAAGCTCCACGGTGTTCCATTCGATGCTAATAAATTTGCCTCTCGCCTTTGGGGTGATTTTTACTATGATCCTGATAGCAGAAGATTCAAGAAGAAACAACCTGAAAGTGAAGCAGATCGATCCTTCGTCCAGTTTGTGCTCGAACCTTTTTACAAATTATACAGCCAAGTGATTGGAGAAAATAAGAAGAGTGTAAAGGCTACGCTTTCTAAACTGGGTGTGACTTTGAGTAATGCTGCTTATCGTTTGAATGTTAGGCCTCTGTTAAGATTGTCATGTAGCTCCGTTTTCGGTAGTGCCACAGGCTTTACTAGCATGTTGGTTCAGCATATTCCATCTGCTAAAGAGGCTGCACCCAGGAAGGTTGACCAAATCTACACTGGTCATAAGGACTCCCCAATCTATGAAGCCATGGAGAAATGTGATGCATCAAGCCCTCTAATGGTTAATGTTACAAAATTGTATCCTAAATCAGACTGCAGCGTCTTTGATGCCTTTGGTAGGGTTTACAGTGGGGAAATAATGACTGGCCAGACAATACGTGTACTGGGAGAAGGGTATTCTCCTGAGGACGAGGAGGACATGATAGTGAAAGAAGTGAAAAAATTATGGGTTTACCAAGCTCATAATAGGATTCCCATTAGCAAAGCACCTCCTGGTTCTGGGGGGTTCTAATTGAAGGTGTGGATGCTTCCATTATGAAGACTGCCACACTTTGCAACATGGAATATAATGACTATGTGTATATACTTAGGCCCCTCCAGTTTAACACACTTCCTGTGGTGAAAACTGCTACTGAACCGTTGAATCCCAGTGAGCTTCCAAAAATGGTGGAGGGTCTTAGGAAGATCAGCAAGAGCTTCTCACTAGCTATCACAAAGGTTGAAGAGACTGGGGAGCATACAATTTTGGGCACTGGGGAACTGTACTTCGAATGAAGGACCTCAGGGAGCTTTATTCAAAAGTAGAACTAAAGGTTAGTATCTCTTTTATTAACCTAACTTTTGCTGTATGAGAGAATCAAGCTTCCAAATGGTGTTTGATTTTGTTCCATTTTCCCCACTATAGGTGGCAGATCCCTGTGTTACATTTTGTGAAACAGTTGTGGAGTCTTCTTCAATGAAATGCTTTGCTGAAACACCAAACAAGAAAAATAAAATTACAATGGTAAGCTGTTACTGTAACATATAAAATCAGTAATTAGAAGCTTTACTTAGCTAGTAATTTTGGATATCTAGATTGCGGAGCCATTGGAGATAGGACTTGCTGAGGATATTGAAAATGGTGTTGTAAGCATTGACTGGCCAAGGAAAAAGCTTGGCGATTTCTTCCAGACAAAGTATGACTGGGATTTGCTAGCTGCGCGGTCTATTTGGGCATTTGATCCTTAGAAGCAGGTATATTGAATTTGTATATCAGATGCTTTTTGCTCATATCTGCTTTGTAATAGCACCAATTAAGACGGTTTTATTCATGTTCCGTTAATTCCCTGATTGAGTTGTTTTTAATTTTTGATAATGTCATGACATAGATCTACATTAACAGGGGTCAAATATTTTGCTGGATGATACTTTGACTAGTGAAGTTGATAAGAGTTTGCTTAACTCAGTCAAAGATTCTATTGTGCAAGGGTAAGTCTTGCTTTTCTTCTGTAATAATATCTTCTTTCTTGTTGCACTAATGCACTTTGGACAGATTTCAGTGGGGTGCTCGAGAAGGCCCTCTGTGTGACGAGCCTATCAGAAACGTGAAATTTAAAATAATGGAGGCAAAAATTGCGCCTGAGCCATTGAACCGACTATCTGCCCAGATCATTCCAACTGCTCGACGTGTGGCTTATTCAGCTTTCCTTATGGCTACTCCCAGGCTCATGGAACCAATGTACTATGTTGAGGTAATGTTTTTTCTCTTATCCTTTGTTGTGCTTGTGCTACATAAATCTAAATTACACTCACTGACGCACATGTAAAAAAGAAACTTTTGTGATGTATAACATATATATATTGCACTAAGGTGTTTTGTTGCACACAACTAGTGTCTGACCTGTTGCAACTTATTCAGTCACTGAGAATTGTTGTAATTTGCGTTGTTATCAGATACAAGCTCCAAGAGACTGTTTTTCTGTGATATACAGGGCTTTATCGTGTAGGCGTTGTCGTTCACTGCAGATGTTCCAGTCGGGGACCCCAGCCTACATTATTAAGGTTTGTGATCTGAGATACTCAGACTGATTACGGCACTGCTGCTTTTTCATTGATTACATATTTGGTACTCAGTGTTTTCATTTTAACATTGCTTCCGGTTTCTATATTTCTAGGCATTCTTACCTGTGATAGAATCATTCGGCTTTGAGACGGACTTGAGGTTTCATACTCAAGGGCAGGCATTTTGCTTATCAGCATTTGATCACTGGGCTATTGTTCCTGGTGATCCGCTGGATAAAAGTGTAGTCCTACGCCCATTGGAGCCAGCTCTAATCCAACATTTGGCTCGTGAATTTATGGTGAAGACGAGGCGTCGTAAGGTGAAATGCTATGATAGCTCTCTTTCTCTTCATATGTACCGATTGGAGATGCATCTTCTTGGAGATTGAATTAGAATGTGCGGCAATGGTTGCCATGGATTGATTGAATCCAATGTGATTTATGAGTTGTTTTTTTTTTTTTATTTAATTATCTTCAGGGAATGTCTGAAGATGTTAGCATTAACAAATTCTTTGATGAGGCTATGGTTGTTGAACTAGCTGAGCAGGCTGCCGATATTCACCAACGAATGATGTGAAGATGCTAACACCTGGTTAAATACTTATATTAGCTGTAGTTTATGTCTCAATGTTATTTGGTTGTAGATCGAGATTTGGTTTCTGTTGATGAAGATTGTTCGAACAATCTATTCCAGGAATTTGAGGGAAGTATATACACGTTAGTGAAAGACGAAATACGCAATAACAGAATATTGGTTTCAGAGTTTCTTTTGAGTTTGCTTGTGTTGTTCAAAGCTTACTCTTTAAGATCACATATTATAATATTGCAAGCATAGGAAAAGTAATTGAATTTCTGGGTCTAAAAGAAGTGTGAGTGAAGTAGCTAAAATATCTGCATATATTTATTACTCCAATTTGGTGATATAATTGCCAAATACTCGGATTCCACTGAATGATTGGGCGATGCATATGATGTCCGTGACTCCCACGTCGACACCACCGTGAAATTGGGGTCGATTTTGCTCCGGAGGCATAACCCTAGGTCCGATCCCTGCAAGAATTCGAACGCGAGGTAAATGTGCTCGCTGGAAATTGAAATCCCGACCAGTTTGACAATGCTGGTGGAATGCCCTTTGCTGATCACCTATAGTTTCTGCATGATGGCGGAGCTCGTCGTGGAGTTGCGGAGCTTCCTCTGGAAAATGACGACGTCCATTCCGTTGAGGACGCAGCGCCACAACTGCGACGAGGAGGAAGTGGAGGAGTGCCGCCTCGCCAGAAAATTATTGGTGGCGGCGCGGATTTCGGAGAAATCGTAGACATTGATGCTCTTCGGCAGGGTGTCGCAGAGGCTGGAGAAGGAGGTGCAGCTGGAGATGGACGCGGTGGTATCGGAGCTTTCGAGGAGGTAGGAGTATGATGAGCCAGCGCCGCCGCCTTCTCCGGTGGAAGAGGATGAGGAGTAGCCGCTGCGGTGGAACAGACTTGCGAATTTGATTGGCCGCTGTTGGATGACGAAGAAGAAGAAGAAGAAGAAGAAGGTTTGTCCGCCTCCGATTTGAATGAATTTATTCTTGTAACCATCTTCGTTCTGCACATAACAGAATAGGATCAGAAAAAAAAATCGAGGATTGATGGAGTCATAGGATTTTGATATTTGGATAATAAGGGAAGATATCAACAAACAATTGATGCAAGAGAAAGATGGGTTTTATATAGTGAAGACGGCGCTTATATTAATTTGCTTCAGCGAGAATATTTTATATTGGAGTTAGAAGATTTTAGCAGCAACAAAGTGTGGAAGAAAGGAGTTGAAAGGTTGAAGTTTGGCCCATCATATATGATACACTGCACCCTTCAAAACTTATATATTTGAAGAAATTAATCTACTCTGAAAAAGAAAAATAGGAATGAATTAATTAATTTTGAAATATTCGAAGGATTTAACTCAACTGAAGGCTGAATTGATTTAATTATTATACTGGAAGAATATAAGTAATGAATTTACGACCTTTCTTTTGAGTTACGACTTGAGCAGTTCACCTCTCTCTTCCGCAGTTGAAATAGCCATTGTTTTTGTTTTCGCATTCAAGAACTTTCTAGAAACCCAATATGGCTATGGCTTCTTTTTTCAATCACAGTTGGCTATTTTTCATCTCAATATGGATTAAGACAGAACTAGAGAAATAAAATCTTCCTTCACTTTCTTTCAGCAAATGCAATAACAACAATTTCTTCATTGTCTATATTATATCTCGGAGGTAAGAATTTTGCTTGAATATGATACAACACCACCTACTAATACATCTTCTCAACTTTCATTGCTATATCATGATACTAACATAGTATAATCAAGATATTCATCTCTATCTCTCACTGCTAACTGTATCCATGACTATCTTTGTCTGAAGATCTCCTAACTATCAACCTTTTCCCTTCCCCTATATCTCTCTGCTACAATAAAATCAGATCAGATGAATCTTGTTTACCTAACTATTTCTTCTGGAAGGTGACCAGACAGAAAAAGGCTACCCCTCGACTAAATATACCAAAGGCGATGAGGTATGCTAAACAGGGATAGTAGTCATCAAGATCATAACCTCTTTGTCTGATTGCACCACATCTTTGAATCAGCCATACCCCAGAATACCTGCAACAGAAAGAGCAACATGGTTTGTTGAACTCAGTACTCTTGCATTCTTTTGAGAGGTTTGCAGTGTTGTAAGTTTCAAACCTTTCTGCATTTGCAAGCAGGAAGGCTTCCAGAGCCCATTTTGTGTAGCAGTAGTTTCCTATCTTTGATGCAAATGAATCTTTGTCTTGATTGGCAATGAGAGTCAGGACAACAGGGAGCAACACTGACCACTGAAGAGGTGCAAAAACAAAGGTACGTTATAATCAAGGCTCATACTTCAGAAGATGAACATCTATGAGAGAAGAGAAGACAGAAGAATTGTGCACCAGTTGGGCCGGAGAGGGCTCGTAGTAGATCGCAAGAACGTAAGCTATGCCAGTAACACAATACACGAGACATAGCAAGACGATGTAATTGTCGAAAACGGTAGACCTTGGATTATTGAAGAAATAGAACATGGATAGATAGACAGCAGGTTTTATGATGGTGTTGAAATGATCTACAGAGTCCTTTGCCAGGAAATATGCCAAGCTGCTCATGCCAGCAGCACTCTCTCTCCAGTAATGCAACTTGTCCAGAGAAAATGATCTCAATGCAGCAATCTTGGTGAGTAGAGCTACACATGAAACATCCATAAGCATCTCATTTCCATTTAAGATTGTGTATACATATTATCTGTTTTGATGGAATTCAGTACTTACAGACTCCAATGACTGTGTACAGATATCCAGTTGAGCCAAATGTTTCGTCGCTCACTTTTGCAAGTGTTCCTAAGCAGATCCCTGCCAACAGTAGGATCAAATAGTCCACAGCTTGTGTTCTAGCTTCTCTCAATCGCTGCTTCCCGAGTCTGAGATCAAACCATTGTGCATCAACAATCAAGAGGTAAAGTAAAGATGCTATTTCTTTTTATTCATCACTTTTAGTTTGATCTCATGCAATTTGGATTATGCTATGAATGTAGATATTACCTCCCTAAGAAAATCTTGTACTGAAGAAAAACGCTTGGTGTTTGTCGATTAGACAAGTCTGTGGACCTGTTGAAATTAAGCCATATGTGATCTGTCTTCTGCCCTACTGTAAACTTAACATCCTGCCAAAGATCTCCGGCGAAAGACTGATCCGGGGTAGCACTTGCAGATGACATCGTTTCTCCGTGGGCCGAGTCATCAGGGGTAGCAGCCACCCCTGCAGAATCTAACATGTCAGGAGGTACGGGATACCCATTATGGAGCATCCATCTAAGGGGAAGCTCCTTAAATTTCACAGTTGCATTTGCACTAGGCTTTACTATTCCTTCCAAGATGTCAATGTAATAATCAGGAGGGTTCACTCTATCTGGGACAACAATGCCTAGGCTAGAAAAGTACTCCTCGACTTTCTTTACTGGTCCATGGTATACTGTGAGGCCACCCTTAGCTAGAAGTATTAAATCATCAAACATCTTGTATAATGTGTAACTGCAAAAAGAAATGGTCAGACATCAACGTCGTTCACAATCTTAGCTCAAGAATAATGATAAGCTTCTTAGAGTACCTTGGTTGGTGAACCACCATGCTTATGTTTACTCCTTCAAGAGCCTCACGGCGTAGAGCTCTGAGGAGCAGCATGGAAGAAGAACTGTCTAGACCAGATGTGGGCTCGTCTAAGATTAACAGTGAAGGCTCCATAACCATTTCAAGCCCAACATTCACTCGTTTCCTTTGACCACCAGAGATCCCTCGTTTCTCGACAGTTCCAACTAGGGAGTCCCTGATATGCTGTAATCCTAGAGACTCGATCACTCTCTCAACAATTAAGACTTTCTCTGCCTTTTCAAGATCAGCCGCGAGTCTACGGAAAAAAGTTAAGGCATTATAACATTATAAAGATAGCAAAAGTAACCATATAAATTGGTAGTAAGTATTAACCTGCATCTAGCACTGAACCAGAGGTTCTCCTCCACTGTCAAGTTTCCATGAACTATATCATCTTGAGGAACATAGCCAATAATTCTTTTATATGATTGCATAGGTTCATTCTTCCCATTGATGAGGATCGAGCCAGTGATGGTGCATCCAGCTGCTTTTCCAAGCAAGGCTGAGAGAAACGTTGTCTTCCCAGCACCTGATGGGCCCATGACAGCAGAAACATGGCCAGGCACCATCTTCCCCGTCACACACCTCAAGAGATGCTTGTTTTTACCCTTCAGTGTGAGAGTCAAATCTTGGAAAAACACCTCAATAGGCGGCCTACTTGAGAATTCCAAATCTGAAGCCACTGATATAACACCGGAGAATGTTAAGTTCTTTGTCTGCTCCTGCATCGCCTTTTCCTTCTCAATCTGCCCATATGCATACTTGAAAATCTGGCTGCGTGTGTGCAGCTGCTTCCCCTTCCCCTGCTTTTTCAGATTCTTATCTCCTATCTCCACGTTGAATCCCTCGTCGTTATCAGGATTCTCTTCAAGGTCACGCAGCATCTTAGTGAGGTTGCTTTCCTTTTTCTTCTTCCCTTTGGAATCACCAGTCATAGAAGGCAGTGCAGCATCTGATCCTGGCTTTGGTTGGCCCGTTCCTTTATGTGGTTCATTCATCACGGACTTCTTGCGCGAGAAAGTCCGTGACAATTGTGCCGTGAGCTCTGCACCCTTTCGTGCAACATCTTTTGCTGATTTCCACCTCTCTCGCGCCTGCACTGTCTCTCTAGCGCACCTAGCTGCAGCCTCCCTCGACTTCGCCTGTTTCTTCTCTCGATCACTCAGAACTTGGCCCGAACAGTTGTATATGATAAGAAGAATTAGAGTGATCACACCCTACACCATTCACTACATTTCAACCAAATTCTTCATCTTTTTATAGATAAAGGAAACAGAAGGAGGAGCTTACAAAGAAGATGATTCCATAAGCAGTAATATTCTGATTCTCGGTTTGCTGATCACAACCTGCCAGCTGATAGCAACCTGCAAACTCATCCGTGATCATAATCATAATCATTTTTACATGATCAAAAAAGGTCAAATGTAGCAAGAGTTTGACTTACGCATTTGAGCAGTAGAACCAGCTCTACAGAAATGTCTACAGGAATTGAAGAAAGAAAAAAAGTGAGTACGACAGTATAGTAATCTCATGTTTGAAATAGTAGGAGAGATGAAGATGATCACTAATACCCTTCTTTGCAGGGGATTTTCTTGGTGGTAGTAGGACAGTAGAATCCTCCAGAACAAAATAACTCATAACCAGTAGTAAAATCAGACCAAATATCTGCTCCGCCACAGCTATGGTTGGCTTGCCCCGGAGGCAGTTGATAACGATACCTTCCATATTCTCACAGTGTCAGAAGGTTCAGTACTAAAAGAAATAGATATGTGTGTGTGTGTGTTTTTGCAGAACTAAGACATACGGTTCGCAGACGCCAGTTGCTTGATTGAGCTGAGCTCCGGGGCAGTAAGCTCCCAAAGGGCAGGCTTCAAGAAACATGCAGAAACAATCAATGAGATGGAGCAACTAAAAAAGAAAGACAGATAAATAAACTCAGAGAAGCTCACGAATCATGCAAGTGAGGCCGTGAGGGCAGAAGAAGCCGGGACAACAAGGCTGACAATTAAGAACTCTTTCTGGTATTTCTTTGTCGTTTTTCATGTCGACATTGTCTTCTTTCCTCACATTGCACGACCACCCGGGCTCGCACCCGGATGGCCACGACGACAAGTTGCAGTTCTTGTTTGGCCTGAGATAGTAAGCGCTCTTCAACCCCCCACCTGGACCTCCCAACAGACTCTGCCCGTAGAATTTTACTTCCGCTGCTGTGCACATCCGCTGCATAGCATCTGCATCACATTCGGACAACACGTCCACATGAATATAAAAAAGCATATATCGCTCCTCAACAAAAATTCTTAGACCACCATGCATTCACCATCATATATAGTACGTGACTGTGTCTGTTCATTATGAATTACCTCTGTCGGTTCGAACACATTCTGCCAAGAACTGCGTATTCTTTGAAAAATTAAAGGCCAGATTCCATTCAGCATCCCTGCAACAGGCATGCACGCGGATATAGCTTAAGCACAAATAGATGAGGAAATGGAAAGTGCAAAGGACAAAGAGCAAGGGTTTTGATGATCTATTTACATATCTCTGATGCAGAATTCGAGGTGCTTCTTGACGTCGGGGCCAAAGAAGTGGGAGAAATTGCTGAAGCGGGTGAACATGGCCTGTGAAACGAGCTGCATGGCCGCGGGGTTGTCGGCGAGGGCACCTGGGTCTTGCGGTTGCGCAGCCGCCGGGTCTTGCGGCACTGCAGCTGCGGGGTCTTGAGGTACTGCAGCGGCAGGGTCTTGGGGTACTGCGGCGGGGTCTTGGGCTTGTACGTGGCTCCATATTTCACCTCCGACGAGAATATTAATAATAATAATTAAGGCAAGTGTCATTAACCTCATTGGAATCATAATGACATGCTGAATTCGTCGTGTGTAATGGTGGTCAACATTGAAGAAGATTGTGTTGTTTCAGAGTTTTGAGTTTTTTTGAAGAGAGAGAAAGGGAAGAAATGGCGGGGAGCCGATTTAGGGAGGTGAAGCGTGTGGACCTTCACTTTCAAATGTGGTAAGATATATACTACTACTCATTTTTATTAGGCAAATAGGATGCTCATGCTGCATCATACTTGTAAAACATTTAAAAATTTAATCAATTTTGATTTTTTTCATTATTTGTAAAATTTTGTTGAATTAGCGTTCATTAATATAGTTTAGTTCCGATATGAGTGTAGTGTGGTGGATTATGATTTAGAAATTTTGAATGACTGTTATTTGCTTTTGTCTTTAGCAAAAAATGTGTGCTTAGGTTAGAGTACTTGGGATAAAAATAACCTTCAGAGTTGAGACGTGTACCCAACAAAGCAGTGTAGGAAATAGTTTAAGCGACCGTCACTTCACTATTACACGCTCTATCTCAAGGAAACTAAGTATTTTATTGAGTTTGATGAAAATCTGTGGAATTTGCATCACACTTAGTATATTATTTAAATTTGAGTTGTTAATATATTATTTAAAATTAAGTTTTGTAATACGTCTGGTTTGTTCATTTGCTATGAAAATTTTCGCATATAAATCATTTTCGTGGACATCGGAAAATGACAACATATAAACTATTTTCGTAGACATAGATAGTAATAAAATTGATTTTAAATTTCACTCACTATATACTCTTACAAAAAAGTCAAATTATATTATTAAAACTTGTGACGAGTCAAAGTATCAAGATCTTTGGTCAACTGTCATAATAATTTGTCTTTCAAAAAATAAGATATTATAAACTTAAGGGAGGTTGAAAAATGTATAAGATTTTAGGTATGAAAATATGTAACCACGTTCCAATCCGAGTTCCGAATTTTTCAAAATTGAGATTAATTTTTTCTTAATTTTAAAATTCAGGACTTCCAAATAGGATTGCAATCAAAATCATAATATCGACAAATTTAAAAATCAAATTCCTACACGATCCCAAGCTAATTCTCACCCCTACCTAAGTACTTAGTTTGGTTCGCAAAATTATGCTTGTTTCATGCGTTTTTTTAACGTGCATATATCATTCATTATATATTTATTAAAGAGGATAGCATCATCTGAATTAGGGATATCAATTTAGCTCGAAAATACGGGTTTACCCAAAGACCAACTCGAAATTAAAGAGGATTAAAGTTGAAAATTTATGACCCGAAATACTTTTTAGCCCTAATGGGTTGGACCGAAATCAACCCGAACTCGGTAGGGTTAGCCCGATTAACCGAATGAAAAAAATAAGATAATACTAATTATTTGCATAATATATTTAATCTTTCATGGAAAAATATATTTTTTTATACCTATCAATTAATCAATCACTTAATAAAAATAATAATGACACAATTTGGGTATAATATCATTACATTTTTTCTTTAAATTTGTTCATATTTAATTTTAATATTTAACTATGTTTAAAATTATATTATTTAAATATAATAAATTCATAAAAAATATACATATGTGTTAAACATTTTCATAAATATTCTAGCCCAAATTGGCCCAGCAGGCTAGTCCGAAAATCGAAAGATTAGGGTTAGAGTTGTAAACTTTCAACCCGATTTATCTCGAACCAAATAAACTGACAACCCGAATGAATTAGCCGAAACCGAGTGGATTAACTCGATTCACATCCCAATTCTGAATTGAAGATTTAGGGATCATCTGAAGATTTATAAAGTAGATTGGGGCTGGGCTGGTCTGGTTCTTGTGTATAGTCAATGAAAATTTTGAAAAAAAAATGTAGTATGATTAATGACGCAGGGATGACGTCATAATATCGAAGGATGTGTGAGTGAAGCTCCGACAAAATAATAAACGACGCCGCTGCGGCACCTTTCATCCTGTCATTTGACCCTACCTCAGATTCCCTTTTCTTTTCTTTTTTTTTCTTTTTTTTTCTCGATCTCTCTCTAATTTCTTCTAACTTCTCTAACCCAGATTTATTTCATCCTCTGCTCACACATACATTTACTGTAACTAAGTATTTTATAATTTAACATTAAAAATTGTTTCATACTCAAATGTTTATTCTAGCACTTAAATTTGATAAAAATGACAAAATATATTTTCGTACATAAATCATTGGACTCTTAAATTGATAGTTTAGAATCTGCGGGCCTTTTAAAATTTAAGCAATCCGCTTATTATTAATTCATTTTGACACTGTTTTGTGTTTTATACACACACACGCACATATATCTATCTATATATATATATATATTAAATGATCATGTGCAGTTATTTACATAAAATCTCCCCAACGATCCATAATAAACAAATGTCTCAAGTATTCAAAAATGGAAATAACTAATAAATAGTGAATGCTAACATTACATGTGAGAATAACTCGTTTCTACACGATACTCTTGAAGTTGAAATTTTATTTTAATTATATATTTAATGTTACTTTAACATTGATTAGAAATTAATAAACGTAGATTGAGTTAAACATAGCTTATTGCTCAAATTTTGACGTGTACAAATGTCACCAGCCTCATTTTATTCGATTAAGATCTCAAATTTTACATAAACATGAAAATTAGTTGTTATGCACCCAACAACACCCCAAATTGAAAAAAATAAAATAAAAATACAGATTGTACTAATAAACAACATTTTAAATCAGAACTAATTAATGTTTACTATCAATACTACTGACTAACTGTACATATAGTAATAAATACTAAAAATAGCATAAATTACAGCTACCCCAGTACTAAATCTTGCACAGTAAATATGTTTGTAACCTTTTGTAATAAAGTGGAAGACTTTTTATGGACAAAATGAAATTAAAGTTGGTTTGCAGTGTTTTGCTTACTTATACTCTATTTGTTCCATTATTTATGCTCTATTTAGATTAAGTAATTCACACAATTTTAATTAGAACAAGACATAAATAGTAGAACGTAGAGAACTGAGAAAATATGATATACCTGATGCTAAAATCAAAATTAGAATTCGAAAAGGGAAAAAGGAAAGAGAGGGAAAATAAAAGGGAGGAAAAGAATAGAGAAATGCATAATAAGAAACGTGAAAGCCGTACCGGTAAGAGCAGAATAATTGGAATAAAAAAGAAAAAAAAAAGGAAACGGACAAACGTAAAGGAATCGCCGTCAGTTTGAGAACAACAGCTTCTGAAAATACACTGGGAATTGAATTCACACCCCAAACTAAACTACACTACACTACTCAGATTCCAATTCCATTGTCCTCTCCTCTCTCTCTCTCTCTCCAGACAGTCATTCAATTCACCTCGTGACATGACACCCCACCCCCCGAAATTCACGACATTTTCTCACTCTCCCGAATCAATCCCATTATTTCCTCACCTTAAATACTCATCATTGATTCTTCCCTTCTCTCAATTCTTCCCCTCTCCCTTTCCCTCATGTGGCTGTGGCGCCCCGGCAGCGCGATGTGCCCATAAACGCCTTCGATGCTTGCAACTGCTACGATTTTCACGTCACTCTGTATTTCTCGACTCAATGTGAGTGTTTCTTGTTGCACAATTCTTCGTTTCTTGGATTCCTGTCCACCTTAAAGTTTGTATCTTTTGATTTCTGCTGTTTGCAATCTATGGCATGATCGCCCCTACGTTGCTTTCTTGGTCGCTGATCTTGTTGAGATGGGAGATGGGATTTTTTTTTTCCTTTTTCCAACTTGGGCTTATGATTTATGCAAGTTACATGTTCCTTTCTTTTAGTTGATCTGTATTTTTGTTTTGGGATTTTGTCTCTGAGGGGCCAAATCTGATAAATTCTGTGTGATTTTATCCTGTCTAAGGATGCAGATGCAGCAGACGTTGTAAATTTTACTTATTCGTAATTTCAAAATTGATGGTAATCTAAGTGGAGTTGGTTATCTGCAATTTTGTCGAATTATCTGGGTGTCAAAAGTGTGTAAATCCTACAACTTACTAGAGACTAGAGAGAGACATTGGTATGAATTCTATTACAAATTGAAGAGAAACTAATCATTGAATGATGGCGAGGACTAACATGCTGAGACTGAGAGGGCTTCTGCTTTAAAGGACCATTGATATCTTTTTGTCTAGTTTTGTTGCTTTTATACGATTTATTAGGCTATTTGGAAGAAATAAGAATGTGTTGAATTCTACTTACGCAGTAAAGGTTCGCTGGTGTTACTAGTCTTGATTCTCTTTAAAGAGCAGATACTTTGCTTGGTCTCTCGGAGTCTTGAATACTGCCATTGAGATATTGTGCGATAATCATGATCACATACGAGCAAGATCCTGATGTTATTCGCTGGGGACTTCAGCTCTTTGATGGAGACCCATATTCCAATTGTGGATATTGTGGTTCGGTCTCTCAACATAATGCTGACTGCTATTCTGGAAATTACTTAAAAGGATATCAGTACGAGTCGGACTGCAGTTATGCAGGAGACCAAAACCTTAATATAGACAGCCTTCATGAAGAACTATCGCAACTTTCAGTAACAGAACCAATCAAGTCATTCCAAGATAGCATGGAGCACCAAACTTCATTTTGTTCACAGGATTGGTTTCCACATTCGTTGGGAAACTATAGCTATGTCATTGATGGTATGCTAATCTCTGCTCATATTTTTCGCTTAAGTAAATGTCAGCGCCTTGATTTAATGGATTTTCATTCATTTCTCTTGGACTTGTAGGACATGATAGTCGACATGAAGAAGAAACTGATTTGGGAATTTCTACTTCGTGTTCTAGCCCAGGAGAGAGACCGTACTGTGAAGAAGACTGGTTTAATTCACTTGAAATAATGGACGAAAATGCTTTTGATGGTGAAGTAGGCAAAATATTGAACCAGATGGTTCCGATTCCCGTAAGTGTACCAAGTACTTGATGAGTTGATTCATGTGGCAGAAGCGGAAAGGGAACATGTGATCTCTTTTTGTGGATGCTATTGCATGTAGAATGATTTGCCTTCTGATTCACACCAATTAGCTTATGGTCCTACAATAGATACTGTCGTCTATTTCATTTGATTACAGTCTAATGAAGTTAGTTGTATAGGTTTCTTTGTCTGCAATGAGGCGACATGGGAACTCATGTAATTCTTCATTCTTGTGCTTAAGCTTTGCAGGTAGAAATATGTTCTAGATATTTTGCACTGTCCCTGTAGATTCTTTCTTTTAGCATTGATTTTTTCGACTTTTTTAGAAATCCTAGAGGACTTCTTTTTTAAATGTGAATTGTAGTTTGGAGCATGTTTTACAAGACATGCTTTTAATTTTTGCTTTTCCCTGGGACTTATTTCTGCAGCATATTCCAAAAATTAATGGTGAAATACCCTCGGTAGATGAAGCAACTTTAGATCATCGAAGGCTTCTGGACAGGTATTATAGATTTATCTTTCAAATGAAATTTGGATGTCATCAAAAGCCTCTGGACAGGTATTATAGATCTATCTTTTATATGCAATTTGGGTGTCTTTAATGTACTTGAAAAAGTAATATTACGTAATCTACTCATCCAAAGTAAATAAGATTGTTATATTGAAATAACATCAAATTGGGGTATAGTAAGGAAAAGGAATTTTAATGCTGATAGCTATGAAAGTGAACTTTAATGCGGATGATATTTTTAGTCCGAAATGAAACGGTGTCTATATCTCTTAAATGTAATGCTAATCATTGTCGTCTCATAACTTTTATGCTTTTTCCAATTTCCATGACGACTATCAACTAGGTTAATGTTACCTTTGCAGATTACAGGTCTACGAGCTTGTAGAATTCAAGGTTGAAGGTGATGGTAACTGCCAGGTCAGCTTTTAGTCGACTAAGTAACCTCTTTAGCTTTCCACGTATGACCAACTAGATGTTCAACTTTTTTCAGTTCCGAGCACTGTCAGACCAGTTTTATCGTACACCTGAGCATCACAATTTTGTCCGAAAGCAGATAGTGAATCAGGTTAGGACCTTTTGTCTATATACTATACATATCCTTTCTTAAATTTGAGATTGATATTTTTTTGAGCTGATGTTTCATCTGCCACGTATTCTATAGCTTAGATCTTTTCCGGAGATCTATGAGGGATATGTTCCCATGGCTTTTGAACCCTATCTCACAAAGATGTCCAAGTATATATCTCTCAACTTTATTTATTCATGACTGAAGACACCTTTTTGTTCGTATACGGCAACTTCTAACAATATTTAATGTCCATTAGGAACGGAGAGTGGGGAGACCACGTCACGTTGCAAGCTGCTGCAGATTCTGTATGTTTTCTCCTAGCACCTTCTTACATTGTTACACTGCGACTCTCTCTCTCTTCCCCTTTTTTTTATTAATGGCTAAGGAATCTTTATGCAGTTAGACAATTGTAAAAATTGTACAAGAAGGAAATTTTGTCACATATTTCAATAGTATCCATATTAGGGAATTTGTAATGTGGTGATATAGAACACATGTATAAGTGATGTTGCAGAAAATAAGGTCTTGATTTCTTGTTCTATGTTTTGAGTTTTTGATTGAGTTCGTTGATCAAGTGCCTCAGATACTGATTGTCCTTTTTCATTTTCTGTAGTATGGTATGAAAATATTTGTGATAACGTCGTTTAAGGACACCTGTTACATTGAGATTCTTCCAAACATTCAAAAGTCAGAACGAGGTAAGGATGTCCTTAATAATTTAGCAAATCTACGCTGTGCCCATTTATGCATGACTTGGGGAAATATTATATACAACGTCGTTTTCACAATTTCTTGCATTGTATCCTGTGCAGTTATTTTCCTTAGCTTCTGGGCCGAAGTCCATTACAACTCGATATATCCTGCTGGAGGTACTCTTGTATTTCATACTGAAAGCTTTTGACTTTAATAAAACACGACATTCAGTAGCAGATTATAATAAAATGCCTAGATTATTACTAATATATGTTATATGTACAATAATCACCAAGAGGCTCTCTATTACATGCCTAGCTTGTAATTTTTGTTTTCCTTAGTTCTTCTCAGACAAGGTAGTGGAAGGCTATCTGCATTTACACTGTTTTGCAGATTTCCTCACTTTTAAAAGGGCATATGTTGAAGATTGAGCATATTTATTACCAATATCATTATCTTAGTCAATAACTACCAAAGAAGATATAAGTTACACACTTACACTTGCATTCCTAACTGTAGTAATGATCTGGTGTAAGAACCTTGTATGTTTAGAACATTAATCTGAAAGTGAATGCATTGGTTTTGCAGATTGCCCGACGTTTCGTACAAAGAAGAAGAAGAGGTGGCAGGCTGCTCAACACGAGCATGTCGAATTACCAGATGACTATAGTCTATAAGAACTAATGCAATGCCAAAAATTGAAGGTAATTTAGATGTGTACATTGGTTGAGAACCATTGACAACCTGCAACTCTACTATCAACTGTCCTAGCAAAGTGAGGAGATTGGATTAGTTTCTAAACAACATATATAAATGGGAGGAGGAGTCTGAATAATATCTCTTGATGACATTCTTGTCCGGAGTCTTTGTATTTAGTTGATGTGATCTTATATTAGAGATGGGAGATATGATGGAACCATCCTAACTTCTCATTCTGAATAATTTCTTACTAACATTTTGTCTCCACTCTTTTATGAGATATATCGTCTCACAATGCCAATTTGATAAATAATTTGTTTTTTTAATTTCGATTTCGTCAGTCTTTAATTTACATATATGAAATAAATCAGTAAGATTATTTATTTATTTTTCATATATATATATATATATATATATGTATGTATCAGTATGTGCATCTAAAATATTGTTTATATTTTTCTTGAGTATAAATTTCAACATATTAATGTACAGTAAGGAAAGAGCATACTTATATATTAGTGGGTTGCTGCAATTTTTACACAATTCCATTCGTCTCACTCTTATCTACTTGTATTCTTTTTTAAACAACACAGTAAAAAACAATATTTTAAAATTTGTGTATTTGATTTCCTAAGTTCCTAACTCTTTGTTTTTCACATTTATATTTTTATGAAGCGGTTAGAGTATTGATTTCTTAATTAGGTATGCTAATTACAAAAAAGGAATGCTAGTGTTTTATAATAAATCAGTAAAAGTACAATTCGGACGGTTTAAACAATCTTTTAGCTGTTATAAATTATAGTAATAATGATTGCTTATCTATTACAACCAAAATACCTCTTATAAACACTAGCATGTGTGATATATAAACGGACAATTCATCATAGATAGTTAATAATACTTTTTTAATAATAGTATATTGTGAGAGTAAATTTAAAAAATATATAAAATAGATTTTTTGTCGAAAATAAATCTCCAAGAATAATATATATATTGTTTAAAATGTTGAGACTTTATTTGATATTACAATACATTATACTCCCTCTTTACTTAAATGTGGCTCATTCATTTTTGGCACGGAGAATAAGAAAGTGGTAGTTGAGTGTGTAAAGGTGGTAGTTGAGTATGTAAAAATGGTAGTTGAGTGTGTGAAAGTGGTAGTTAAAGGATAATATTTTTACCAAAATAGGAAAGTGACCACTTATAAGTGAACAAACAAAAGAGGAAAGGTGGCTACATTTAAGTGAATAGAGGGAGTATATTATGTATAATGATAAAAAATACTTATATTATATGAGAAATTTCATCATGTGCTTGTGCAATTTAAATTATTTTATGAAATAAAATATATTAGCAAACGATCAATTTTCTCATATATTTATCTTTTATTTTTAAGTAAATATTTTAACTTTTACTCTAAAATAATTTGAGTGACAATTTGTTCTAGAATAATTTCGTGAAATAAATTATTTTTAAGTAAAATAAATTACTTTTTGAATAAAATATATTATAACAAAGTGATAATAATTTCGTGGAAGAAAAAAAATTATTTTTATGGAATATCATATATAAAAGTTACTACATATATAAAAAAATGTATTTAAATTAAATATTTTTAATTGATCATAACAATCTTATATTAATTTCTTTTAAATAATCATAATAATTTTAAACTTTTTGTTGATACTCTCTCCGTTTCATTTTTTATGACTCAATTTAATTAAATTTGTAAATGCTTTATTGAGTTTTGACCATAAACAATAACACAAATAAAATATTAAATTAAAACTTTTGTGGAGACATTTAAAATCAATTACAAAATAATTTTCTTGTCATGTCTGTATTTAGAAAGTACATATATCGCTCTCTTATTTTCTCATTATCTCCGTTTTATAGTAGCACACGTACCATACCTTCAAATCATCCTCACATCAAATGTAAATTATTACTCTCACACAATTTAACTAAATTTGTGAGAATTTTATGATCAAAGTGCGTCTAATTTAATGAGATTGAGAAAGTAAATTATTTATTTTTTTAATTTAATTTGAGAAGAAAAAACTAAGAATGAATCAAGCAATGAGTGTTGCGCAGCGCTTAACCGGAAAAATGGTTGCATTATCCTCCTCTCCTGTTCTGTTCTTGTCGAATCCAACTCTTGAATTTGTTTACAAGTAAAAGAATGGAAAATGTAGTTAAATTAAATCTGAGTGAAAGAAGCACAGAACAGTAATAATACAGTTATAAATGGAAATCACGGTCCCACCGGAGGATGAATGAAGCTTCTAGAAAGAACAACTGCCCTACTCTCTCTCTCTCTCTACTTAGCCATCCCCACTCCTGCATAACTCATCTTCTTCTCCAATTCTCCTTCCTCCTCCTCCTCCTCCTCGCTGAAATGGCTTCCGCCAACGCTATATCCCCCGCCTCCATTCTTCTTTCTCCTTTTAATAACGTATATCTTCCTCCCACCTTCTCCATTCCCTTTCACTTATTGCTTCCTCTTTTCTCAATTCATTGCTTTTCTTTTTTCAGTGGCGTTTGAAGAATAGCAGAGCCACCCAGTTGCGGCAGGGGCAGAAGCTGCCCAAGAATCGATTCGTGGTCAGGTCGAATGCTAAGGATATTGCCTTCGACCAGAAATCGAGGTCGGCCATGCAGGCCGGCATCGATAAGCTCGCCGACGCCGTCGGTCTCACTCTCGGCCCCAGGGGTAATTCTTACCTAATTATGATCTATTTCACCTATCTTGTCAATGCATTTGGTGTTAGATATATAGTTATTTTCAGTCTCTTCCTAAATATACAATGTTTGCAAGTCAACGTTATCTACTTTCTAAGCAAGTTCTTGTCTGGTTGAGGTAGATGCACTTAGTTAAAGGGCTTCTTGCACAATTGCATGGAGGGGGCATCAATAATTTTATGAAAAATGTAGGTCCCCTTTTTCTTTGAGGAGTGTAGATAATTTTGTAGTTGAGGTCATGGCTTTGTGCAAATACATACGCTTGTTGCTACTTCTCGTTGGTTTGTTCATTTTGTATCTCGAGTATGTGAAGGATTAGACGGTCAAACAAGCTCAAACTTGTTAACTCCATTCAAGTATGCAGGGGATTATTCTAGATATGTATGCTATCACACAAAGCCAACGCTCCCTTAGTGATAATTTTCTTGGATGATGCGTAGGGCGTAATGTCGTTTTAGATGAGTTTGGTTCAGTAAAGGTTGTTAATGATGGGGTGACTATTGCAAGGGCGATAGAGTTGCCTGATCCGATGGAAAATGCTGGTGCTGCGTTGATCAGAGAGGTTGGTTTCTGAACGTGTTTCCTTCCGCTTCAGATTTGATTTCTTGTACAGTTGGTTTATGTTATTGTTGGTGGTGTTGTTCGATATTGAAAACTGTAAATTGTGTATTTGCAGGTTGCTAGCAAGACGAATGATTCTGCTGGTGATGGCACTACTACGGCCTCAGTTCTTGCTCGTGAAATCATCAAACTCGGTCTTCTTAGCGTTACATCTGGTGCTAATCCGGTGTCACTGAAGAGGGGTATTGATAAAACTGTGCAGGGTTTGATTCTCGAGCTTGAAAACAGAGCTAGGCCCATCAAGGGTCGCAATGATATTGAAGGTATTCTTGATTCTTTAGGTTCTTTATCTATTATATTGCCTGTGGCATGCTATAAAATTTTTTCCAAAAACTGCAGCTGTTGCCACCATCTCTGCTGGAAACGATGATAGCATTGGAGCAATGATTGCTGATGCGGTTGACAAGGTTGGACCAGACGGTGTCTTGTCCATCGAGTCATCATCTTCCTTTGAGACCACTGTCGATGTAGAAGAAGGAATGGAGGTACGTATACATTCAATTTTTATTTCTTCCATATCTGGTTATAGTTTGTAAGGTTTGTCATCCTTGTTTCTTCAGATTGATAGAGGATATATCTCCCCGCAATTTGTGACCAATCCTGAGAAGATGCTTGTTGAGTTTGAGAATTGCAAAGTACTCGTTACGGACCAAAAGATTTCCGCGATAAAGGATATCATCCCTCTACTGGAGAAGACCACACAGTTGAGAGCACCTTTACTTCTCATTGCAGAAGATGTCACAGGAGAGGCTTTGGCCACTCTTGTTGTGAACAAGCTCCGTGGCATCGTGAATGTTGCAGCAATCAAAGCCCCCGGTTTTGGAGAGAGAAGAAAAGCCCTTCTTCAAGATATTGCCATCATGACTGGTAAAAGGGATTTTCTTGAGAAATTCTTCCCGTAGTTTTGCATTTGATGTGACGAGAGTTACGAATTTTTGCATTTTCTTTGGTGTTTCGCTTATGCAGGAGCTGAGTATCAAGCAACTGATTTGAGCTTATTTGTGGAGAAGACTGATATCGACCAGTTGGGAACAGCAAGAAAAATAACAATCAGCAAGGATTCCACAACAATAATTGCTGATGCTGCATCCAAGGATGAGTTGCAGGCCAGGATTGCTCAACTCAAGAAGGAGTTGTCTGAGACCGATTCCATTTACGATACTGAGAAACTCGCGGAGAGGATCGCTAAGCTGTCTGGAGGAGTCGCCGTCATCAAAGTTGGCGCAGCAACGGAGACGGAGCTCGAGGACCGTAAACTTCGCATAGAGGACGCCAAGAATGCGACTTTCGCTGCTATCGAGGAAGGAATCGTGCCCGGTGGTGGTGCCGCATTGGTCCATCTATCGGCCTATGTGACCACCATAAAGGAGACGCTCGAAGATCCGGACGAGCGCCTTGGTGCTGACATTATCCAAAAGGTAAGTGATGGTGATGCATAAAATTACATATGTTGAGTGTTTGAAGGATTATTACATGATGGAACGAGCTCAAAACTGTTGAATTGTTTGTGAGTTGCAGGCGCTGGTAGCACCGGCATCTCTGATAGCACAAAACGCGGGTGTGGAAGGAGAGGTGATTGTGGAGAAGATTAGGGCTGCGGAGTGGGAGTTCGGGTACAATGCGATGACAGATACACACGAGAATTTGTTGGAAGCTGGGGTGATCGACCCAGCTAAGGTGACAAGGTGTGCGTTGCAGAATGCAGCGTCAATAGCAGGAATGGTGCTGACGACACAAGCCATCGTGGTGGAGAAGCGCAATCCCAAGGCGGTGGCAGCACAAGGTGGTTCTGGTTCTGAGGCACCTGTTGGCAGTTACTCGTTGTAAAATAGTTTATGAAATGAGAATTCACGTAGCTTGCTGCATGCACGTGTAGGTTTGTAGGAGCCAGAGTGAGTGAGAGAGTGAGTGTGAGTGAGAACGAGATAAAACTCCTAGCATTTGTTGTTGTGAGTGCTGTGTGTAACCCAACATAAAAAACAATTTTGCCATTTGGAAATGATAGAATGTATGAAGTCAATCGACTTCTTAATTTGATGCAACTGAATTCTCTTGTTGGGACAATTTAACTGTCTTCAATTCTAAATTACAGCATAAACACAGAAACTCCCAATGTCTGTTTGTGAATGAACTCAAATTTAATTTAGTGTTATTATCTATGACCTACACCTTTGAAACAAAATAATATAGATGTTTATATCACATACATGATATATTATTAAAATACACAATTCCAAAATTGAAAAGAAAAAAGTTTGATATAAAAGAAGTTAGAGGGATTAATCATTCCACTCATTTGCTGCTTGGTCGATTTCATAATTCGACTGGACTTCCTCCTTTTCCTTGTCCTCTCTCGCTCTGCATGATTTCCTCTCCCTTTTGTCACTCCTTTTACTCTGAATCTCGCTCCGCTTCTATTTTAACTCTCATTTCTGCATGAGTGTGGGGGTGGAGGATGTCGGTGCAGGAGGGATTGGCGAGGAAGCTGGTCTACGTAGTGGTGGTGGAGGACGATGAAGCGCCACAAACGGTGTCTTTTCGGGCACTTGCGCTTCGGTTCCCCAGGCTGCTCGGCAGCTCATGGTTGCAATCCTCGTCATTCCTTTAAGGTCGTCGCTCTCCCCTTTCTCTTTTATCTTATTTTGCATGCATGCCAATGGCTAATGTCTCTGCTTTTTTCATGATAGAACAGAATGCGTGCCTACCTGCGTGCTTAATTTGTGGCTGAAATGGACAACCAGATTCAATAGTGAAGTTACATGGGATGTCGATCATCAACTTAGTTCACTACATGTCTCTTATATATGCATGGATTGGCGACCATCATATACAAACTCGTACTCATGTTTTTCTCATAATACATTTGGTTCTTTTGAGGCGTGTATAAGTTTCTTCTTTTATTGGCTTGGCCTTCCATATATAGCTCGTTGCAGGGGACGATTATCATCATTCATCAGCAACAACTTTCTGGTGCTTTGCCTAAACTAGTATTCCCATTTTCTATAGATTAGCCAAATGGTTTTTGAGGTGATAAGGCGATAAAATGCTCTGGACATGTTAGTTTCCCCTTTTGTAGGGGTATCATCTCGAGATGTCAAAGCCTATCTTAACAAGGAGACAGAAAGCCACGTTGATGCCTGCTTGAAGAAAGCAGATGTTCATTTTGATTTCGAGTAAGACGGCCATTTGAATTGTACAAAAGGTGCACCACCGTCATTGTTTAAAAGAAGTTTTTTCTTGACATTGTTTGGAAGCTCTCTCCGAATACAAGCATGTCGGGCCAGGCCAAATCAGAGGGCTGATTTGGTAATCGCTTGCAGGTACGCTCTTATTGCTTTGCATTGTTATTATGTGAAACTTACTTGTAAGAACCTGGTATTAGCATATCAAGTACATATTGTGAGATTATCCATTTAAGGGTTGATCGAAACCTAAACTCAGAACACTTTTCTACAGGTTCCAACTTGTTGAATGACAGAATCAAATTGTCCTTCCAATCGATTTGCAAAGAAAATAACATCCGTGGTTGATCAGTTTCTTTGTTTCCTTGACTTTGACAGTTACTAGTTATAATATCTTAAGTTTAATTAGTTTAATACCTTTTCTGACTCTTGTTATTGCACTTTCAGAGTTCGAGAAAGAAAAGAGTCTGTAATAATACTGTTCTGTGGCCCGAGTTGCTGTGGAAAATCTACAGTATCTGCCTTTCATTCAGCTTCCATCTGCTGATTCAGAAGCAGGCTTTACATTTATGCTGCCAAAGTTCCTTATTCTTTGGTCTTTATGCTAACATATCATTACTTTCGTTTTAGAGATCTGGATGTTTTTATGGACCTTCTGCTGACATGTTACAACTAATGGCTATTAGATTATAAACTAATTTTCTGCAGCACATCACTGCATCTTTTCCCATGCATGAAGTTGTTTTACTATTTCCAAAAGGCTATGTTAAATGATGAGAAGATTTGTTGATGAAAAGGGAAATCCCATACTGTGGGCCTTGACTTATCATGCTGGGGAACAGTTGGATCCGCTAGCTGTGGCACAAGCCAAGGCCAAGAAAAGGCAAATAAATGATCTCCTTCTGCTGCCTTGCATGATGCAGTTAGTAATGACGCGGCAGGAAAGCCCGAGAAGAACAGTGCCATCAGTGATTTGGTTAGTCAAAAGCTGATGGCAGTAGAAGAATTTAAAGCACAAAGTGAGGTGGTTATTGAGATCCTTGATAGTTTAATTACAGGGTGGGAAAGATACAGAGAGGAAAGAATCAGTAGTTGTGGAGGGACACCACTTGATAAAAAAAGTGTAGCAGTTATTCATGCAACAGTTTCAGCTGCCTAAGAAGGCGCAGGGTAGGTAGGAGAGCAGCTTTATGATCCATTAACGAACATAATTGCCAGTGTTGATGTACAGGAATTAGTGTGCTGCTGCCAATTCCTTGAGCTCCAAAGGAATGTTTCAGATGATTAAAAGTAAAGGTTCTAAGCAGACAGTTGATGACACTTTTGAATAACAATGGTTGAGTGGCGAAGGTGTGGCCCGTTGACATGACCTATGATATGGTGTCAAGACCATCTGGGGCCATCCACCGAGAAATGGAATCGGGACACTTATGTATGGGCCATTACAGATAGGTATTGATCACTTTGAGATAAGTGGATGGCCTAGTGATGGAGGTACAAGTCGTGCCAGCAGTGGGGATGATTGGACTGATAATGGCAGTCGATGTGTTTCATCCTGCAGTAGCTCACCGAGGGGCAAGGGGTCCTGCAAATTAAGGAGGTAAATTTGATAAGGAGGTAAATTTGATTGTAATATTAGCATGCACAGGCTATTTGTATGGCTCAAGTTGGAATGCAATGGTGGTAAATAAATTACCAACTTCTTTATGGGTGAAAAACAACTTACCTACCTAGTCGAATTGATTTTTATTCATGAAAAACCTTCAATTGTCGTAGTTGCAATTGATTGTTGACCAAAGTAGTTTACTCTTAATTAAATCCTGTAAACGAAGAAGTTTCTTGTTTGCTCCAGATGGAGGTGTAGACACGAGTGATCATGCATTAAGACTCATCATTGTTGTTGGAATGAATAATTGAACAATGTTTTACAGCTGGAATTAGGACCCGTGGATGAGGAATCAACGAAATCAGACAAGGAGAATGACGATGATCTTGCCATGCAGTCGTCCTAGGACGTTCCTGATAATGTTTACATGCATGTCTGATATGATGACGACAGAGAGTTCTTCAGACCACAGCTTAATTAATTCTAAGTCTTCTGTCTCAGGAGATCAATCAAATAGAGAAGGCCTTCAGGGAGACAAGTATCAACAAAATCTTCAACTGTTATTGTGAATGAAATTAACACGAACCTCTGCTGGATTCTTCTTGTGCTGCCCCTTCTCATCACCTTAAAAAGACAGAGTGAGATGAGAGCTTCACCTCATGGCATGGCATGTGTAAATTAACAAGACGCTAGCTCATTGAGCATTCCCTCCGATCCTTTGTAATTATTAAGTGATCCAGTTCAGTGAAGAAGGTAATGTGGCCTCCACGGCCGCTCTTCTCAATTTGGAGGCTAAGAGTAACCTGGTAATATTTTCAAGTTTTAAATCCTAATTTTGTAAAGATGTAGCTAGCTCTATCTTCCGAACTTTTCCTTTATATATCTAAATCAGCTCTCTTCTTGGACTAATTAAACTTGGATTTTTTTTGTTAAGCTATGTTAAATTTGTTGTTGCTAGCTAGGTTTATGACGACCTTTGCATAAATTGCTATATATCACGACAAATGTTTTTGTTTGTAGTTAGCACAAGTACTCGAGAATTTTTCCCTTTTCTCATGACAATACAAAGCTAATGGTGTTTCTACATCTTTAATTTTGAGGAAATTAAAGGGAAATAAATGGAATGTGAAGTTAGTAAACGATAGAATGTTCTTGTGACTTGCATGCATGATCGATCGAAAGAAGGTACACTGCAAGTGATTAGTTTAGACTTGGAGAAGTTATATTTAATTTATTAGGCAAAGCCACACGCAAGTTTATAATTAGAATAGAAAACAAGGCAAATTAAACTGTGTTTAGTCTCATTCATTTAGCTGTGTGCAGGCGCCCCCTCTATATATATAGGTGAGAACTGAGAATTGGAAATACAACATTACACATGCATATATATAATGATATATGGTCATACACATATATATCATGTGTAGAGGTATATATGGTATGTGATGGATTGGAGAGTAGGGCTGGGTAAATATACCAAAAATTCGGTATACCGAGCAAACCGCACCGAAAAATATATCTATGTGATGGATTTTGGCCAAACCGCGGTATGCCGAACTATACCGAATTTTCAGTACATACGGTATGTTCGGTATTTCGGTATATACCAAAAGTTCGGTATATCAATATATACCGATATTTATCAAAATTTTATATATATTTTTTATTTTTAATATTAGTCAAATATTAAATATAACCTTAATTCATTATATTAATAAATGAATTAATAAGATACAATATATTATAGTATTATTTAAGAAAAATATTATAAATTTAATATACAAATATAATTTATTTTTTAATCTTTTAGTGTTGATTAGAATAAATATACTAACAAATATAATAAATGTACATATTATGTAGTAGTGTTGCAAATTTAATTCACGTTTGTTAAATATACCTATAATATAATATAAGATGTAAATATTTCATCAATACTTTTATTCTCTATCATAAATTTAGAATTAGAGTATAATATATTAATGTATGAATAAATAGTATAGTATGTGATCAGTTAAAACTCATATAAGTATTTGTTAAAGACTATAACATATAAATTAATAAAATATGTATTGTGTATCATAATATGTGATAATACTTAGTAGATATATTGAAAAGATAATATAAAATATAACATGTGTATCATAAGCTATTTCAAATATTATTATTCAACAAGAATCAAATTGATATATAATTATTCAACAAGAATCAAATTGATATATATCATAAATTTGTTAAGAGTTTAGTGGATATATTTAATTATTATTTATTAATATCTAAGTGTGTTTATTATAAAAAATTATATTAAATTATTAATTAATAAAAAATAATTATAATAATTCTAAAAATAGATAATGAAAATAATTCCACATAAGATTAAATATAATTTTCTAATAAATATTGTACATATATGGATAATGTATATAGTAATATTTTTTTATATCAATAATCTTTTTAATATTAATATAATTCATAATACGAATAAATTTATTATAATTTATGCACTTATTTTTATGTTAATAATGTATAAGATAAAATGAAAATAAAAAAAAGTTTATTCATAATTTTTCGGTATGAAATACGGTATTTTCGATATACCGTACCGAATTTCAGCATATCGGTACCGAAAAATCGGTACGGTATCAGTATAAATTTTTTTGATACTGAATTTTCAGTATACCGAAACATTCGGTATGGTAACAATATGCAAAAACAACATACCGAATATTTTCGGTACGGTATCGGTACGGCGAAAAATTTTCGGTATGCCATAGCGACGCACCCCTAATGGAGAGGGCAACACATGCATTATATTAGTGTAGTATATATAATTTATGAGCGGTGACTTAATGTGGTACGTAGTATTGAAGATGAGTAAGGTAAGTGGTGGTCTGTAACGTACCCTAATAGATTTAGTTTGTACTATAGTATCTATTGATAAGGACCAAATAAGGTCCCATACCCACCTTTTCTTGTATACCTTCATGTTGAGGGACCACCGCTATATCACTATCTTGCCTTTATACATATTCATATTGCTACCCTTCCAATCTTACATCAACTCACTTTTATATTACTACTACTTCAGAGCTTTGTTTACTTGTCAAATTATTTACAACTACTTAATTAATTAATTAAGATGTCCTTCCATACCCAATCTTCACTTGGTTAAACGAAGATTTGAGCTTATTAATAAGGTGGCTAAGGAAGGAGGGAAAATGTGTTACCATGTATAAATATGCAGTTTTAACCATTATTAGGGTAGTGAGTGGGGGAAAGGGTTGAAAATATCTAAAGAATTAAGAAATACTTGGCCTACTTTTGGCCATAAATTCCATTGGTGGTGGTGTGGGGTTAGTCATCTCTTGTATCAATGCAAGAGTAGTAACGACATCTCATGAATCTCATATATTGCAACTTGCAATACGTCGTACAATAACTTCACACTGTGTCTGCAGCAGTACTGACACGCCAACTGGGTTCGAATTCTTGAATATATATGCTCTCAAAACCCCACCCTCTTAACTTGTGTCTCTGTGTATGTGTGTGTGACGACTTTAGAAAGAAAGATGATACCAATTTCAACCCACATAATAGCGTGTTAATTATACAGAACCAATACAGCCTTGCATATTTTGACACGTACACACAAAATCTTGTTAAAGTAGAAGAAGAACAATCATATAGATTAAGACCAACCATTAATGCAACAATCTATAATAACAATTACCTCATTCTTAAAGTTCAACCAATTCATCCATACTTTTATTCTATACATCTGTGATTGGGGCTTTTAAAATATGATTTATTTTTCTTTTTGTAAATACAACTTGTTTTTCTCTTTTGAATCATTGCACTAATGTTGGCTAGTTTTGAAAAATAACAAAAATTAAGTCTTCAAAATTTGAGTCATATATTTGTATATGCTCGGAATGATGTTTAAGAAGGCAGTCCAATCACCAGAAAAAGTTGATGTTAACATAAAAAATCTTTATGACCACTAGGAAACCCTCTTTGCAAAATGTTACTATAAAATTAATTACAAGTGAAGTTGAAAGTGTGGAATGGGGTACAAGTAGATTGCGATCACTTACATTGCAAACTAGTCACATTTAAACGGCTATTATTTAAAAAATAGATTATATTAAATTTACATTTGAACAACTATTATTTGCTGCTCAACACGTAGTGATAGAACGTGTTATGTTACGTGATAATGAAATTTCATACTACTAAGTAATGCCTCCTAATTACTTCAAGAGACACGTAACCGTTACATATATACAACGTCGATGCAATTTATTTAATTTCTTCTTTATAATTTGATTGCGCTATTATAAAGGGGCCCCTTTGATTTGAAGGAGAGGAAGATCTGCAGAAAATACAATCAAGTAATACACATAAATATATGTATATATATGCATGAATAATGAATTAATGAAGTATATAGTTAAAGATAATTAATATTTACTTAACAATAAGACAGGCATATTAGTAAGTCAAGGTGATAGAGTCGGAAAATCACTTAGATCAGTTAATTTGATTATAGACATCAAAGATTGGAAAAGAAACCAACTGGTAGAATAGGTCATGAGCTAAATTAATTCAAAGAAGAATTAGTCATGGATAAGTCATTAAGTAAATGGTATCTCAAACATGGTGTAACGTGTATCCTCCTCCAGTTCCAGCCATGGAATAGATGAAATAAATAAATAAAATGGATTTTTATTCAAAAATAAAATTTTATAGAACTATCCATATCCAATTCATCCTTCTGGAACCCTATCACACTTTAGATCTGGTGAAATAGGATGAATTTAAACAGTATTTTGTAACTACATATTATCTTGAATATATTAATCAATTCATTATTTTTTAATGATCTACAAGGGACAAAAGAAAGATATTATTTTTCCTTCAACAATTTATAATATCTAGTGAACCTCTCATTAGCATTGTTAGTAAATTAAACCTATTAAAATACAATACTTTTGTAGTTATAGATATTGCTTAAGTGAGTCATTGAGGAAAATCTAGTACTACTAGATATATATGTCAATAGCCAGAGTTGAAACATGTTTAAAAGGTGTAGGTCCCCACCTAATCAAACACCATATTACTGGTTGATTAAATTATCAAAACCATCAACAATCATAACTAATCCAAGGATACTTAAAATATTCAAACAAACATTTGATTTTTGAATGGAAATAAAACAATACGCCACTTGGAAGAACACTCCATAAAATAATCAAGCCATGTTTTGAATCTCTTCCAAACAAGACAAAGAAACATGAAAATCAAATTCCTATGAGCTAATACAGTTGCTGTGTACTAAAATCCATATTTTACCATCACAGCCAATCAAAATTATAAAATGAATTCAAATCATGAAATTATTATATTCCTAACTCCAATTAGTTCTTGACTTGTGTACCTCTTTCCCAGATTTCCTTAGCTAGAGCTGTCTTTGATCCAAGATCTTAGTTTTCCTGAAATGTGAGAATCAAGATTTAATAAAGCAAGAGATGTAAGAGAAATTAATCCTTAAAGTTCTGTAGGTTTTAAAGCTGAAAACCCCAATTTTAGTATCAAATTTAACTTTGTTAGTGCAGAAAAAACATACAAATATCATCACAGATCTGTTTCACCTGCAGAAGTTCCCTCAGTAGTCACTTGTGTCGGTTTTCACTGGACTGACAAATGTTATAATAATCAAACAAAAGGCAGAGACATAGGGAAATTAAAAGAAAATATATATAGAAAGAATTGAGTTCAATAGGAATAATAACAAGCTAGCTAAGAGGTGGAAGAAGAAAAGAGTACCATTAAAGGGTTTTATTCTGCTGTCTTCTTTGAGTCGTTTATTGCTGATGCAGCATCATCAAGATTCTCATCAACTAAAGTTTTTGATATCATCACCAATCCTTTGCCTTGTGTGAATCTTGATGATGCCACGCCAGAAAACAACGACTTTATATATATGTCTGAATCCACAGATCCACACTAACACTCTCCACTAACCCAAGATCATACAATAAAACCCATATATGTTCATCTGGGAATGAAACTTGAGATAGAGAGAAGAGAGAAGCTAATGTGGCTGCTTAATTAATACTACCATTCATAAATGAGAGGTTCATATTAATTTAAATAAATAAATCGTTTGACTCAAAACAAGATAACAAAACCAAAACATTAACCCAACCCTATTGCATTCTTTGAGGTTCCTGCATCAAAAACAAGGTAAAAACAAAAATAAAGAAAGCAAAAACTCAAGAAACCAAAGCAGCACATCGGATACTACAGCTCATAGACTAAGTAAAAACTAAAAAGTATATGTAGAGGGTCAAATTTCACAATCAATTAATCTCATCTCTTCCTACATGGACTGAATATATATCCACCATGGCCACTTTGTTATATATCCACCATGGGCTGAAAATAGAAGAAAAAAAGTAGGGGAAAGGAAGAAACTCAGAGTGTGGAAGAAGGTGTTATAATTTGGTTATATATATAGACAGACACAGTGCACGCACCCCCCCTTTGTTAATAACCATATAAATGTAGCTTAGGGATCCAATTAAGACATCTTTAAGGCCCATTAAATTTGCATTTGGACTTATGCTAATTCTTTGTGAAAGCGAGTCTACTCAAATGCCTTCATCTAATTTTCCCAAACCCTAATCTCTCCCTCTCTCTCTAGTACAATATATGTTAGTTGATTGCATGATTCGTTTTTTGTGGACCTGTATAAAATAATGAGTCCACCACAACCACAAATAAAAATTCAATTCAATTAAATAAAAAGGTAAGTCGATCATTGAATTGCTAATAAAGCGAACTGCTGGTTTGAGTTTTCAATCATGTCTATTTATTTATAATTCTTTTAATACGATCATCTAATAGTGCATGAATAATAATATAAGATGTATGAAAAATCATGTTTCCCCTTATATAAATATATTATTGGGATGACGTCCGATGAGAACCAAGTCTAAATTTATGCATTTTACATACGTATTATTTTGATTAATTACGTTCAGTATTTTATTACATAATATATATGATAATGCATTTGTATGCATAAATTAATGCATTATAATTTATTAATTTCAATACATGTTATGCATAAATTTGATACATATTTAATTTGAACTATAGATTTTAAAAAAATGATTCTTAATTTCTATTTAAGTATTCTCATTTCATATATTTCCTATATTAGTAACATCAGTTAATAGTGGGCACAAATATTCAAAATGATAAAGAATATTATTAAGTCTCTGTGATTTGGAACATTTTACGCAAGTGAAATATTAGATAAAGTATAAAGAAACTAAGAATTCGATTTCATTTTTTCTCTCTCTCTGTTTCTTCCCAAATTCCCAATTATGAAGTATATGAAATTAAATTAAAGGCTTTTCAAGCCATGTAATATTGTGAAATTATAACTATTTCTCTCCCAATTGCATATCACTTGTTTAAATGATAGAACTACATTCTATTAAATATTTGTGATTCTTTGGGAAACTATTCTCAACGACTTTCCCCATGGTTCCCATTAATATCTTACATTACTATCGATTAATTACGAATATAAATTAATATAACTGTAATGCTAATTTTATATTTGGAATCTATATCATAATGTGATATTAAATATGTTATTCTCATCACCCGTCTACATTAATATTCTCACGAACAATGTGACATGCTTAGTAGATTAATATTAAAATTTTAATATATATATTTTTTATTAATTTTACAATTAAAATTTATTAATTATGATATAGTTTAAAATTATCTAATATAAAATAATTATAAAAAGCAATAAAAAAGAAAAAATTATATTGAATTGTACGCTTATGTGGCATTACCACATTAGCAATGAGCACATTAAATTGTGCTCACCGCGAACGGTGGAATGTCCTCAACAAACTTATAAAATATGCTCACTATTTCTCTCAATCCCACAAAATCAATGAATTTTATTAATATAACATTTATTTAAAAAAAACTAAATATAAAATGTTTTAATATGGAGGAGTTCTGTTAGTTATAAATAATATTTGGTTCCTCTACAAAAGCTAAAAGCGTAGCATTTTGTCATTTGCTTCTGTACATAAGTGTGACATTTTTTTGGGCATAAACCCACATATTATATATACTATATTTAAAATTATACAAATATTTATTTTTATAAATTTCTATTTCTTTCCACTTTATATCTACCAACTTTTAATTAAAACATGTGTCCTTATTTTGAATTACTCTTTTTGTGAATGGAGGAATATATAAGTATATGTAGCTCCTAATATATAGTATATTGTGGTTAGGTCAACGCATACATAAAATATCACTATATATAAGAAAAGAATATCACGAAGAGATATATACCTTTATTCATTGCGGAAAAATATTTGTAGTAAAAGAGAAATTATACTTAGAAACTTCAAATTTCATTACTAGTTTCTTTTAGTAACAAAAACTTTCGTATGTCATGACATCTCATTACTGATTCTATAATTAAGAGTCAATAATGTAACAATATAGTGTTTTGAGTTTATAGTTTTACTTTTATTAGAAGTATTTCTTTTTGGTAGTTGTCATTGATAAAAATTACTTTGAGATTAACATAATACATGTAGAGGGTGTTTGATTTGCTTGCTTAGTATTGATTAGACTTGATTGATAAAATAAGCACAATCAAGTGTTTTGTTTGTTTGATGGGGTCCGGAATAGATTATTTGGTCCGTATGTAATAAAAAAAAAAAACCTTAATTATTAAGCAATCCAACTTTTGCTTGATTGAGTTTGATTGTTAATAACATAATTTATAAAACACTATAATCAATCAAACCAAATATATGATTATATAATCCAAAAAATTTAATTCATTGAACAATAAGTCTTTTCAATTGCATGATCAAACTAAGCAAAATTCATCTTAATTTATTTTGCACTTATTTTTTTTAACTTTATTCAAATATATCTGATTATTAACAATTTAATGAATCAATGACAACAATAAATTAATCGAGATTTAAACTATATTCAACACATAATACTAATTTAAGTTAAATTGCATTTTAAATATGAATGTCGAATCCAATTGAATAACAATTTTGCGAAACGATGAATTATAAAATATTAATGTTAGTATTATATTCGCATAACAATAAAAAGTTAATGTTTGAATTATAAACGTATTTTAGTTTAAATCATATGTGATGCCAACTTTAGTTTTATAATAACAATAAGACTACTGTGAGGACCTGAGGTAGAGCTATTAAAAAAGAAAAGAAAAGAGTATGAAGTAGATAATTAATGTTTAGCGTAAAACGTATATAGGAGTTGAGGCAAATTATTAGTTGTACTGTAGGAAGGGTTGTCAAAGTGTTCGGGCCGGTCCAACCCGGCCCGGCCCATCGGGCCAAAACCAGTTTTCGGGCCGGGTCGGGCCAGCCCGAAAATTCCTCGTGCCACCAAAAATGATGGCCCAACCCGGCCCTGTGCGGGCTGCCGGGCCGACCGGGCCAACCCGGCCCGGATCTGGAAATCCATAATTACAATTTACAATTTACAATTTGTGTGTTCAATATTTTTTTCAAATGTAATTTAAATGAAGTGATCTTTATATTAATTCAAAGTATAATTTTAGGCGCTATTTCAACTAATCTTCTGTCTTCCTAATTATGCTCTTATAATAATAATAATAACTAAATGTAGATTGATAATTTTTTTTATTGATTTGTCCATATTTTTTAAGCACTACGTTTTGTTGGAAAATAAAATTTTTATGTTATTTTTTTGGAGAATATGTATTTTATTTTTTACTACATACGTGTTAATTTTGATTTTGAATTTAAGAGGTTAATTCTTAATATCCAATATTAATATCATATAATATTTATATAGAGGATGATTATAATACAATTAATTCTATATGTTAATTTGCATTATAGATAAATTATAAATATATAAAATTTATTATATTACAAATATGGAGACAGTTAAATATATTATTTTAATTTAAAAACTTATATATCATTAATATATTAAATATATTAATGAATTAGTAATAAACTAATAATAATTTTAAGTTAATTATAAATTAGTACCGGGCCAATTTGGCCCGAAGCCTGTCGGACTATTTAGGCCCGTGGCCCGGTTGGCCCGCCGGGCCACTCGAGCCGGGCCAAGTAGGCCCGGTCTTTTTCGGGCCTTTAAAAAACGCAGCCCAACCCAGCCCAAACATCGGGTGGGTCGGGTTAGCCCGTTCGGGCCGGGCCTGTTCGGGTCTATTTTGACAGCCCTAACTGTAGGGCTGTCAATTTTTGACATGAACACACACGAAATTAATGGATTAATGTCAATTTTTATCGATTGGATCGTTACCAGCTCGATCCGATAAGAACTCGAAATTATCATGTTGGGTTTCGTTCGGGTTCGGGACGTGTTCGAATTACCTGATAACAACATTTGTAATATATTAACAATTTAGATTTTTAAGGTAATGTAATTTTTAAATATTTTTTCAAAATATTTTTAAATTTATTTAAATATAAAAATAATTATATTTTATAAATTCAAAATTTATGCATTATTATTTTTTATTATAATTATATAAATTAATTGTTGTTTTAACATATAAATTTAGAATTTTATTGTGTCGATAACAGATCTTGTTATTATCGTATTGTGTCAATACGAAAAAAGTTATCGTATTCGTGTAATGTTCGACACGTGTTCGATTTGAATTTAACAAGTTGGGTTCGTATTCAGATTCAGCATAACCTTAACAAATCGAATTGTTATCAGGTCGACCCGATAACAATCCAACCCGCATCATTTGACAACCAAAGTTATAGTTATCTAAACAAAGAAATGAAAAAGGAAATAAGTGAATATAAAAAATGTATTCATTTAAATATTCAAAAGAGAAAGGGAAATAGTTAAAAATAATTATGAGGTGAGGTGGGTTAGATTCTCCATTCCAAAGAATAGCAACCCACCTGAAGAAAAGAGGGCTCCATTTCCGTACAATCTGATGTGGCCTCTTCACAATTCTCTCTCCTTTGCGTTAATAGACAAATTTACCCAATTTTCAAAATGTTGATTTAAAAAATACCCAATTGACCATGTATATATGAAAATTACCCACTTTATTAATTTATGTGTAAGTTTCTTTGATTTTCATCATTCACGAGACAAAATGTGGGGTTGGTGAGGTTGTTATATTTCAAATGATTCAATCATTATTACATTTCTAACACATACAACTACTTCTACTTTATCTCACTACAAATCACACTATTTTATCTCTAGATTAATCTACTTGAATTAATCCTGTAATACGTATTCGGCACCGACGTACGATGTACAGAGTCGGGCCTAGGATACCAAGAACGCTCCGATGCCTACAAAATTAAAATATTTACCAAGACAAAATTAATCACAAGGCAAAAAATTGTGTAAAAATTTAAATAATATGCATCTACACGTATGAATCATATTCCACCATGTAGATGTTATACATTGATCCAAAACATGATATAATTACATATTTGGAATCACAAAAATATAAGACAAATTATACCGTAAATACCGCACGCATATATACCGCGGCGAGTATCTACCGCGTCAACTACACGCGTGCGGTAGATACACCTTTTGTGTGCGGTATTCATACCAACGGGTTCCTATCAATTTCCTAAGATTTATAACATAAATACCGCACGAAAAACAAGCACATACATAAATACCGTGAAGATTATAAGTAAAGGTAGATTTC
>JAPKLX010000049.1:846780-866505 GCA_026898415.1 Leonotis leonurus
CCTTCAAACATTTAGAAGGAGTTTTTGTCCTCAACCTTCTCTAGTTCACCGGAGCTCGTTGATTTGCGGTGCTGCTATCAAGGAGACGAAGCCGTTTTATCTTTGGAGACATCTACGCCTTACCGAGAGCACTACTGGGGCGTAATATTGTCTTGCGGAAAGAGGATCTTTCCTCGACTCGGCTCTTCTTTATTTTTATTATTTTATTCTATTATTTTTTTACATGTCGAAGGGTTATAACGCTTGGCTTTTAGAACTACTGAGTCAATTCGTATCTTCAAATTATCAAACAAGTCAAACTCGAGCATGATAGTATGACAACACTAATAATGATGCTTATTGAGAACGTAATCATTTAGTATGTAATAACCATTTTATTGCACAGGGACAACAAATATAGAGTATTAATAAAGTTGAAAATATGATCACATATAGAATGTAATATCATTTTGGGCCCAAAATGGGGATATTGTCCATAATATTTACCTTCGCAATCTTTAGAGCCCATTATTCAACGTTAAGTGAGTTAGGCCCATTAATGACAGGGTTTTTCTTTTCTTTTATTTTCTGTGTGATGAACTGTTGATACGAATTCGAAACTTTTGAGTGATGACAGTATTGTAAATCACTCTCTTACACAGAGACATGATTGTTTAAGAATCTAACGGCGGATTCTACTAGGTAATTAATTACCTTTTCCCCTTCCTTCTTTAACCAATTCACAGATATATAAAAAGTTGTTGTCTGTATCTTATTTTTCCGCCTTCTCCTTCTTGTAATTTCTTATCAACAATTGGGTTTCTTTTTCAGTTTTATTTTTCTTCTGCTTCACTTTTACCTCTACCATTATTCAGGTATAAGTTTTCAGCTTTGATCTGTTCCTCGCTGTTGAGTTTCACTAATTTTCGTATACCCATTGGATTCTGGATTTCTTTTTCTTTTTCTTCTTTTCGTTTCATTTTGGTTTTACTTTCAAATTTCTATTTTCTCGTTTTTTGAATTTCGTTATGGAATCCCCGTTCTCTGGGCGTGTCGAATTTGTCGAAATATGTGTTGGGAATTATTAGTTTCTGTCTAATTAATTTTCCATTTTATTTTTCTGATGAACTTTGCTTTTTTGGAATTTCGTTTGAAGGTTTAATTTTTTCGCTTTCTGCATTGAGACTTGAAGACTAGAATTTGGCGGCGGAGTTAAACTCAATTAGGTTTGTTTTCGAATTCTCTAATCTAACATTTATTTATGGCTTAAAATACTTTTGGGGTGAATTAAATTTATAATTTTTCACGTTTGCATTTGTTTATTTGAACTTGATACTTTTACTTCACTGCAGCAAGTGAAGATTTGTTTATTTGTACTTGATGTTGTTACTTCTCTGCATGGTTCAAAAGTTAGTTTTACTAATGCTACCTATTGATTTGGTTATAAGTCCTTGTATTTTTTTGGGAGTGGCAGTGCATATAGATGTTCATGAAGATGTAATATTTTTCTTCTGCTTGTTATTGCTTTTATTCTTAATAAGACTTTAGTACCTTAAAGAAGACTTTAGTACCGAGAAGCATGATAAGATAACGAATCATGAATATAGAATATTGCGGTATTATGTGCTGTGCTATTAGTATTAGTCTTGTGTTACTGGAGATCATCCTTTTAAAAATCTTTCTAGCTGCGCACTAATATGCGCAGTAGTAGACACAAAGCTTTCTACTGCTATTGCTAAGTCATGGATAAGGGCTTGCCAAGAATTGAGATTTTAGATGGTCCGAGCTCCTCATCCCATCCTCCCCACATCTATTTATCTTGGATCAAAATGGATTCCTTGGGCCTCTCTAGCTTTGCGGTTCTAAAACATTTGAACTCCGGATTGAAATAAGTTTTGAGTTCATAATCTTATTTTTTTGAGCTGACTTACTAGTCCTTGTGGGAGTAGGACTAACACTCGCATGTTGGATTGAAGTAGGCAGAAATGTCACTATCCTTTGAACTTACAAATGCTGAACATTTTTATCCTCTCTATCTTCAAGAGTTTGAGCCTCCCGTTATTCATTTAAGTATAGAAGATGAGTTATGCGCTTGGAAGTGGTCACTAGCATTTATACACTGCTGAATACAGAATTTAGTTCTGTTTTAAAGAAGGATGTTATACTTTTACTTTAATCACGTTATGATAAAAGCATGCATTTCCTTTTGTCAAGACAAGGTCTACTTCAGGAACTCTACCGTTTGGATGTTCTAATTATTGCTAGTGGTCATAGTTAAATAATGTCTGCCTATGAGTGGTATATTACTTTCTCACATCCATAGTGATTTTCACATGTAGTTGATGTTGGGAAATCAATCCCTCATTCAATTTTGGGAGAGATAAAAAATAAGAAGAAATTTGACACTATCGCCAACACAAAAATTTAAAGTTGAAAACTCCAAATCCAAAGAAAAACCACAACCACATGGAAAGATTCAGTATATGATAAATTTCTACAATCACACAGTATTCCTTCTCTGGCTCTCCCTCTTGGCCCAACCCTATACTCTATTACAAACCTTTGAAAAACTCTCACATTTATAAACCAAGAACAAGAAATTTTACCTAGAGATAATCACAAGACTATAAAGTAGTGCTTGATGCAATTGTAGCACAGACTACTAGCTTCTTAAATAGCTCAAGAAATCCATGCTACCTTGATCAAGGGACAAACTCCCCTTTTATTTAAACATCTGGAATATTCCAACAGTTGATTTGTCATATGTAGAAAAGAGACAGAACTACAACTTATCAATCTTATTACTGTATCGTACATGTCATGCTTCTCCTTATGCTTTAGTTTCCTAAATATGTAATGAAGTTCAGTAGAGAAAAATTGGACATTTACTTAACATTGTAAGGTATTTTACTTACAGTATAGTAATCTTCGATTAGTTCTTACATTTATGTGCAATTTTATTTCAACCTTGGATAATTGCAGAACCTTTCATTGTAATATTAGTAAACACTATGAATGCTACTTTTCCAGCTCAAAAATTCCATAATTTCTCAGATGAAATTTTACATTGATTTTCAGTCTCCTTGGTTGCAGTAAGAATGAATCGCCAATATGGTGAAGATCAAGTAAGTCGAGAAATGCATTCCGCTTATTTTTGTTCTCATTTTATTTTTTTCCAACTTCACCCTAAAGAAGTAGTGCATTACAGGATCGGGTGAGTGTAGTTGGTTTTGATGTTCCCGATTCTCCGGAAGCAAGCTACAATAATGTCTACCCTGGAAATGAAGAGGATGGTCGAGAACCACCGTCACTACCTCCCCATCTTCAACATACTTTGTTAAATCAACCTTCAACAAGTGATTCACGTGCACCCCTCTCGTCACCACAGAATGTTACGCTTAATCATCTTTACATAGAGAATAGAGAATCTCCTCGGACTGTAGTCGCTCTCGGAGTCGCCCATCGATTTCGGGCAAAATATGTCACTGTTGTGCTGTACAAACCTGTTCCAAGAAGATGAGGCTGCAACAGGTGATTTTCTTGATCATGTACCTCATCATCTTTTTGCTTTTTTTTTTTAATTTTTTTTTATATAAATCTGTCTTAATTTGAGCAGTAGTAGGAGCTAGCAAAAAATGGCAACATTGAATTTATGCTTTCTTCATGCTGCTGTGATGGAAATTTCCGAGTTGCTTAGAAATTAAATGCGAAAATATAGAATTGTTTACATTATTTTGCTTGTTTTATAATTGAATTTTTTAAGTTTTCCATTTTGTTGTTGTTACCGGTTACCATACGCATATTGGGCCTTGGTTTTAATTGTTTATTATATTGTTGCTGTAAGCTTGTAATATTAGTTGTTCATTTTGTCTTCACTTCTATTTGAGATATAAATCTATTCTATAAAATGAGAGTTTTTTAATTTCTTTATTTTTTATCTCCCTTATTTAAATATAATTTTATAATTTATTCTTCCTATATTTCGTTCTAATGAGAAATAATATTATTACTTCAATTTGCATAGATATTATTATCAGTGAGATGAAAAAATAAGAAGTGTGAAATTATAATTTAAATCGAAGAGAATAAAAATTGAGGGATTTAAAAGGTGAAAATACTTTTAACCTAAGTTCGTTTTGAAGCAATTTAAATTTTGGCTGTAGTTAAACTAGTTTGTTTGCCCGTGCGATGCACGAAAAGAGTTGAAAGTAATATAAATAATTTTGATTATAATTATTTAAGACATACAATTATATACTTCTCGTCTAACGGTTCATACAAATTTAAGTTAAAAAAAGAGTAATATTGTTTCACATTTTTGGTGGAGCACGATGGTTACAACTAAATATAAATAATTTATTATGCACCAAATAAAACATGAAAGAAAAATAATATAATTGATTTATTAGGTATCATGCTAATTAATTTATCATATTTAATCTAACATCAAGTTAATAGATTAATCCAAATATATTGTTAAGGTATTTTCTCATTTTAATTCCATATAAGAATCTTTTTATAGAGTAAGAACATATGTGGTACATTACCGTCTGTTTGATTTGTAAAATATATATAAGAGATAAAATTGATAACATATTTTATTTATAAATTCCTTATTTTCGATTAACGATTCATCATTTTTAATAATTTCGCCATTTTTTCCAGTATTCCAATGAGTGATAAATTTAAATGTATTTACATGCAAACAAGAGTGAGATGACATATAAACTATTTTACGGTTAAAACGGACAATTCATACATATGGAATTAAAATATCAAGATTAACGACGATTTTACAATCCGACAATGAACATATTTTTTCTTAAAGCAATTCATATATATTTGGTCTCGACAAAAACAAATAAAGAATAAAATTAGAAAAAAACAATCATTTATACAAAATTGAAGACATAATATTTAGTGAAAACATGTAACCTAGAATTTGGGTAATAAAAAAATGTTACTCTACATGTCCCGTTAAAAGTGTCATATTTTCTTATTGGACCGTCAATTACATTCTTAAATAGAAAAAAAAATGTTTTTAAAAATTAAGTCTTAGTTTTTTATAGTCTTACTTGATAAAGAGAATATAAATATTATTTAAACAAATATATTATTTTAAAAACTATAGTGCTACTAATGAGAAAATGAAACTATATTATATTTGTTGTATAATTCTCATACAAGATTATTTTAAAACTATTTAAAGAATGATATTAATTTAATTTACTTCATAAAATTTTCTAATGAATAATATAATTATAATAAAAATAATCACTAATGATATAAGAACAAATGTAATAATCACATATATATTGTATAAATCTTGTATATGTACAAATATATTAATTGTATGTATATATATATATATATTATGGTGTGAGAAATGATTATAATCGACTATTACAATTATGGTTTTAGAATTATCGATTATGATCCAATTACAATTTGATTACAACGATTTTGATTTCTTTAAAATCACTATGCATATATTATTGATTATAGATTAATCATTAATGGATCAATTCTTTCTCATGAACCTAATTATATATATATATATATATATAGTTATTTCGATATTTAAAATGATAGTAACTTGTTCATATGAAATTATTTTTTTTATATCATATATCTAATTATAATTTTCATCACAATTTTAATTTATGATGTATATTGTACATGTTTTTACATACAAATAAATTAAAAATTAAAAAGTATAGTTATAAAAAAAATTGAATAGTTACTTTTATTACTTTCATTTGCTAAGTAATTTGAAATATTACTTTCATTTGCCAATAATTTGGAAGCTTTAATCATTATTTATTAGCAATTTAGATCATTTAATTTACATTTATGTAATGAGACATTAATTTACATATAATTACACAATTATCATTGAAATTGATGTTCAATTGAAAAACCTTATTTTAATATATATATATATATATATATATATATATATATATATAGATATGTCAACCAACCATAATCAACGTACGTACCTCTATATATATATATATATCTACAATCGAAGATATTTTCAGAAACTATAGTCTATAGACTCAATTTCCATATCAATATCAACTCGGCTGCGGTACATCACCCAAAACGTTACCACCTTATTAATTACGATTGTGAAATCTGAATTACAGATAAACAAAAAATGAAATGATATCACCTATTATTGACATTAAGAAGCACTTCACCAAGCAAATAAATTCACTAGTAATAAAGTTGGTACTTTAATCATTTAATATTATAGCCCGATCTCGAATTGTAATTAAGAAGAAACTTATAAAGCATTTTATATTTATTAAATAAAAGAAAATGTAGTATACTAGTAATGTGGCAGTCAATGTAATATAATCCTTCTTCAGGATTGGACTTCAATCGATAGTAATTCTGTATTGGCTTTATAAGTTGAGTTACTAAAACTTCTGTATTGATCTTGATACTTCACTCTTGAGTTATTCTGTATTGGCTTTATAAGTTGAGTTACTAAAACTTCTGTATTGATTTTGATACTTCACTCTTGAGTTTTTCAGGGTGATTGTACATGCAAACTGAATTCCTTAACATATGAATTCTAAAACAAGATTAATGACTATATTTCAGTTTTGGTTTTAATACATTTTTCAGAGAAGATTTTGGAATATGAATCAAAATCATTATAAATATTTCTCAACAACAACTTTATTACTCACACAACTTAATATATTTATGTCATTATTTATATTAGTTTTCAACTATCTTTAAATCACGTGTTAAAAAATAAAACACTTAGGGCGAGATGAAGGAGGAGTTAAGTGAAAGTTATGGTTCACCTGTTTAATAATGTAATAAGCAACGTACGGACCGTATTAATTTGCCGTACATATATAAGTTGACTTTAGCTCATGTTACGCAACTTGCATTGTCCGAATAATCATATATAATATGAATATTTTATTTATAGTTTAATTTTTCAACTACTTTTTCGTTAACCACTTGAAGTAGTCAATTACATGAAGTTGTGTCCAAGACGTGTTAAGATTAAAATATTAGCCAAAATTAAACTTGAGAATGATGTAATAGAACTGTGCAGAAAGATATGTACGACATTTGATCATAAAGACACATAAATGGGTGAAAAATATTACTCTCTGTTCATCAAATAACTTGCTATATATTTTAACTGGATAGAGTTTTAATAAATCATTTTTCCTTTAGTTGTTAACATATAGTGAGTGCATATCGAATTCACATGAAAATTTAAATTAAAGTGTTTTAGTTGATAATGTGTGTTTACATAAATATTTGAATTAAAGTAAGAAATTTTAAATAAGAAATTACGTACTCTTAATTTATTAAAATAAATTGTTAACAAATTTTCTTATTTCTTATATATATAAGAATATTAAAATAGATTGTTAACCTATTTATATGATTCAAAATATATATATATATATATATATATATAAAAGTTCAAGAATATATTAAAGAGGAGGCGGCTACAATAATGCGTACCTAATAAACGCCATTTTCCTTTATTTTTATTTTCTTAAATCTGAAGCTTCCTAAAAGTATTTATGGTACATCATATCCTATATATATATACCGCCGTCTAAATTTAAAATTATTTTATAATATATACAAATTGCCAATAATTGTTATGAAGTTCATGTTTATCACTTCTTCATTAATTTCGCATCATCAACGAGGATTAAAAAAAAGACATTAATCACCTTTTCCAAAAGGATAAGAATAGAAGAAAAATTAATGCTAACATTCATCTATTTACAGTAAAACCTCTATAAATTAATATTCTTGAGACTATAAAATTTTATTAATTTAGAGAGATATTAATATATTGATAATTAAATATTTATTAATTAAGACTTTAAATTCAACAAATTTGATACATGTATTAAAAATAAATGAATTTATTATGATGAATGTGCAATGGTTCAAAATTTAGAGGAAATTGTTGTTGATATTATTGAAGATTCTACTAGTGACGAGGCTGAAGATGACTCAGTACCGCTGGAACCAGTCACGAGAAAGGAGGCTTTGAGCGCGACAACTCTTCACAATTTTTTGTTGCAGCTAGAGAACTCGACACCAGAACTCTTGGCAGCCATTAAAAAATTTAGGGATGAAATCTAATTAGATTTAAATTTTAAGAAAAATCAAGTAACAATTAATTTATATTTTAGTAAATTACCATAATATTTATAATTTTTATAATATTTATAAATTATTAATTTAGAGTTTTGATGAGACTTAATATTTATAAAAGGATTTTTCGAAAACTTATTATTTTATTATCTTATCGAAATTGATAATTTTTATAAAGGTCCAAGTCGGAACCGAAAGATTTTATTATTTTAGATAAATTATTAATTTATTAAATATTAATTTATAGAAGTTTTACTATAGGGAGTACTATTGTGTGAAATGATTTAGATGAGTCACCAAAGACTCGAATCCACACACTTCTTCATAATTACATATATGCAATGGATAGGGAGATGAATCGATCCAACTTATTTGGGTCGTCAGGCTATATATTAAATTGGAGTCAATCGATTAAAACAAATTTGGTTGAAAACCTACAACTTTATAAATTTTCAATTTTCAAACTAACTCATCGGTTCCACATTCAAATTAGAATTTTTTGAAAATATTTCATGTGCGTATTTATTTTTATAACTTTATATTTGTAGAAACAAATATGGGCAATATAACAGATACAGGAAAATTAATACGTATACGTAGATCAGTTAAATTTAAATAAATTTAAAAAGAAAAATTGTTATAGTAACAAAAGTATTTCATCAAGCGGTTGATTAAATGGTGTGGCCATGATTACTACAATCTTTGAATAGAAAAATAAATATATTTCATGAATATTTTTTATTTTTATTTTTTCATTCAGTTATACAACCAATTTACTCGATTTTCAGGTTAATCTATTAATCAGATTAATATTATTGTTGATCTAAACTATTTAGTCTAAAAGAATTCGGATTAAATTTTGAGTTATTTATGAAAAATGCCCTCTTCTATAACACTAAAATGAAAAGTGCCCTCTTTTGTAAAAATATATGAAAAGTGTCCAATAAGACTATTTTACCCACGTTTATCTATCCAAAATGTTTAATTAAGAACAAAATTTCTCTATTACATATATGGTTAGTAATTAGTATTTCAAAATGATTTCAATTAATAAGATGCTCAAAATATTTTAAAATGGTAGTAAAAAATTAAAATATGGAAGGTTTTCATATTAAACCAAAATCTGGTCAAAAAATAATGAACAAGTTTTGTGTTTTCTATGACCGGGTTTTGAGACCAAAACCGACTGAGTTTTGAATATGTACCGACCAAAATTTTTTTTTACGACCGGATTTTTATAAAAATTTTTGAGCATATTACTCATTGAAATTAGAACATGTTGATATTTTGTTACAAAAATCTTTGCATGTTTGATATAAATCTTGGCATTATAAAGAATCAAAAATGGTATCAGAGCCCTAGGTTTATTAAGGAATTATATCTTATTTATTACACAATAGTATTTATCCTAACGGAGGAGACATCAAAGAAAATATGGATCCGGACAATTGTCCGAGATGCTTTTGTTACAGGTATTTTCTCCAAAATTTAGAGATTACTGAAAGTAAGCACCACAAAAAATTTCTTTTTTGGGCTGACAAGTTAGACGAAAGGACTCATGGTTCTGTATCTATAAATGAAAGTTTACGGATCATCGTCATGATGAGTAGATACCAAGATCTACTCCGAGTAGGCCGTTCACTTCAAAGAGAGGTGGAAATGTAGAGGGAAATGAGTCATCCTACACATTTCGAATGAGCCAAGAAAGAAGGGAGTTCACTCCAGTCTTCCAAGAAATCAAACTTGATAATTCAAAACTCTCGGTTGATTTAACGGAGATCCAAAAGACGGTGCAAAACTACGGCAACTGCCTGTACAGAGTACCCTAGGAGATAAACCGAATATCTACTCAACAAGATGAAATTATAACCATCTTGAAAGATATTCAGATTCGAGTAGGCCAATTGGAGAACATATCTCGTTCAGAAAAGAGGAACAAGATGCTATTTACTGAGGGGCCAAACTATCATTTACCTATAAAGGAAAATGGCAAAGATCCTCAAGTGGAAAGATATGTATGAATGTTTCAAGGTGAAAAATCATGAATCACCTTGAAAGACTCCGACTTGATGATCTACAAGAGCTAGCAGAATCTTTTGCTAACATGAAGGTTGTTGATCTCAAAATGAACCAACATCAGATGGTGGAAGCCAATACTCCTCCATACATAATAGTGCCGCTAAATCAACAAGCGCCACCCGAAGAGGCCATGAGAGAAGCCCGTGATTTTCATGCGGGACCATCGTATCCCTCGATGGTACCAAATGAGGCTATACTAATGAAAAGAACAAGAAGAAGGCGACAACCTAGAATCCAAGATTCACCGGTTGGAAAGGACACCCTTGATCCTATTCATCCATATGGAGTGATGCTCGATCTTGATAAAGTTAGTTTCAATGATCGTGAATCAGTAATAGATGAATGGGGAGGATCGATGCGGATTGCAGCGGCAACACTCGACCTCGACAAACAAGGACTAGTGAAAATTCTTGAAACTAGTCTTGCAGGCGTGGTGAAAATCGCCTGGGAAGGATTCCACATGAGTTAAAAAATCAATGCTTCATTGAGGAATCCTACACCGAAATTATCCGACAGATGAGTGTCTTATTCAAAGATCATTTCATCGGCGAAGGATATTATGAAGGATTCGATAAAGAGAAAAGAAGAAAGTATTTATTGGCGCTTTATAATCTAAGGCTTGCTGTCTTAGATCAAAGGACGCTCAATAAGTTCCTTCAACTTTTCACGATCTACCAACATCAGTCAAAAGCTGATGAAACAATTGCAAATGAATTTTTCTTCCTAAAATTTTCAAGCCCATGGAGAGAGATGCTAATGAGGGAATATATCCCAAAAAAGAATGACAGCATCGCCAAAATGATGTCTTATGTACATCAAAAGCTTTCAGAATGGTGTCAACAAGTCACCGCTCAAAAAAATCTGAAGAAGCTGCGAAGAATCAATAAAGCAGCTCCTCTAAATTGTGAAGATAATGATCTTCCAGTGGTTATTGGAGGCGAGCCATCAATAACAAAAAGCAAGAGGAATAGGTACCAACCTTATTGCAAAGAAAGAAACCCAAGAAGAAAAACTTGGAAACCAAGGACAATGTGGTCTAGACAGAAGGCTAGATCCTACAAAACCGGATAAAGAATCGGACTAGCCAGAAGTAGGAGTTCATCCCAGGGATCCAGCTCAAACCGTTTTCAGGGAAGAACTCCAGTAAGAAAAACTTTCAGAAAAGCTCATACTAGAGCTAACGAAAGTTTTAAGGATTGCAATTGCTGGACCTGCGGGGCAAAGGGGCACATTTCAACAAATTGTCCAGACAATGAACAAAGAGGCATGCAAAAGTTCGAGTCTACACCAGACATCGAATATGCTATCTACTACCAAGAATTGGTACAAATTTACCAGTTCGAAGATATACCCTCAGACGAGAGTATATACGAGCAAGATGAAATCCTTAGTGAAGAAGAAGAATCTGATGGATCTACAGAATCGTCAGATTGAAGCAGAATCTTGTCATCAAGAAAGAGAAGATCGGACTGGATTTTCCAGTCAAACTATGATCTCTCCAAGCCTGATTGACAAAATCATGAAGAAAAGCTTGAACATTCAAAAGTATCAATGCTTTAATGCAAGCAATCTAGACAGTGTTCTTAGGAACTTCAGTCTAGGAAAAAGAAAACATCACATCGTCTATGGAATTACCAGACGAGAGATGTCACTTCCGATCGAGTTTACTGGAAACTAGGTGGAGATGCAATTGATTCCAGCAAGCGACATACGCGAGGATTTGGAAAAGCTTAAACCAGATATTGCCGAGAAAATGAAATGGATACATATTGGGGCAATACAGTTGGTGCTCAAATCAACGACGTTCATAGGGATTAACGCTCCAATTGACATAGCGATATGTGATAGGAGGATCCGAAACCTACAAGATTCAGTGATGGTAACCATTGCGGGTAATCTTTGTGCGGGTCAAGTCGTTGGAATTATTTATCCTAAGATTGCCTACAATCTGAACGACTCGGGCTTCAGTAAAGCTCTGACCCTTTATCAAGATTTCAAACAAAATGAGTTATTGGATAAGGGAAACACACCTTATTCAATAACATATCAGGTTTCGTATGCGCTTTCCAACTCTCATCATACAGAGTTATTATTAGGAAAGTAATTCATCGAAATATCTGATATTTTCAAAAAGGTGACAACAGCCATTGGTCCCGACATAATGGAGATTCCATAAAGAAGGGAAGCCAATATTCAAATTCAAGAAAGGCCGGTCATAAGACATGATCAAAGTCTTAGGATAAGCACATGAAGATTATCCTTCCAAGGAGATAGGATTATATCTCAATCTTTTGGAAGGAAACTTATCCAAGAGAGTCAACCTCAATCACTATGGAAGGTACATGTTTCAGTCAATCTGAAGTGCCCAGAAGGATGGAGAGGAATGACGATCAAATTTGATATTACAAGATGGGAAAATAACTTTCCCTGCAGTGTCTTGTATTATCTACAACAACCAGATATCAATCATTACAATGGAACCCTAGACATTGGAGGTTTTATTGTAGAGATCAAAGGTAGAGTAGGACGCGAAGATGTTCTGGTTCTAGGATTTGATTTCCTGGAAAAATACAAACCTTGGAAACAAGTTGACAATGAAATGAGAATTACGATAGAGGAAAAAAGACTCATAATCGTATGGCAAGTCCATTCTCTATATACATTCCAATCAGGGTGTTATATGAAAAATATAAGGCAGAATACTTCGCTGCCTATATTGACTCCGGAGCAGGAATTTACACAGCAAGAAGAGGAATCTTCCCAGCAGAAGTTGAGGATACGTTACCATAAATTGCTGGAAGAGATTTTTCTAAAAGAATTTTACTTTTATCCAAAGGAGTAAAAGAGATGGAAATATTAATTGGGGGAGCAGATCAAACACCTTGGTATAAGGTTAAAACTCCACCAATCTATTTTCATGATACTGGAGCAGACATTCTGTTGGGAAATAATTTCCTACAGATGTTCAAAAGATACACGCAGGACAATGAAAGGAGAAAATTAGTGTTCACAACCAACTGTGAGCATAAAATCATTGTTCAACGGCTGCAAGGGGCTTTTAATCGCCAAATACCAGTAGTTTTTCGCAACAAACGTAGTGAGAATGAAGGCAAACTTCGTCAACCGAAAATGAAAGATCAAAGAAGGTTCAGTGAAGCAATGCTTAGCTGTATTCTAGAAAATGATCTTCAAATTAAGGAAATCCATATCCTTAAGACATCTTTAATTTCTAACATAGAAATTAAAGTTCAAATGCAAGTTTCTCTTGCAGATGTTAAAAGGAAAATCTTTAGATGCTACAATGAGAATCCTTTAGCATGGTGGGGAAAGAACCAACTCAAAGCAACCTTAAAAGTAAAGCCATAAAGGGTGCATGAGTTCCTAAGGTTCCGACCAATCCTGATGAACTTAAAAGATCAGGAGGATATGAGAATCATTATCAAGGAACACCTTGATTTAAAGTTGATCGAGCCAGCCAATTCTCCTTACAGTAGTCCAAGATTTCTGGTAAAAAATCATGGTGAGATCAAAAGAGGTAAACCCAGACTTGTCATTAATTACAAATGGATTAATGATATTCTTGAGTTTGATGGATATTTTATCCCTAGTAGAGATCACCTTATTAACTGCATACGAAATGCTAAGGTCTTCTCAAAGTTTGATTGCAAATCAGGATTTTACCAGATTCGTATGGAGGAAGAAAGTAAGAAACTTACAGCTTTCTCAACACCACAAGGGCATTTTGTTTGGAATGCAATGCCAATGTGGTTAGCTAATGCTCCCCAGATTTTCCAGAAGAAAATGGATAATCTTTTAAAGATTATTTTTCTTTCATGCTATTCTATATTGATGACATACTAATAACATCAAAAGATATGGATGAACATATCAAACATCTTGAATTATTTGCAGATGTTTGTTACAAGGAAGGATTAGTACTGTCAGAGAAGAAGGCAGTAATTGCAACCCAAAAAATGGAATTTTTGGGAATCGAGATAGATGAATCTGGAATTACTTTACAGGATCATATTGTACAAAAGGTCCAAATTTTCCAGAAAATTTGAAAGAGAAAAAACAACTTCAGAGTTTTCTAGGAGTGGTTAATTTTGCAGGAATGTTTATCAAAAATCTTGCAAAGCACATAAAGATCTTTAGCAGTTTGCTAAAAAAGGGTGTTTCGTTCATCTGGACAGAAGAACACCGATAAAGAATGAAACAACTAAAGGAGGAATGTAGAAATCTCCCAAAGCTTTCAATACCGCAAGATGAGGACGATCTGGTCCTTTATACAGATGCGAGTGATCATTGGTGGGCAGTTGTCCTAATAAAGATTATTCCATATGGAGAAGAACCATGCAGATATTGTAGTGGATTGTTCCCAGAAAACGAGGCCATTAGATGGCATATCAACGAAAAAGAATTCTTCGCAATTGTGAAGGCCTTTAAAAAATGGCCTTTATTTTTACTAGCAAAGAAATTTACTTTAAAATTTGACAATACACAGGTTAAAGCTTTCCTAAAAAATAACATAGAATCAAAGCCTGAAAAGGCTAGATTACTTAGATGGCAAGCTTTATGTCAATATTATATTTATGATATTGTTGTGTTAAAATCTCATGAAAATGTTCTTGCAGATTTTCTAACAAGGGATGGAGCCTGCTGAGATTTGATCCATCATCCTAGCCCAGAGGCATCTCCGAGAAAACCTGAAAATGCTTATTGAAGAGTGGGACGAGTGCACTCTCCATGCTGATCAGATGGAGAAAATACAATCTACCGATAAGATGAAAGTCTACGGTTGAATACGAGCTTGATTGTTGACCTATACTCAGTTAGGGTCAGCATTGGAAAAGCCAATCCTGCGGGCTTCTAGAAAATCTCTAGAAAAAGCAGAGTTTCGTGTTCCGACACCTAAACCGGTAGAAGAGGAATCGAATAACCCTCGGGCAAGTTCTAAGTCAGTGGAGTCTAAACCACTGGCTCAAGAAAAAGATGATGCAAAGGCTTCACGACCTGAACCATCATGTCAACCCACCACCTCTGGGGAAAAAGAGGGAGAGATTAGTCTCAGGCCAATGATAGGCAAATTTGAGGCTAATACTAACATGATTGTTTTCTCCTCCTCTGAACAGGCCTACCAAGCGAACTGGGAGAAACTACTTACAAGAGTAGGCATCAATCCTAATTCTAGCAGGGTTGATGTCTCGGGAAAATATCCGCGGGTATGGATGATGTCGGGATCAAAATCCCAAGATGTCAAGCAGTGGTATGAATTTGGGGCACTTGCCTCAGTTTATACTGTGTCTCCATGATTTCCAGAGATCAAAGGTCTACCTCGATGGATCCAAGAAGCAGTGCATGAAACTTGGGCAAATAATGAACAACTTTGCCGAGGTGATACATTGGAGTTGTATTTCATAAGTGCAGCACCGGAACTAGCAGGGAAGGGGAATCATGAGGCCTTTCACTACATAAGGCTACGAAGACCCCTAATGGATGTCTTTAACCAAATTAAGGCACCATCTAATGACGTTCCAATGATTGCCTCAATTTCTGATAATCAAATCACAACAAGGCGAGCATGGGGATTATGGGTCTGTCTCACGGAGATGGACAAAGTCAAGTTTCCATTCAAGTTCTTCCAAAACTTGACGAATGGAACATTCCTATTAAATACCATGACAGGGAAAACAACAAAGTTCCTGAAGGAGTCGTTCGAAAGAAAAAGAACTTTTCTGTGGAAAAACAAGATAGCAATGAGTAAAGAAACTCATCGCAAATTCTGCAACATGACACACTTTGGCCATTGGGAGTCCAAGATCTGTTCGGACTGCCCATCCCAACGAGAACTCGAGTTCGGAAAAGGCTTCTTACCTAAACAAGATAAGAAGAAATTCCGAGCCAGTGAGTATGGGGAGAAGAATACTTCTCTGAAAGTACGAGCTCCAAGGGCCCCTCCAAAAACGGAGGATGGCCAACAATAATAAAGAAGCAATGTGAAGGTATAATAGAAGATGCTTTCAATAAAAGAGAGCATGTGATCGAGAAGCACCCGCCAAAAAGAAAAAGACAAATGTGGGTGACAGAAAGAGACGTTCCACCCAAAAAGGAATCGTCGGTGGAACAATAATGGAGACGGACCACTAATAATTCAAGGAAGGGGTCCGACCACCACAAGATAATTGTGTTGACAGCCTTATTTGGACCCAGCTTCAGGTGAAATAAGGATCATCCACAAGATAAGGAATCCAAGACAATAATGCAGCAAGTATAGGAGACTTAGAGACTCCTATATAAACCAGACAATGGAGGAAGTTTAGATCATCGAAAAATCTTCTAAGTTTTCTTCAAAATAAACATTAAATTTCTCTTTCTAGTTTATGCGAGTTTCAATTCCAACTACCATAGGTAGCTAAACAAGTTTGCCTCCTTCCTAAAGGAGATTTACTTATATTGTAATAAATATTATATAATTCTTTAAGAAAAAGGTTGGGCTTTTGCTCATCTAATTTCGTATTTTCTTTACCAACAAAATACTGTTACGCCCCGAGTAGGAAACGAACGAGAGCTGTGCTGAAGGCTGCTGAAGGAATCTACGACTGGAAACCATACGGTGCTCCGAGTGGTTGGACGTGATCCCTAAAACTTCCGGTGGATAAAACCCGGTAGCTTATCGGTCAAAAATGTATAAAGTTGGTTTACATGTTACGGAAGTGTGATGAGCTTGATATAAATGCATGATTTATTCTATTTGAGGTATTAATTAATTTTAACTATATTAATAATAGAGAAATTATGTTAAAAAATGGTATAAGAGTCAAAAACACATAAATGGGTACTTTTTAGATAATTTTACAAGAAAGTATATTTTTCATTTTTTAGTTACAAAAAGGTACTTTTCATGTATAACCCTTAAATTTTTGGTTATATTTTTTTATTTATTTTCAAACTAAATTTACATCCATATTAATAGATATTTTACTCATCCTAATGTATTTTTTGTGTGGGGTTGACAAATGTTAAATATATCATAAATTTGCATTAGAAAAGCTTAATCGATAACAAAAGATGGAGACAATAAAACATTAGTTTGAGCATGCAAATGCATGTTCAACCATGAAAGTACATATTTATACAGAAATAAATAATAGAGTTGATTTGAAACAGTCTAAATTATTAATAGCAAACAAAAAAGGTAGTATCCTTATGTATAACATATGAAACAAGTCAACAGTATGCGAGTAGAATAGGATGATGCCAATTTCTTAATAAATACTCCTATTTTCTTGCTCAATTAAATCTTACACTAATAAGCATAAAATTATATATGTACTCAATACCGGAATTTTTATATTTTTATATATTCTTTTTTACTTTCTTACACTAGAACTAGAATTGGGGGAAAAAGTTTGCCTTAATAAACAGAGAATATATACATATAAACAAGTATATAAAAATTTATAAATACCCAAAAACATAATTAGGCATGTCCTATGGTTATATAATATGAAATGAAATGTCAATGATCTATAGGCAAGTTAGTGCATGAGTCAGCATAAAATTTCCACGTCTTGAATTATATCCATACATAGCTACGTACATCTTTTTCTTCACTTCTTCAAAACCTTTCCCAGCCAATTCAGTTTTGGGCAAATTGCATACTAGCCTTAATTCTTCTAATGCATATATGTGTATTGATTCCACTATATATATATATATATATATATATATATATATATATATATATATATCGAAAATAAAAGTCTACAACTCGCTTAATAACTGTATTCGCTTCAAATTGTTAGGCGTAGACCATATTTACTTTGGTGGAAGAAATTAAATTCAAAACCAAGATGCAAGATGTGATTATATATAGAGTCCAAGAAAAACCTAATCTTGCAGTTAATACTGCAATTAAACCGCAGTAGTTGCCAGTCAAAGCTGCAATTTAAATTAATTCAAGGAATCATGAAATTTACGGAATTAGATCGACTATTGTCTACCCCCCACACACACATATATATAAATAAAAGAAAAATACATATATTGAATTTTAAATTATTAATTTAAATTTGTGTCATTATCATCAGAGACGGAGCGAGGAGTGGCACGATAATACGGAGCGAGGGGTGGCTGATAGTGGCCACTGCCTCCCTCAAAATTTCAATTCTATATTTATATATATACATATTATTAATTTATGTTTTAAAACAATTTTTTTTTATTAATTTATAATTAATGCTCTTAATACGTAACTTATGTATTATTATATATAAGTTATTTCAACCTAAATTAACACGACTTGGAATTGGGAGTAAATTTTTATTTTTTTGCAAAGTGCAACTCCACATCATTTTTCAAATATTTCTTCGTTTTCCTCTATGCTTTTTAGTACTCCATCCGTCTCACTAAGCTTGACACATTCCAAAAATAGCAAAAGTTATCTTTTAAAAAAGGTGTGAACCCTACCACCTTTATTCCTTTTAGACTACTTCATATACTTTCCTTAATAACCGTGCCGGAAAAAAAGGTGTCAAACTTAGTGAGACAGAGGGAGTATGATTTATGGTTAATCTCTTCTATTCCAATATTGGTTAAGAATTTTCGAGCTCGATTATTATGTCAGTTCTCATTCGCTCTTTATATTTTAATTCATATGCAAATATTGGTTGTTTTCTATTTTCTCTATAATTTAATTATATCAATCTATCTAGTACGTAATATTTAGGAGTTTGAAATTAATTAATAGCCAATTAAATCAGCAATACACGCTCTCAACTCTTTGTCTCTTAATTGTAGCGTATGACTTTTTTTAATACTTCATATTTGTTTTTAAAAAAGAGAGTTTTTTTTAATAGTTATCTTGTATTTTTTATATAAAGGTTCATAAATCAACACAATGAAGTATATAACACTTTATTCGTTTTTCAATAATAACAAGAAATGCTCATGAAATTTTCTTGATTTTGGATAAGAAATTTTCTTATTGGTTGGAAGTCTACAAAAAAATGTTGCATATTATCTTTATTATTTTCTTTTCGTATAATTTTATAATTTTGATGTTGAAAAAGTTTGCCCCCATAATAAATTTCTGATTTCGTCCTGATTATCGTATTAATGCAACATGTATGAAATTTCAGACGACAATAAAAAAGGGGGAAAAATCAAAATAGCCCCTTTTTAATAACAATCATAAATAATAACCATAAATATAAAAAAGATAAATAATAGCCTTTTTTTAAAATATTAGACAAAATTAACCTTTTACTTTTATTTTGCATATTTTTATATTTTAAAAATTCATCTTCTTCCATAAAATATTAAAAAATTATCGGCGTCCGTCGTTCTTCTTCTCTGGTCGCTCGTCGTCGGTGTAGGCAAATCATCGTCACTCGCCTTCTCCTTCTCCGGTTGCACGCCGTTCACCTTCGGGCCTTCGGCCACTTAATTTTAAATTGTTAAAACACACGAATCCCGCGACCTCGAGGTCGCGGGTTTCGTGTGTTTTTA